>OZ018388.1:39587658-39692658 GCA_963969525.1 Ontholestes murinus
GAATTAATGTTGGTATAGAGGAAATGTACATTAGCCATTGCTAACAGTAGTCTATGCAATGTGGACTCCATCTTTAGGGGAAACGTGAGGAATAATGTCGGGGTACTTTAAGTCGAACATGACGATGAACATTCGATTATGCGAAAATGAAACGTGCGTATCTATTTGATATGATTGTATGAACCTATTTTTGAGTTTTTTTAATAGTTCCTGTCTGTCTGTTACATTAGAAGTAAATATATTAATTAGTGTTTTGAGATTATCGAATTTTTGCACTAATATTTGAAATTCATTGATGATATTGTTTAAGTTCTAAATTTTAACAAGTAACCATCGATCAATAATGTTTTTGCCATATCTATTTTAAGTGACAATAAACTTGGGTTTCCATATAGGTTATGGCATTTTATATTTTATTGTTGGACTTGAATATAGAAACGGCAAGAATAGTTTCCTTCACAAGAACTATTTCAGCTTTATTGTTATTATATTTCTTCTATTTTAAATATTTTATTAGGGTTCATAAAGTTTATTAATTGTTTTTTTATTATTATTAATTTATTCACTAAAAATTGTTGTATCGACTATGTCCAAAAATCTATGTTTTGCGATATATTCACGTGTTCGTTCTAATGGAGTATAACTGATGAATGAATGGATGAATTATATTAATGCGTAATTCATAAGGGTGATAGTGTTATATAAACTCAGTTCTGAACAAAGAAGTCTGAAGTGTTTAATAAAGGTTGAATGACTAAATAATTAAGCGCTATATGTATATTGCGAACACTACGTATTCATTATCAATAGTTAACTTATTGTAAACGCAATCAACATATTAATTAATATTAATATGTTATCATAAAATTAACTTGAATTTTGTGCAAGTTTAATATTTCTTTTACAATTTGGTTTTTAATAGTATATTACATAACGAGAATTATAAGTCATTTGGATTGTTTATTTTTAAAGTGGTGTAAGTCCATTTTTTTTCATTTAATTTGATGTATAATTAGTCCGTGTTTAATTTCTTAAAAAATTACATGTTTTCTACAATTTAAAATTTGTCGGTAAATGAAATTACATAATCATCGATTATGAAAGTGGTGTAAGTTCAATTGCAGAGGTAGGTGGCTTAGCAGATGGTTGCTGATCACTATCCTATTAATTTACATTTGTTTTTCATTACTTGTCATATCACGTGTCTAGAGTTACCATTTTAGGTTACTTATTCTATTTTTTCTTAAAATGTATAATTTCATATTAATATCAAATAGTGACAAATGGTAAATCAACGTTATTTTATGACAATTTAAAATATTAATCTTACCTAATTGTAAATAAATTCACATAGAAATAAAGCCTATGGATATAAAAAGAAGAATAATCTAAGATTCAGAGTATGAATATAATTCCGCTATGAACAACAAATTAACGAATCGTAAAAAGAAAAGAAGAATAGTAGAGGTAAAATTTTCATCAGATGAGGAAATTGTTATTGAGGAGAAAGGAGAGGTGGAGCTTAATTTTACTTTTTAGCATGGATTTGAATAATTTCCCCAGGATCGAACGCAAGGTGATGGGGCGATAGCTTCTCAAACTCCACTCCTGGGGAATAATTTTGGACTGGTAAATGTGGTTAAATATTTGTATAATATAATGGATATTGTCAGGAAGGGATTTTAGGATACTTCTAGGAATGTTTTCAAAACCGGCTGCTGTATTTTTACCTTTGTAAAGGTTAGTGTAGTATTGTTTCTCTGTTATAGCATCAGGAGTGTGTGAGGTAGGGATATTTTTGAAGGATTTACACCAAGAGTTTACTTGTGTAAAAAAGTCATTGTCATATATATTATTAAGTGTGAGGGTAAAATTGTCTTCAAAGTAACTGTGTCAGCTATTTTTTTGGTCATCGGTGATTAAGGTTTTAGTCATAGGATCTTTTACGTATTGAAGGTAGTCCGTTTTCCGATATTTATCTAGTTTTTTTTTTTTCGCCCCAATACTGTCTGTCCGGTTTTTCGTTATGTTACTAGAGGTTTTAATCCAAATGTCCGTCTTATATTTTTTAACTAGCCTTTGAATCGTCTTGTTCAGTGCATTAAATTTTTGTTTTAAGTCTGTGTCCTCTATTGATCGTATGTCTCGGTAGAACTGTCTTTTGTATTAATTAAGTCTAAGGATAAAATTTGAAAGGGGATATTTGAAGTGTCTTTTAGTATACGTTGGCGTATGTTTTTGAATTAAGTCTGAGAGTATGTTTATAAAAAGGGATATCGTGTTTGAATTAATTATTGGATGTGCGTTAATAAAGTCTGTAATGTTTGATGTTACTTTGTCTAAGTCACAGTCTTTATGTTTGAAGATTATTCTAATAGATACATTGATAGGGACTCTTGCAGGATTAAAAAAAGTATTGAGAGGTGGTCCTAACACAAATCGGAGACTAGGTAAACATTGTGTAGAAGATACTGTATATTGGATGTGCACAACAGAATATCGGGAGTAGTGGATTGGTTGTGGGACATAATAAATGTGGGGGTAGTGTTAATTCAGATTAAAATAGAATTTTCCATAAAAGAGGAGAGCTACCGTGTTTTCGTTTTATTCATGTTAAAGTCACCGATTATGACAACACAATCGTATAGGGAGGCTTTTATAATGATAGTGTTTTCGATTGAGGAGGAATGATGGATATAAACTATAAATATGTGGAATTTAAAGTCCAATAGTGCAGTATAAGCATTCGTTCATTATATTATTAACTCTAGGTGGATTTGCTTCTCCTAGTCGTATTTCAGGCCTTCCTGCAATTATTGAACTCCCGCTGAGGTTTTGGTTGGGGACTGTGGAGGGGATTTTAATCGCGGACCAATCATGAAAGGAATATGGTTTTGGTCTCTACATTATGTTTACGAGTATTGGATTGTTACAGTAAAGTAAATATATTAATTAATGTTTTGAGATTATCGAATTTTCGTACTAATATTTGAAATTCATTGATGATATTGTATAAGTTCTAAATTTGACAAAGTAACCATCGATCAATAATATTATTGCAATACCTATTTTAAGTGGCAATAAACCTGGGTTTATCCAAACTCAGTTCTGGACAAAGTCTGAGGTGTTTAATTAAGGTTGAATGACTCAATAATTAAGCGCTATATGTATGTATATTTCGAACACTACGTATTCATAAACATAATCATAATCATAATTCATGGGGGAGTCATTTATAATTGAGTTGTACATTTGATATCTTAAATAAAAGTACTATAGTATTACACGAAATTGTAAAAATATTAAATATTCTAAAAACTTTTCAATAATTATAATAATTAAAAATTTATATAAAAATCTAAATGTAAGTATAAATTAGTGTTAGTGTAAAAAGTAAAATTAAAAATCTAATCTAAAACTTAAAACTTATAATCTAGATATAAAATCAATGAATAAATAAAATTTTATATAATAACGTAAAAATCACACATACAATTATACATAGTATACACACAAATATCTAATAAATATGTAAATAAAATATATAAGACAAACAGCAATCGGTTGCAAATTAAATAGATACTATTATTCATTTATTGCCATTATAATATTTAATATATTCATCTATTGTATAGAAGGACTTATCTTGCACAATTTGTTTTAGTGCTTTTTCTAAGGTTTAATTTGGCAATGTTTTTAGGGATTGTGGTAGAATATTGTATAATTTTATAGGTTGTACTAGGCAAGAGTTATGTACAAAAGTATGATTATGTTTAAGAAGAGTAAGAATTGGAAGACGTTGAATAAATGCATATTATTAATAATAAATTATAGGGATTCGAAAATGTATAAACTAATCAGTGGCATGATCTTCAATTTTTTAAATAATTCACGACAGCTTTAGGTTAGGCTTTCTATTACATATTGCTCGTATCAGTCGTTTTTGCACTACGAATACTTTTTGTATGTTAATTTGTGTGGTGCAACCCCAAAATATGATACCGTATGATAATTGTGATTGTATATAAGACATATATACTAGCCTATCAGCTTCCTAATATATATCATTTCTCGCTGAATATATTAAATAAGAGTATTTTGTTATGCTTGAGCAAACTTTATTTATGTGTTGGTCCCATTTTAGATCACTTTGTATATGTTTTAATAAAACATGAGATTACCCTATTGATGCCCTATAATTCATAACATAAGTTTTTGATGCGTTTGCTATTAAATTATTTGAGGTAAGCCTTGCACTTAATTAGCTTAATATTGAGTTTGCTGCCAAATTTAAGTTTACTAAACTACTTTCATTTAGGCAAAACATAGTATCGTCAGCAAACATTGTTATATGGGCATTTATTGATAGAGGTAAATCATTTACCAATAAAAGGAATAATAACGGGCCTAAAATACTTGCCTGGGGTACTACAACTTTAGAGTAGGCACCTTTGGATTTATAGATCTTATTATCTATATTTACATACGTAACATGTTTTCTATTAAATAAATAGGATGAGAGGATTTGATAGCAGATTCCTCGAATTCCATAATTTGAAATTTTGTCCAATAGTAATTGGTGGGGCACGCAGTCAAATGCTTTGGTTAAGTCTATAAAAATTGAAAAAACCTTAGATTGTGAATCCAAATTACTGAGCACAAATTTAAGAAAATTGTAAATGCCATGACCTGTTGTAAAGCCCTTCCTAAACCCAAATTATTGATTGCACAAAACATCGTTCTTCCCTACAAACTCCACTTTTCGATTAAAAATGACACTTTCAAATATCTTTGAGAATAACAATATAGTTATTGGCCCATAGTTGTCAATGTTATGCGGATCACCTTTCTTATACACTGGTAAGATACGTCCAATTTTTAAAATTGAAGGGAAAACTTCAGATATTGACATGTTTATTGCTTGGTTAAGTGGTTTAATTATATAATTTATAGCGTTCTTAATGATACCTGAGGACATATCATCAATATCTTTCGTGAAATTTGATTTCATGTCGAATATTAAGTTTTTTATTTCATTCTGACGCGCTGGATAGAGAAATATCGATTTTGAAACATTATTTTTAATATCATGATTTTGTAGTTGAGTTGTTCCTGTTATTACCGACAGAATTAAAATATGTATTTAGTGTATCAGCAATATCTCGTGGATCATCTATTTTTAAATTATCAACGTGCAGAGAATTAAGAGATTTACCTTGTTGACCATTTTGATTTTTACTTCGAATTATGTCCTATAATTCATTGGACTTGTTTTTTGAATTTATGATTCCGTTTGAATTTTAATTCTTCATTTCTTTTTGTAATGATGTTTCATAATTTTTTTTTGCTATCATATAATTACTTTTGACCTGTGCGCTATTTGTTTGGATATATTGTTGGTAATAAAACAATACTAAATTTTTTAGACATTTTAAATCTTCCGTGAACCATGTTTTTGCCTTGGATTTATTAATTGTTTTTGTTTTTATGGGACAGGTTTTATTAAATAGTTCTAAGAATTAATTATAAAATACATTCAAATATAAATCGCAATTTTTACAGTGGAGTAAGAGATCATTTCAATTAATGTTACTCAATTCTTTGCTCATTAAATTGTGTAATCATTAATAATTTGTGTCGTGATATTTTTCCATTCCTTTTTTTGTTCACACATAAATGATAAAATTTGTCCTTGATCGTTCGAGAGATGTGTGTCAACTACTCGTGTACGTACAGATTTAAGGTTGGTTAAGATATTATCAATACAAGTTCTACTATTATTACAAATACGCGTTTCTGTATTAATCGTAAATTTTAAATTTTAACTATCAACTAGGTTTTTAATCATTATGGTTTTAAAATCCTCAGATTTCATTAAATCCACGTTAAAGTCACCCCCAATAATTATTTCGTGTTTTTCCAATATAATTAATTTATATACGATATTCTCAAAAATATTCAAAAAATTAGAAAAGTTTTTGTCTGGAGAACGATATATACATAAAATAACAATATTATGAAAACCAAAAGGTTTTACCACTAATTGTGCTCCTGCTATTTCCAGTATTTTTCTCGTGAAAAGGCGATTATGTCAGGTCTATTTATAGCATTGAATTTACTCCTAACAAAAACTGATGCTCCCCCATGAATACTATTCGTTCGTTTAAATACTGATGCTAGTTTGAAGTTCGCAATATTTGGAAAGGGCTCACCCAATGTTCAGTACCAAGAAATACATCTACTTTTAGTTCACATAAGGTAATATCAATTACACTAATTTTATTTCTTATAGATTGGACATTATGATGAAGAACTTTTAACAACCCGTTCTCCTGTTTGTTAGTCCTTAGTGTTATATATTTTCTTGTTGCTGTTTCTTCTTGTGAAAAAACGCGAAATATATGCTCCGTTGGGCCACATTTTTGAGTCCATTGCTTTTTCGAAGTTACATAAATCTATAGTCACCTTAAAAGACGCGTAATAATGTGCAAATTTACTTTCTAATGGTTCGCATGTGACTTCTGGAAATGTCTTTTTCATGTAATTATTAATATCCTCCGATGTTGTGTTTGGTTGCATACGTGAAACGTACATGAACGCCTTCCTAAGTACAGTTTTAATATTATTATTAGATATTTCTATTATTCCTTGTGTTTTCGTCTTTTTCTTCTTCCTGGTTACAGTTTTCCAATCTAATTTATTTTGAATTATTTCTGGTTCCTCTGGTTCACTTAAATGTTGGTTATTTACTTGCTGAGTTATCGGAATACTTTTATCATCCGGCTTTCTGCTCGCTCCTATCTTCCCGCGAACGAATTCCGGCACACGGAAAACGGTATTTATCTCGCGCTGCTTTTTATCATCAAAATCACTTTTAGAAAGAGATCTATTTGGATATTTATCACGAGCCTTTTTGTCTCCTATATTCTTGGTTTTGGCTGTTGTTTCATAGATGTCACCAACAGTTTTGTTTATATTTACTTTGTTTAACTTCTCAATTTCCATTGTATTAATTTTACCGTTAAGCAGCTGATTGTGCTCTTTTAAGATATCATTTTTATCAGTAAAATTAACAATAATTTTATTCAATAATTCGACTTGTTTCTTAAGTGATAAGTATTGTTTGCTTAACCTCACTTTCGTCCTGGGGTCCACAGCAGATTAGTCTAGTGCCATCCACGAACTGCATCCCTCTGATTTTGTTACTGCAGCTGCGATGATAGCTGTTGCCACACTTTACACAGACCAAAATTTTGCACATAGTGCTAGTGCAACACTTTAAATACAGAATTGCTTCTTCAGGCGTACTACTTTCACCCGCCATTTTAATTCATTATCAATAGTTAACTTATTGTAAACGCAATTAACATACTAATTAATATTAATATATTATCATAAAATTAACTTGAATTTTGTGCAAGTTTAATATTTCTTTCACAATTTGGTTTTTAATAGTATATTACATAACGAGAATTGTAAGTCATGTGCACTGTTTGTTTTTAAAGTGGTGCCAAGAGTTGCCACTTTAGGTTACTTATTCTATTTTGTCCTAAAATGTATAATTTCATATTAACACCAGATAGTGACAAATGGTAAATCTACATTATTTTATGACAATTGAAAATTTTAATGTTTTCTAATTTTAAATAAGGGGACCGCGGTGGCCTAGTGGGTAGAGTGCCTGCTCACGGGCCACACGGTTGTGGGTTCAAATCCCAGCCGGGCGGTGGATTTTTCTAAAGGAAGAATTCTCCGTCCGGATCCATGGATGTTCGTGTATGTCCCTCATTGGTATCACAACGGGCCTATCTAGGCCTAAGTGTGCATCTCTTCGCGGTGCACGAAGAGGTGCTGCCACACCAACCTAACCTAACCTAATTTTAAATAAATTCACACAGAAATAAAGCCTATGAATATAAAAAGAAGAATAAACTAATATTCAGAGTATGAAGATAATTCCGCTATGAAGAACAAATTAACGAATCGTAAAAAGAAAAGAAGAATAATAGAGGTAGAATCTTCATCAGATGAGGAAATTGTTATTGAGGACTTAGATTCTGCAGAACAAAATAAAGGAAAATATATGCATCAAATTAACCAAATTAAGCGAAATACTGAACAAAAGTATTATACAAAAGGAAGAAAATTCATTCCAGCAAAAATTTGAATCCAAAAATTGTAAATGCTTGAAGAAATGTATAGAACGTATTAATGAAACCCATCGTATAGAAATTTTTTGGAAAAAGTTTTGTATATTCTGGAATATTGGTGCAGCAAAATAAGCAAAATGTATTTATATATTATAATGTTCAACGTGAAACTGCCAATAGAAGAAGGCCCAGAAATAATTTGGGGCACTTTGAAGGCATATGCTTAAAAATTTTACTTGGTGGAAACATTTTAGTATGTAAGAAGTTTTTCATTTCTTTCCAAATATCTACTGGACAAATTGATCGTATCCTAAAAGCGCATGGCAATATTCTGAAAGACATGCGTGGAAAAATGGAAGGCTCTTGTAAAAGAACTAGAGAGCTAGTGACGAATATAGTGATAGAACACATAAATATCTTTTCAGAATTTGAAAGTCACATTTTTTTTTATCCTCACGAGGTGGTGTCACTTAGCGTCCCTGCACTGCGGTCTATGTGGTCCTTTCTAAGAAGTCCAGGAGTTTCTGCCAGGGGATATTCCTTAGCTGTTCTACAGGAAGCATGGGCTTCCCGAGTTTCGCCTTGCGTTCTTGTTTGAATGCTTCGCAAGTGCACAGTAGGTGTTCGGGAGTTTCCTCTTCTTCCAGACACCCACGGCATAGGGGGCTTTTCTCAATGCTCATCCTATGTTTGTGCTTGTTCAGGTTACAGTGTCCAGTGACTAGTCCTGTGATTTTTTTTAGTTTCAGTCTGCTCAGTCTAGGCAGCTTCAACATGCTGTCAGGTACCGGACCATCTAGGAAGAGTCTTGTATGCCTTATTCCATTTTGGTTTTGCCATGCCTTTTTTCGCTCCTCTGCTAACTTGCGTCGGATTATTTCCTTTCCGGTTTCATGTGGTATACCGAAAGCGGGTTCAGGTCCTATGAATTCACCTGCTGCTCCTTGTTTAGCCAGCAAGTCGGCCCCCAAGTGTCCAATAATTCTTTGGTCATTGGGTATCCATACTAGCTGTGTTTCTCTTGTTGTCGCCAGTGCGTCCAGTCTGTTTATGCAAGTCATGACCAGCCTGCACTGCACTATCGGTGAGGCTAGCGCTTTCATGGCTGCCTGGCTATTTGTCATAATGGTAATTTGTCCTTTTTTAAGTCCCGACATAAGTGATGAGCACACCAGTCAATGGCGGCTATTTCGGCCTGGAAGATAGAGGCATGCTTCCCCAGAGCAATCGCGAATTGTTTGCTCCGGTTGCAGCCTCCATAGATACCAGCCCTGGTTCCTTTAGTATTTTTGGCCCCATCTGTGTACCAGATGGTTCCTGTACTCGTTCCCGGGTATGTTCCATTTGTCCATTCACTCCGCTGTAGTATGATCGTTTTAAATCTGCAGGATGGGTGTACGATTTTGGTGAAATTGGACCTCATTGTTAGTGTCTCTTCTTCTTGTAGTACTTTAAATGTTGCCGGTCTTGATAGCCCCATATTTAAAGTATGTCCATTTATGTGAATCCTATAGGCTGCCTGTCTAGCTTCCATCATTACAAATAAATGTAGTGGTGGTAGCGATAATATGTATTCCATGGCTGCCGTGGGCGTTGTCCTCATTGCCCCAGTGATTAGCAGGCATGCCTGTTTTTGCACTCTTTCGAGTTTTACTGCTGCACTTTTGGTTTGGGTCTTTTATGTCACTATAGGTCTTATGACCACAGTGTATAGCCATTTGGTCATACTGGGTCTCAGTCCCCATGTGCGTCCTACCAATTTTCGGGTCGCAAAAAGTCCTCTCATGGCCTTTTTGCTGATGCTCTCTAGGTTGAAGTTCAATCTGGTATCAAGTATGACCCCTAAATATTTTGCTTCATTTTTGATTGGAACTTTCATTTCATACATACGTAGTCATTTTATGTCATTGGTTTTTCGTCGCCTAGTAAAAGGGGGGGTTTACAGTTAACCCTTCATTCCTGCACCATCTTTCTACGGTATTTAGTGCCTTCTGCATCAAGTTTGATACAGTGGTCCCAAACTTCCCGCTTACTAGAATGGTCAGATAATCTCCATACCCCAGTGCTTTTGAGTAGCAGCAGAAGGTCGTCCATGACGAGGCACCATAGGAGCGGCGAGAGAACACCTCCCTGCGGGCACCCGCCAGCGACTAACGCTTCTGCTGTTTTCCCATATAGGGTAGTCGTCACAGTCCGTCTTCTGAGCATCTTGTTTACCCCTTGTCGGACTTGCGGGTTAATTCCTCTTTTCTCCATTGCTGTTGCTATGGAGTTGAAGGTTGTGTTGTCAAACGCCCCTTCAATATCCAGAAAGGCCCCTAACGCAACGTCTGTGCATTGTACGGTTCTTTCGCATCTGCTGGTGGATTGCTAGCTCGCATGACTTTCCTGCTTGGTAGGCATATTGTTGGCGGTGTAGTGGCGAGTCCTTTAAAACTCCTTCCCGTATGTGCCTGTCTACTAGTTTTTCTAGTAGTTTTAACATAAATGATGACAAGCTGATTGGTCTGTAAGATTTAGCCTGGGCATATGAATCACGCCCTGGCTTAGGTATGAATACCACCTTTACAGTCCGCCAGCTGCTTGGGATGTATGAAAGGGCAAGGCTTGCTCTGAGGATGTCACATAGTGGTTTTCTCAGCGTTGCTATCCCCTTTTGTAGCATGATAGGATATATCCTGTCAGGACCTGGTGATTTGAATGGTTTGAACGTGTTAATTCTCTTCTCAACGTCACCTGGTCTGATTATCATTTTCGCTGTTTCCCAGTCCCGTTTTGGAGCCCCTGCGTTGGGCTCGCTTAGGTCCTCGGAAACAGGATTGTCAAGTATTGCAGAACCCGGGAAGTGCGTCTGCAGTAATACCTGCAGGGTCTCTTCTACCGAGTCTGTGTACTTTCCATTTTTGGTCTGCAGTGAGCCGATGTTCCCAGCATGATCTTTGCTGAGCGTCTTGAGCAGACAGGAGCTTGTGGGTTCACTCTCTATGTCCCCACAGAATTTTTGCCAAGATTCCCTCTTGGCTTTTTTAATGGCATTGTTATATGCCGTGAGGGCCGTTTTGTACTGCGCCCATTCACCGTTTCTCTTGGCTGTATTAAACAGTCTTCTGGTTCGTGCCTTAGCCCTATCAAAATCCTTGTTCCACCAGGTGACCCTGGTTGAGGTAGGTTTGGTAGTTCTTGGGCAGCTTGCTTCAAACGCAGTATTGATAGAGTCTGTGATGCTTTGCACCATGAGCTCTAACTCATGCGTTGTTCTCGCTACTGTTGGACAGTCCCCGATTCGGCTGGCTAGTACCTCTTTGTATAGGTCCCAGTCAGTTCTCCTCGGGTTTCTGTTTTGGATTTCAGATGCTTCTTCTGATTCGATATCGAATCGTATATATCGATGATCTGAGAGTGATGGTTCCTCAGATACATGGCAGTGTTTTACCCTTTCACTTGCCTTGCGAGAGGCAAGTGTTATGTCAATTACTTCGCTTCGCACCGCGTTTACGAACGTGAGTACATTTCCAATATTTACTATTTCAATGTCATTCTCTAAGATAAAATCTAATATTTTCTCACCTCTTGGATTGATGTCCGTGCTCCCCCATATAATGTAGTGCGCGTTGGCATCGCATCCAAGGATCAGCGGTATTCCCTTGTGGCTCCCGCTGTGTATCAGCCGCTGAATCTCGTCTGGCGGCGGTGGTCCTGGTTGGTCGTAGGGAAGGTAACCGGATCCGAGTATAAACTCTCTCCGCGTTCCCCTTTCCACTACTTCCAGCCGTGCTGCCACTAGGTCTCTGCAACATACGTCCCATAATGGCATTAAATTCAGTCCAAGTTTTGCTATTATACATGTGCGTGAGTTACACATTGGTTCGACGACAATCAGTCGCCTGCCCTGAATGTTTAACCCCTTTACTATTCCCTTGTGAAGCCATGGCTCTTGTACAAGTGTAATGTCAATATTTTCTCTTAGGATATATGCACTGAGGGCAGCAGATGCCGCCTTACAGTGGTGTATATTAATCTGTAGTAATTTAAACATTACTTACCCTTCGGCGATTCGGACAACGGACTGTCGTCCATTGCTCCCTCTCCGGGCACTGGAATTCCTTCCATTGCTACCTCTTCGGTCTTCTCAGGTCTGCCGACGGTTTCTGCCGCCAGCGCCCTGAGGGTGATGGTTGAAAGGCCGAAGTGCAACTTCTTCCCTTCGCTCACCTTCCCACAAGAGACTTTGTCCATAAGTATGATGTACTGAGTTCCCATGGGGTCCGGTTTTTGGTTGACTACTCTCCAGGTATCTGTGCTTACGTTGTTCTGCACCGATATTCTTTTGAGGAAGGTGGTGGCCTCTACTGGTGGTCCTGGAGCCCACGTTAGTACTCTCTTGGGTTCCGATAGGTTCTTCAAATCAATGATCTGAAGTTCCTTTTTGTTCCCCAGGAAATTCTTCTCCTTCGCTATGCTCTCGAGCCATGTCCTGGTTTGAAGGTCGGAGCATACTATTCTCAGGAATCCCCCTTTATGGGTGCATTCCTGAAATTTTGGTCGTCTCTGGGTATCCTTTCGGTATTATAGTGAGCGCTATTCTCGTCAGTGTGTCACTGAAGGTTCTCTTTGCCGGAGGCCCTTCGCCCCCTCTCGGGGTTTTTGTCGGTCTCTTTTGGAGTCCCGGAGGTGTTCTGTCGCTCGACAGGTTTCGCTTCTGCGTCCCTGACGAGCCGGGTGCTGACGCTGGTGCAGGGCGTCGCGGGTGCGACCCCTCCCCTAACGCTTGCTCTCCCTGAGGTAGGTTACGCTTAGGCGTCTCTGCTCTCTGGTCGAGTTTCTCTCTCCTCTGGCGTCGTCTGGCCGCCCCCGAACGCTGTTTAGGTCGTTCAGGTTCAGCCGTGGCGGCACCAGGGGAGGTAGGGTTCTCCGAAGAGCCCCCTATGGTAGTTTCTGTTTTTGATTTTTGGTGGTCCATTGTTGTTCCCACGAGTACGGAGGAAGTAACTGGTCACTGTGCGCAGTGCCCCGATACGCACAGAAGGCTCACTACGTTGGGAGGTCGCCCGGTGTCCCAACGGAATCGTTCGCAACACTTAACCCTGTGCCATGCAGCCCTAGGCACGATGTCTGTACGCCGTAGCTTGGGGGAGTTGGTTCGCGGCAGCTCGTTTAGGCCGGTCATGTGGGGGTGGCCCACCTGCCCGACCCTATGCCAGCTACTGGCCGATTTCTCGGTCACGCTCCTATCCACCACCCGGAGACGCGCTCGACAGCCTCTGCCTGCAGCTGTCGGCCGACTCTATTGCTGGTGCCGACCGATTTTCCGAGAAAGTCACTATACTCGATCCCAAAATCCAGAACAGATGTTTTTAAATTCTGAATTAATCATAAGAAAAATGTATAATTTATATGAAAATGGTAGCGACCGTTACTATGTGGTAGTTCATTTTAAAAAGGGTTAAATGAAAATAATTTTTAAGTTTTTATACCACTATTTATTGTATAATATACACAAACAAAATTTACAATATATTATCAATTTTGATACAACTATAGTTTCGACCTTTGCAGGTCATTATCAAGTGTCGAATGAAAAAGAATACAGGGTGTTAACAATTTATAGGTGAGGTATGAATTTTTAATGAACCTAAATCTCAGTCCTAATTAGGTTCATTAAAAATTCATACCTCACCTATAAATTGTTAACACCCTGTATTCTTTTTCATTCAACACTTGATAATGACCTGCAAAGGTCGAAACTATAGTTGTGTCAAAATTGATAATATATTGTAAACTTTGTTTGTGTATATTATACAATAAATAGTGGTATAAAAACTTAAAAATTATTTTCATTTAACCTTTTTTGTATAATTTATACTTAGAAAAATGCTAGGAAAACAACTTGAGTTTAGTTAATGAATGGACATAGAGGAAATTCTTTAAACGGTATTTTACTTCCATTTGCCTCGTAAAAATACCTGTGCGAAATGCGATTTCTTAAACAAAATTATTGTATCAAGTCATGATGTCCACTTGCAATAATCTGAATTAGCAGGAAAAGCATTACAAAAAGATTTGGCTTCTCTTTTGACTTAGAAAAGCCTAAAATTACCCCAAATTATCTGCCTCAATCGCATGTTATATGTATGTTTTAAGCGAGGGTTTTCACAATTTCCACGAAAATAAAGTTAATATGTATGTGTGGAATAAAACTGTTTCTTCCAAGGGATCGCAAGAAGTAGATTCTTCCTGTTTGGGCCATTTAGAAAATGTAACGATATGTGACATGTGTACTGAGCAACATTGAAATTTACAAATGGCAGTAATGTAGTTGAAGGTTGTTCAGTCGTTATAAAATAACATTGACATAATTGATCACAAATTTTTACTCTCGGGGCATTCATACCTACCGAACGATGCAGATTTTGGCATCATAGAAATGACATTGCGAAAAAAAAATTTCTGTAATTATTATGATGGAATAATACAATGTAAAAAACATGCTAAATTCATTTTACGTGAACTGAAACAAGAGAATTTTGTTTCAATAAAAATTCTTCAAAATGCGATTAAAAAACAGATAAGAAAAAACATTAATGAAGAACAAGTAAATTGGTGGTAAATATATGGGATGAGGTTTCTCAAAAGTGTACCATATACTATTTTATATAAAACATCGATGAAGGTCTAAGAATATTAAACTATAAATTTATTACTTACACGTTCTGGAAGACAGCTAAAATTTGAAAAAAATCGTCCTGGCGCCTTTGCACCGAGATGCCAGGCCTATTACTCCAGTGGGTTATATATATTTCTAAACACTGTCACATGCAGAGCTTAATTTCTAGTGGAGTCACTTTTACTCATTTTAACAATAATTTAATAATTTATTAAATATAATTAAACCAGAATTACGCCAATTTAACGCCTTGTGTATTTAACAATGATACATGTCATATTACTCTACGTCACTTGATTAGAGCTTTGTCATAATAATTAATATGTACTATATTACGTGCTAGTTTTTTCTTCATTACGTGCATGTTTTTTAATACCGTGGTTATTAATCAACAAACGATTCTTCGTTTTGCCTACTTACTACTATGGGTGCATAAAAACTATTTTCCCTTGTTCTGTTCTAATGCTTTACTTGTATCTAAAGCACTATGATTATTACATTTTTATTTATTACATTTACCTTTTCGTTGATTTGCAAATGATAGAATTTAGAAATTTAGTGTATTTAATTAAATTTAGATTTTGTATAATTTTATCTGTTGTAAATTCAGACTTCATTGATTAACTGTTGCATGTGTACTTTATTAAACTTAATCTATATTAACCAAACATATAAAATAAGTAACATGGTTCGATTATCAAATTATGTTGATTTATTAATAATAATGGCTATTTATAATTAAATTTCATTTGAAAATTTAGGTTGTGTAAAAATCAATAAAAAATTTGGTATTTAAGAAAGAGCTTATTCTAAAACGTTAATATTTTAATCTGAATACCAATTGTATGTGATATAAAGGACAGTAAATGTTTCTAGGCCAAAATTGTCATAATTAGCGACTTTTATATTTCTCTCGCGGTGATCTCTACCTTTAATTTAGGTAATAATATAACTTGTAAATCTTGTATACGTTTACTTAAATTAATGGGTGTCAATTTTAAAACTGTTTAAAGAAATAAAAACGTGAATGAGGGAATGGATACTTATTTGATCAGAGAAAATTTATTTGTACCCGTTTTTATTAAATTCCAAGTATTTCCTCTTGAGACAATAGGGTGAGTCTGTGTGTTAGTTTACTTTGAATTGTAACTATTAAGCATATGTTAATATAATAGAATCATTAACACTCGCATTATTTTGTTATATTAGGAAAAAATATTCGGAAGCTTTTATGAAACGTATGACTTCTTGCGGGTTACCGTCGAATTCCGGAATGTTGCCTGCTTTATAACGTAGCAATGCGACTAGATTACTTGTAGTAAGTAGCAAATTTACACTGTTTCAATTAATTTAAATTTTTTTATTTAACATATGTTATTAATTAAATTTTAATAGAGACATGCTTTTGTTTTATAATTGGATTGGAGTTACTTGTAATAAATAGATAAGCATATACAATAAAGTTGTGAAGATCATCTATTTGATTTATTTGTATCTTTGACGCTGTGTTGACTAGGTAAATTTTCAATTTAACTCTGGTCACTTCGTATAAATAAATGATTTTTATCATTTTATATATTTGAAATTAACACCATTTTTAACGTATTTAGTCTACTTATCGCTTGACACAATCCTACCGACTGCGCCAGTTAATTTATGGTCAATGTGACTTATAACAGTTTTTGTATTTTTTTTTAAATGTAATTATTTGTATAATGCAGTTTCGCCGTCTTTTAATCGGCAGGTGCAGTACGTAATTCATGTACCGCTTTAAATGTACTTTTAGCTGTAATTATAAATATAACAATTTATTTATTTAGTTTTTTCGTAGTGGTAGTTGTAATAGCTATCTACTACGTTTTGCTTCTGCCATATTTTTGTGTATATAAGTTTGTACAAATGAGCTTGTTCCTCTAAAGGATCGCCTCATCAATCTCAAAGGCAATTAATTATATCTTAATAGCAAAGTTCACCCCATCTAATTTTTGCTTCGTATTTTATTGACAAAATAATATTTTTGTTAATATTTTTTGATTAAGTGCTTAATTCTATAAGCTGCTACCAAAGTGATATTTTAAAACTGAAGTTTGTCGTTGATACACGTATCAACAGTATGCACTATAAAGAAATGAAGTTGTTGCGTCGTTATTTTCAAGCGCATTGCACAAAGCGTAATCGATAGGATACGAACAAGGTTAACAATGTAAATCCAGGGGCAGCAACACACGCGCTCTTCTCGACGCAACAATAAATTTAACCTTATCTTTTTAAATTTATTTTTTATAAAAATAAAGTGTCATCTGGGACTTGATAATGGTTTTATATTTACTCACTTTACGATACCCGCGTGTAGTTACCACACACTCTGGCCATGTGCCGGCTACAATATTAAATTTTTATTATCGACATTTGTTGCCTTCATTAATGCTCTAAGGAAAATGCCCTTGCGCCGACCCTAATTGTATTTTATATAGGCGATAATCTATTTCGGGTCGAGCACGTTTGATGGCCTCTCAAGGTATGATTATTAAAGTTATTAAAAGCGGTCCTTTTGGTAACAAGGAAAAGCGTTGATACCTAATTGTCAGATTAATAATTCAAAACTGGCAATAAAATTTTAAGATTGTGTTTATAGGTTTACTTTTATTACGTTCATTATTCTCTTTTATTGTACATTGTTCGTTACGCTGTTTCTGTTTCTGCTTACAATCTGATCTTACTTTTATGTTTTCTTCTTGAGATGTATTATTATTTTAATGGGCATTTTAAACTTAAAGGCAACGAAAATAATTTTGGGTCTAAATGAAACAAATAAAAATTAAATATAATGGATTGGGTTTATTAGTAATTACGTATATTAGGATTCAGAATGAAATATGTAATTTTCATTTAGTGAATATTTGCAATCATTTTTAAATTAAAAAAAGGAATATTTTGCCAATGGCTTACAAATTAAAAGCTTATGTTTTAATTCAATCTTAACTCTCGTAGATTAATTAATGAATTTTACACATATACATAAGGGTTATCTTATCAGAAATATGAAGATGATGCTATATTTACGAAAAGTAAGACGTATTTGCGAAAAGATAGCTTACTTATTTTTTAGTCCCCAAAAGGTCGTGTACTTCATTTTTGATTAACAAACCTGCACTTTATTCTTATAGTAGTGAATAATTTGGTCTATATTAGAGAATTTCTGATTAGGGCTATCCGTAAAGGAATACCCGTTTAAAAAAAAAAAACTAGTATATATTCACAAATATTAACATTTTGTTAGTAAAGAACATACATGCAACTACTTCTCTGCATAGTCACATTGCAAAGTTAAGCATTTAAGGTAACATCTGACTAGTTTTTGAATCCCAGCTTCATGTTTCTCCGCCACCAATGTATTGAGATATGTAATCTTCTCTGCTAAAGTCCTTGAGTTTTATAAATAGATGAAAATCTAAGCCTGAACTATAGAGTGGATAGTTGTTAGTTTGTTCGTAATGACTGATGGCCGTTCCGAACAATCGTGATAATTCCAACTTGAGAAGAGAGAACACCTGTATCTCTCTTCTCAAGTTGGAATTATAACACCAGCGCCACAATCAATTTCGCAAGGTCGCACATTTCTTATGTTAAGAAATTTAATCACAGTTCTAAGTTCACAACTGGCGCCGCTTTTCACTTTCGTTGCTATTTTAAACACTCACATAAACAGCACAGTCAATACCAGCGAGACGTAACTTTGCGCATAGTCAGATGAAATATAACTGAGCATTAATCCGGCGGCTACTCTATTTGCCAGCGCTGTGCACAATGCAAACATACGCTGGGTGTGAAAAATCTAGCTGCAACTTTAAGACGCCTTTAGATCAACACAGGAACAACGACTTCTTTAAATATTTTAAAACGATATATTGTAAAATTGCTTTGTTTAAAACCGTTTAATTTATAAAATCATGAAACACCATGTTCCAAAATATGGTTTATTTTTTTGACATCATGTAGTTTTTGAAAAGTACACTCATTGGGTAAAATATTGACTATGCTTGAGATTTTATATTTCTTTTCTTGGATGGGTAGACCTTATTCTCTTATTTGATTTGATTTTATTTCCCATTTTCGGAAAACTGCTTTGTAATTTAATAGCACATCATTATTAAAATAGTTTATCATTTCTCAAACCTTTGAAATCAATTTGAATTCAATAACCCCTTAAAAAATTCGTATAAACTTTACGTATTTCAATTCAAATCAAAGATATGTGTCGGATATGTTCGTAATTAATTGAATGGGAGCAAATATTAAAATATTAATTAATTAATTTTGAAATTTATATTTATTACAGTTTATAAATTTAAAATAATATTTTGATTCAAAAGGTAATTCATTATAGCTTTTTTTCTAAATTCTAAGCTTATTAAAACAAGCTTATTCTAAATTTTATAGTTTTATATTAACTAACTTCTTTTTTTATATAAAATATTTCATGATTGCACCCGTTATTTCGTTTCTAGAACTACTGTCATAATTGTATTAAACATATGACAATTTTTATAATTTGTTTTGCTACATTCTCTAAATCTTTTATTTCTCAAATATATATTTCTAAAAAAATCCTATTGGGAAAAACTTCTCTGGGTGTCCATTATAAATTTAAATCAATACATTCATATCATAGAGGAACAAGGCATTGCTGAATAAAAAATATCAACCTATGTGTTTATCTTATGACAACTCCTTAAATGAGAGCATTGATTTGTTGAAATTCTTTTGTCTCCCAGGAATTTAATATGTATACAGGGTCCTGCAACAGTGCGTCAGGCTTTCCTAGCGCCTTTCTCGTAAGAGATAGAAAAAAATGTTTCGTATAAAAATTTATTGATTTAAAAATCTCTATGCCGTAAAATTATTTTAAAATATACAGGGTGTCCCAATTTTGCGGTATAACAAAAGCAAACATTTTTTTAAATGGAACACCCTGTATATTTTTTCATTTTCTAATTTGGATAATATTTTATAACTTGAACCTTTTTCTGGTTTTTAATTTCGATATGGCATTTCCGAGTTATTGACGTTTTTCTGAAAAAAATATAAAAAGTGGAGGTTCACAAAAAAATTTATTCTGATGTTCTATTTAAAATTTAAGAATTTTTCTTTTTCCTATGGTTGGTCATAAATACTGCTAATTTTCACTTTGGAGGAACCCTGTCTTTGAATCAGACACGCCATTTTCTAAAATTTTAAAATGTCGTAACCCTTTTTTTTTAAATGGAATCATATATTTTTTTAAATTTTATATTATTCTGCATCTAATTTCCTACAAAAAATATTAAGCATACCCTATACCTAAAAGTGATATTTTCAAATATATAAAAGAATGTATATTTCAAACGGTCCTTGAATACGAATTTGTTTTTGAATAGATAGCCATGACTGAAAATATGCATCTGTCAATTAAACAATTAGTTTGACATGTAAATCTCCCTGATATTTGCTGCAAAGTGATTCTCTCCGTTTCGCGGTATAAGTAGACAGCAAATTATCATCATGGATTTCGAAAAGGGCGAACGGAGGAGAAATGTTTTAGGAACTTGCTCAATAGATTTATTGAAATGGGAAGTGTGAATTACAAAAAACAAGAAAGAAGAAAGCCTATTATCAACGAGGAAAACCAACGTTCAGTGCTATTAACAGCAACTGAGCATCCCAACGTAAACCAAAAAGACATTGGTGAAGGAACTGGCATAAGCGAAAAGTCAGTACAAAGCATTCTGAAGAAAAATCGATATCATGCATACCATATTAAGCTTCATCAAGAACTGAGTAATACTGATTTTCAATTTCGTTTCGAATTTTGTATCTAGGGAAGACAGGAAATTCGGGACATCCCATAACAACGCATCTGTCAACAGGCAATTTTCACTATTATTCAACTGATAATCCGCATGTTATGAGACAATTTGATCATCAGCATCGACGGTCTTTGAAAGTCTGGGGCGGAATTTTTGGAAACCATGTAGTAGGTCCACATTTCTTCGAGGGCCATCTCAATAGGCCTATGTATTTGTACTTCCTGAATTTAATTACCCGGAACGTTAGCTAATATACCCTAACTAACAAGAAACAGGGTATGGTTTTAACAAGGCGGAGCACCTGTCCAATTTTCGCAAGACGTGAGGGCATTTGATTTTTCCCAACCAGTGGATTTGTAGGAATGGACCTACCAAATGGCCTGCTAGATTGTTTTTTAAGGAACCACCAACAGCACCAATGAATATGCATCAATAATAATAATAATAATAATAATAATTTATTGGTGCATACAATATGTTTACACAGGTCATTACATCGAATATATATATATATATATATATATATATATATATATATATATATATATATATATATATATAGAAACAAAAAAAAAACAGCTTATATATAATACATAAATTATAAATATTCTTAAAGAATAACAGATTTGTTCAAAGATTTAGATTACATATCACTGAAATCATTCACAAAGTATTCAGTGAAATTGTAGAAACTCTTGATGTAGAGATACGATTTAATTTTTTGTTTGTATTTAGTGAAAGGTAGGTTTTTAACATTACTTGGCAAACAATTGAAAAATTTAATTGCATAATAACTAGTCCCCACTTGCGATTTTGCAAGTCGAATTTTACTTAGACAAATAAGTCGCTTATTTCTTGTCTGGTAATTATGAATATCATTGTGCGTTAAATAGTTGTCTTCATGTTTTTTAATATAGAGTAAATATTCTAATATGTACATGCAGGGAAGAGTTAATATTTTAAGTTGGATAAAAAAGGGTCTACACTCTGTTTGATAGCCTATGTGAGCCAGTATCCGAATAGCTCTTCTTTGCAGTGCAAATAACTTTTGGGTGTGTGTAGAATGGCCCCATACAATAAGGCCATATTGAAGATGAGAATTAATTAATGCATAGTAGGCATTTTTTAGTACATAAGGTGACACAGAATTATTTAGGTTACGTAGTAAAAAGATACTAGAACATACCTTTTTCGAAGTTTCATCTACATGAGCTTTCCACAGTAACTCTCGATCCAATGTAAAACCTAAATATTTTACATTTTCACTCAATATCTCATTATCCATATGTTTCAGTGTGAATACAAGTTGCACAGATTTAATATCATTAACGGAGAGTCGATTGCTTTGAAACCAGGATAAAGCCTTTGAATGTGACTGCTGGCTACACAGACATACTTCATTTAACTTTTTACCTTTGTTTATTAGCGTAGTATCATCCACATATAGAACTATATTGGCATCTTCAATAAAGTTCGGGAGGTCATTTATGTATAATATAAAAAGCAGTGGCCCAAGAATTGATCCTTGTGGCACACCGTGTTCAACATATCGAAAGGAGGATAATTTGTTGTTATTAAAAACTGCTTGTTTACGATTATTCAGGTATGATAGTAGCATGGAGCAGGCATTAGGGTGAATGTTATAACAATATAATTTTCGAAGTAAAATAGAGTGAGAAATGCAGTCAAAAGCTTTGGTTAGATCTAAAAACCAAGCCGCGCAAAATTCGCCAGATTCAAATATTTCCTGAATTAATTCTGTAAGTTCTAATAAAGCATTGGTGGTAGATAAGGATTTTCTAAAGCCGAACTGTTTATTTGAAATTAGTGTGTTATTCACCAAGAAAGATGTAACCAACTATCATCTTTTTCAAAGATTTTAGAAATAATGGGCAAAATAGAGATGGGTCGATAGTAACCCAAATCTCTACTATCCCCTTTCTTAAAAATTGGCAATAACTTGGCCACTTTTAAACAGTCCGGAAACACACTGCATTTGATGCAAGTATTTATTAATGACGTTAAAGGTGAAATAATAGCTTCTTTTATAGATTTTATTAAGTCAGTATTGATTCCATAAATATCCTTGGCTTTGCTATTTTTGAGATTCTTTATTATTTCTCTTATTTCCGATTGAGTTACGGTTTCGAAATTAAAATATTCAATATTCAAGTAATGGCACATGGGTGAAATGTGACATCAGAATAGGATCGGTATTGGAAGTAGGTAGTTGTTCATTAACCCTTTCCGCAATTTGAGTAAAAAATAAATTAAAATCATCACTATTAATTTCATTACAATTGCGTTTTTTAGCATTCCTGTTACTGTTTATAACATGCCACATTGCACTAGCAGAACTTGACGAATGTTCAATAAATGCATCATTAGCTTTGATTTTAGAATCTTTGATTGCAATTCTGTATTTAGTGCGGTAATCATAATAATTTTGTTTATTTCTAGCCGAACGAAATTTGAGATGTACTTCCTTTAAAAAGTTTAGGTTTTCTCTCATGTTTCGCAATTCATTTGTAAACCATGGGATCTGAGCTGAATGGTTAGATTGGCGCGTTATTTTTTCAGGAAAAGCACTATTAAATGCGGACATAAAGTACTGCATAACTTGCTCACAAGCCGTATTTCCATCACTACTATTAAGAAAATTCCACTTTGTATCGCACAAGTAATTAAATAATTTATTTTTTCCTATATCAGTGATTGGTCGATAAATGATTCTTGACTGAATATCGGAGCTTGAATAATTAGCATATCTAATTGATACTATAAGCGCACAATGATCCGATAGATCTGGAGATTCCGTATATATTTCCAAGTGATCCGTATTAAAATTTCTAAACGTGTTGTCAATACAGTTAAAACCGCGGGTTGGCGACTTTACGAGCATGTGTAACCCATAAGTTCTCATTAAATCACATAACTGCTTAGATTTAAAATCGGCATTGTTGAAGACAACATTAAAATCACCAAATACAATCACATTTTGTGTAAATAAACGAATTGTTGAAAGGTCTTTTCAGCGGCCAATTAATTTGTGCCTAAATGAAAATTGAAGACATTTTGAACATTTACTGTAGTAAATAATTTTGTTTTCTTTCCCGGCTTTGGAATAAAATAATAAATCGTATTATCTGTTTCTGTTTATCATTGACACGTACTTGCATTTTGTTAGTTATTTTGCCTCAGAATGATCAACTCCGTACATAGAAGTATGTATAATTAAATGGTTATTTTTATGAAAACTATTAAATATTTCAATAACTATGTGGTTTAGACATATTATTATTTGCAAAGTTTGGCATTTCTTTCTAATCTAATCGAATAATAAGAAAAATAATTGTTTTCGCCCATCTGGGTAGCGCTGAGCATAAATTCTTTAGGCTTGCAAACAATTAATTCCACCTTCTCCAGTAGCATATATCACATCAATTGATTCTTCTCAAAAATTGAATTGTTTAATTGACAGATGCATTTTTTTTCAGTCATAGCTATCTATTCAAAAACAAATTCGTATTCAAGAACCGTTTGAAATATAAATCCTTTTATATCTTGAAAAATATCAATTTTAGGTATAGGGTATGCTTAATATTTTGTGTAGGAAATTAGATGAAGAATAATATAAAATTTAAAAAAATATATGATTCCATTTAAAAAATAAGAGTTACGACAATTTGAAATTTTAGAAAATGGCGTGTCTAATACAAAGGCAGGGTTCCTCAAAAGTGAAAATTTTTAACACTGGTACCTAAACAGTACTTATGACCAACCCTAGGAAAAAGAAAATTTCTCAAATTTTAAATAGAACATCAGAATAATTTTTTTTTGTGAACCTTCGCTTTTTACATTTTTTTCAGAAAAACGTCAATAACTCGGAAATGCCATATCGAAATTAAAAACCAAAAAAAGGTTCAAGTTATAAAATATTATCCAAATTAGAAAATGAAAGAATATACAGGGTGTTCCATTTAAAAAAATGTTTGCTTTTGTTATACCGCAAAATTGGGACACCCTGTATATTTGAAAATAATTTTACGGCATAGAGATTTTTAAATCAATAAATTTTTATACGAAACATTTTTTTCTATCTCTTACGAGAAAGGCGCTAGGAAAGCCTGACGCACTGTTGCAGGACCCTGTATGTATGAATCCTATTATATTCCAAATTTAAAATTGTATAAGAATAGATATAACATCTACATATTCCCTTCAAATACAATTTGATTGGGAATAAATAAAGTTATGTAGGAACAATTTTAGTATTATTTAAAAGCTTCATATTATATACTAATCTCTTCATAAAATTTGTATATCGTTTTCTTAGCACCAAGTTTGAATTTATAACCTAGAATCTGCAGCTCTTAAAGACCCTCTTTGATTTTCCCAATCCAAAATTTCAACGGAAATGCATTTATTGGGGTTCCTCGAGTTGAATTTGACTATTGTATCTTAGGAAGAGTTAAAGATTTTACATATAAACTTTTGATCTTGTATTCTTAGCAGAAGAGCTGATAACCTATTGACAAAACTTCGTATACCAGAAGTGGGTCGTATTTGTTTTTCTGGGTTTTTGTTTTTGCAGCATTTTTTTGTCAAACTGTGGCTTCAGCGGATAAGGAAATCTTCCCAAACAAAATTGTTTCCTTAATGTGAGTACTGAAGACTCGTTTAAAAGTTGTGATGAAATTACCTTAAATAACGAATTAACCGATCTAAGGTACTTTATATAATAAAGTTATAATAATTATTGAACTAAGGGTCAAAATATCAAATTTCAAATCCAATAATAAATTAATGGATAAAAGAAGCCATCAGGTGCTACTTCTTAGATGTAATAAATAATTCTAGTGCAGCGACTAGACAATCCAATTATCGTTAATTAAAACGAAAACATCAATTGAGAGTGTCTCAATTCAGAATTTATTAGAAGATACTAATATCATTAAAACTGCAAGTGCTCAAAAACTATACAAGTCACTGAATTAAAACTAAAACAAAGACAAAAACCGAAGAGTGTATATAAAATCGTGAGTTAATAAGGAATTAAAAAAGGAAATAATAAATTATACAGTTTACAAACAAGAATGGGATGTTTGGTATCATGTCAGTAAATTTAAAAATGATTTCACAGTTGAAAAATTATATAATTATAGAAACGTTTATGGGCATTGAGGTCCGTTGACAAATAGCATATAGGAATTAATAAAGGGAATGCGATCGTTACTACATGGTAATTCATACTTTGTGGTTAACACATAGTTAATTTTTTAATTTAGTTTATGTAGGAATTAATGTTAGACCTAATATTTCATTATTATTATATATAAATAATATTTATATACAATATGTATATCTAATATAAGAAAGAGCGCCAGAGAAAGAAAAAATGTCTCAATACATATCAAATATTTAAAATTTAAAATTAATGATTCTTCGAGACTGTATGTTTATATGAATCACTTATCATCTTTACTTCATTTAGTAATATATTATACAATTTCATACTTGTGCAATAATGACTCTTTTCTGTGAAACTATATTTGTGGATTCGGTATTGATAATTATTTTTATGTCTAGTATTATGTGAATTTATGGCCATGTTTTTATTTTAAAGATGTTTTTGGTATCTTATAAATATGTAGTAAATTTTCCAAAATGAATGTTGCAAAAAGTGTAAGAAAATTATTTCTTTGGAAAGATTTCTAAATGAATCATTAAGTTGTATAATTAGGACAATAAATGAAATTCACTTTAGTATCACACACGGTTTTTATTGTTAATGACCGGTTTCAACCATTACAATCTACTGAGGTTTCAAAATGGCCATGTAATGGTTGTGTGTGATAATAAAGTGAATTTCATTTATTGTCCTAATTTTCAAAAATGTATCACAAAGTAATGGCTTCAAGCATCAACTACATTAGGCTTTAATCAAAGTATGGCTCTATGGCTCTTAATGCACGTTTCTGTCAGATGAAAATTTGGTTTATATTGTTAAATAAATACACTTTCAAAATCGGCTTGATATACCATTTTTACTATCCTAAAATAGATATATTCTTTTAAGACACATAGCCTATAATTGGTTTTAGATATCTTTTTCGTAATGTAATTTATATGCTGTAGTTATTTTAATCTATCGTTCATAAAGAACCAGAGAAATTTGTTTTAGTCTCTTGGAAGAAAAAATTGATTTTCTTCAAATTAAGCAAGGCATCAAATAACCAATTAAGCATGTGAGGCTGATTGACAATGAACAATGTCGGATTCAGTACTAAAACAGATCAAATTTGTATCTCAACCTAATGGTGTTTTCGAGAAAACGTATCTGAAAGCTGCACAGCCTTCATCACCTTAAGTTGATAATGGTTTAATATCTCTAAAGGACACATAATAAAAACAACGTAATGAGTGTAGGCAGTAAATTAAATGGAACAATTACAGCTGAATCTAGAAACATTTGGGTATTTGTTAACAGAGTCAACTTCATCAGCCACAGAAGCTTAATTAATTAATTAAATCAATCCTTGCAAATTTATACAAAAAAGTGGACATTAGATCTGAAAATTACAGTAATTTAAAAACTAATCGCAAATGTAACTTAAAATAAGTTGCATGTGCATTACTTCTCCCAAATAAAAAAATGATTCTGTCAACAAAGCGTCTCCTCTTACTGACCATATATAAATAAAATAAGCAGATATATTTTCAAAAAATCTACAATAACAAAGGAACTACACAATCCAATTTCAAAATGTATTGAATAGTGAGCTAATAGAAACAATTATCCAAAAATATTGAAGCCCATCTATTTAATGTAATGTTCATCACAGTTTAAGTCAAATGAGAGTGAATACTTTAGTGTTGATAATATGCTGACTGAGTCAGCGACAGTGGGCTTATATTAACTAGAAACTAATGCAAAAGTTAATGTGCTAATTAACGTAAGTTTTGCAGCTCAGTTTGAATTATCAGCAGTACAAATTATTTCAGAAAAGAAAACTAATATTGTTGTCTATCGTTCACAGCAGGGTGCTTTAATGTATTTTTAAATGCTATGTGTTCTGCGTTAAATTTAGTACATATAGTAAATCTAAATGCTCTGAATTGGGAGATTCTAATTTACATTCTAATAATGGAACAAAAGAGTTAAAAATAATAGGAGTATGTGATATTTTGGATTGTATCAGCTCTTACTTGTAAGATGGACAAATATATTATCATCAATGCTCCCTGAAGAATTAATAATTGCTTTTGTCGTGTCAATTAAGAAAAATGCAATATAAATTATCACAAAAACTATCACGCTGAATCTATTCTACATTTATGTGCCATAATATTTAAAAAAATAATTTATTGAAATAATACACGTTCCCAAACATAATTAGAGCATTATATTGCGCAAATACTTCTTCAAACGTTCTCAGGTTAATGATTACAGTAGTTGTCTTTATAACTCACTCATAGTGTGGTTTTTGTTGTCGGATTGCATAGTTCCTCATGATTATATCCTAAGTCCATGCCGACTTATTAACTTATTATATATACAAATCATTTTTCAACATTCTAGAACTGAACTAAGCGTAATACACGCAAATGACACTATTTTGGTTGATAGATATAGAGCTATTCAGGGGAAATGGCGGTCGGGGTGACATGTCCGTCCGAATCAAGTAGTGTCCGTTGCAATTTTCCACCATAGGCGTGCGCGGCTAAATAAAATGAATGTCACAAATTTGTTATGTTTTCATATTAGTTATTTCATATTTCATTTATATTATTGTATTAGAATAAGTATTTTTGTATTAATATCCATTTCCAGATTTGCTAAAACGTATGAAATAAATTCATTAAAAATATATTTTCTTTCAATTACCCTGCGTAATTGCAATGCTTGACTAAATCGCGCGCGCCTATGAAATAACAGGTAAGTAAGGGACGCCGTAAACTATTTCTTTCTCCTTCTACCGCTCGGTCTAAGACCGAGCTACGTAGGCCGCGTGTGTCTTTTCTAGATACGGCCGACAAAATCGTACGTCTTGGGAATATCAGCTCAGTTATCAGGTAGTAGAAAAGGATACCAATATTATTTGAATGTTCGTAAACCGCCCTTACTCATGAATTGGTCTATATAAGACTAGGTCATCTAGCCAACAATAAATATGATTCATTCTATGGTTCCCGATGAACAAATAGAAAACCTTTAGAATGCTATTCACGTTACAAAATCATAATTTATCAATCCACATTCTGGTATTTTTTTTTAGAGATTTTCAAATTATTTTTTATATCATTTGTATTTGAAACTATATTTATGAAAAAAAAATATATGCTTCTTATGAGATTTTACTTTGCTAATTATATTTGGTTTCTTCCGTGTTAAAATATTTTATGGAGAAAAATTATTCGTATTAGTTATTACTATTAGGTATATAAATCCTCCAAACTTCATTTGATAATAAATATACCCATTGACAAAAACGAAACAGGCTCTTCTTGTAGGCAATTAATTCACCTTGAAATTAATTTCGTGCTGCCGCTAAGCAAAAGAATCCGATTTTGTAATAACAATTAACACTCACCAGCAAAAGTTGTATTTTTTTATACAAAGGGAAAAGATGAAAAGATTTTTTTTGTATAATCGCAACTAAAAACAATAAATCATATTTCAGCACGAGAACGCAAATACACCATTTTAAAATTCATTCTTATTTCACAAAGGGTGATATAAATTGGAATAATCCTGTCGAGCACCGAGCCAATCAATTCCGTTTTTTTTTCTCTCCCCACTGTATTTTAATTCGAATGATGGAAATAGAATCTGAACACGGATGGGTTCCCCTGTAAAAAATTGTACTCTATAAATCATCCCTATCCAAGCATCGAACCGCCGAAGATCGGCGAGATGAATAATTATGTAAGCGGCGTCGGGTGACTGAGCGATTCAGAGGGATTGATTTGGGGACGGTCTTTGCATACTACCCCGGTTTGAATCGGACGAGGACGAGAAACCAATTTTCTAGAATACTAATGCAGGGAAATTACTTAATCTGTCTAAAGTAAATCCACTGTTTAATGAGCAGCTCTTTTTCCAGGTAATTGAAAAAAAATGTATAGATTTCAATAATAGGACCAGTATATCTATTTAAAAAAACAATAGATAAATGAATACTAAAAAAACTATTTTTTAAAAACTGTTTTTAATCGTAACTTTTGAATATAACTTAAAATAATGTGTCTTAACTCATTTTGATATACTTACAATTAAAATTAAAATTTAATTTTTTATGAAATGAGTTTCAAGTTTTTTATAAAAAAAATGTTTGAATGCGAAAAATGAAAGTAAGCAACTTTTCCCATCGATATTGATTTTATAATGTTTAATTTTATCGGCTTAAGTAAATTATTTCAACTGCACAAAATCTAAATATTATTGGATTACTCCTACATTAGATTAACAAAATACCATGGAGATTACGTTAAAATCCCTGTCGATCTATTTATTCACGCCACCCCATTTTACCCAAATAAGTGGGCGAAAACGCTCTTTACCTATATTTCACGTTAGCTGAAAAAAACACTCTTCTTAGTAGAAATTTGATTTAAATATTATAACGAATTGAATAGAACTGGCAATTTTGCGAGCGTGTAAAAAAAAACTATTTTAATGAAATCGAGTTAAAATTGCGTGCCGTTTTACCAGGCATGCAATCATATGCCGATGTGGAAATATTACGGTTTTCCTTTTCCTCGATACATTAGTTGAGTTTGGCGAAAAAAATATCAGGGCACACATCTACTCCCCAAACGATTTTCTTTTTCCTTGCCGCATTCGTCCGGAGAATGAAGAGGGACTATTGTGTTGGAACCCGAGAGCGGTTTGTATGGGGGACGTTTTGCGGAAGGAAAGTTTTGTTTGTGTCATGTGAAGGTGGGTAAAATATATACTAAGTAAATCGAATATTTCCGAATTCATTATCGCTAATTGAAATAGTATTCATATTTTGATCAAAATATCATACCTAAATTAAAATATAATCAGATTCATAGTATAGAGAAGTAGTTAATGTAATTCTGTCGTTTTAAAATGTATTTAGTGAACAGAGTATTTAGCACATTATAAATGTTACGTTGGTAGTTTTTTTATAATTAGGAGCTTTAATTGCGTGCTGTACTGTCATTTGATTAGTTTGCACGAAAATATTTTATATCCCGTGATTTATTTTTAGATTTGCTTTATCAGAATTACGTGACGAAATATTTCCAAGACTTTTCACTCGTTGATAATTATAAAAATTACAGTTAATTATCAATAAATAATCCTTATTAATGCAATAATAATAATAATCATAATTTATTTATGTCTTGCCAGGAGGCTTACGTGTGTAATAAATATCAATACAAAATTGATTACAATAAATATTAAATTAAATTAAATAGTAAATATACACTTTATTACAAACATATTAAAATGTTAAACCATCAGGTCCATTAGTAATGCATTCATGAATACTAAAAAATGCTTTTTTGCGAGAAATTATTTTATTACTTTTTTAAATATATTAAAGGACATAGCTTTCACTAGAGGGGCAGTATATGAAATATTTTTGGTCCATAATAATTTTATACATTTTTAGCCTTTTGTAATCGCGCTCGTGCAATACATATTAAATGACTACCTCTAGTATCACGATCGCGGATGCCATCATGTGTTGCATATTTATTAACGTTTTTACGAATATATAATAGCGATAAATAAACTTCGTACCGTGAGTATTTTGAATTTAATGAATTGGTTTCGCTAGTCATCATGATATTCAATTCCTCCTAATATTCTAACAGTTCTTCCATGATACGTAGATAACAGGGCATATTCAGTCACTGTCGTTTTAAAATGTCTGAAAAGATATATGTTTTTATTCAGTTTATTAGCAAGCACATTCACATGTTTCTTCCAGTTTAGTTCGGAATCAACTGTAATCCCGTACTCTCTTCTTCATTGCTTGTATGTAAATGTAACTTTAGTAGTTTTAGTTGTATTTAAAGATAGTCGATTTGCATTGAATCAGTCGCATACTTTTTTGTTTACAGAACTCCTGTTCTTCTGAGCACCTATGTATCCGATGTGTTTAATGCTGTACTAACATCGGCATACATTATAATAGTTCCATCATCGATGTGAGTACGTAGATTATTGATGTATATCAAATACAGCAGTGGTCAAAAAATTGTATCTTTGTATGTATGTACTTATTTCATGTCTTGATATTAACTCTTACATATGTATTAATATATATAATACATAGTAAATGGAACACTATATACAGGGTGTCTCGTTAATTTAAGGAAATGTATGTTAAATCATCATATTTTGTCCTAAGGAATCTATGACCTGCCATTTCCTCATATTAACGGTACACCCTGTATATTAATATTTAAAGTAATTAAAATAATGCCTATATAAAACTAACATGTAAATAAAGATTACTTACTTACTATACATGGATATAGATATAAAAAGTATGGTGATTTCAATAAAATAATCTAAATGTGAAAATATAATGTACTAATTAAAATTACAATTAAAAAATGTCTCATGGTTAAATGGTGCCATTATTAGAAACAGTTCTTTGATGATATATTTAAATAGTGGCAGAGGCATTTTTTCAAATTAGTATTTACTTTAATTTTTCGCTGATTGTGATTTGGTTTGGTGATTGAGGTAATTTCAAATTTTCCTAGTTTTGCAGAAAATATTTAATGAAATTACGTTTCTTGTAATATATGTAAATAGCTGATATCGTCAACAGCCTATGTTGGCCACGATCCTAACGGCTTTTCTTTGCAAGGACGAATGGCCCCATATTATAGCACCATAGGACAGCTGACAATGACGCAAACCATAGTACGTGTTTATTTTAATAAATCATGAGTAGATACATTATTGGAAAGATTACAAAGAAAAAAAATATTTGAAACATTATTTGCAACCTTGCCACCATATACATCCCATTTCAGAGAAGAATGTAGTTAATTCCTATGAATTTTGTTGATTTAGTAAATGTTTAATTATTTTTTTAGAGTAAGAAGCAGTTCCAACGACATTAAGTTATATTATTATATTTACAAATATCTTATTCCTTGCAAGTCATTCTGTTGCAGCAGTTTTAGATTTATTGTGGCATACTAATACTGCTTCAAACCCTTCGGAGACATTGACATAGGTTATATCATCCACAAATAAGATACTTTGGCAAGTGATACTGTGTGAAAAATCATTTATATAGATAATATAAATAATGTAGGTCCTAATATTGAGTCCTGTGGAACACCGTAATTATTTTGAAGGTACTTTGAATCTTGATATCCGATGGAAACCTTTTGAAGATGATTGTTTAGATATGACTGCAATAGATTACAACTTTGTCTGTTAAATGTATATGACTATTTTTTTAAAATAAAAGTTGATGTGACACAGAATAAAACGCTTTGTTTAGATCAAGAAATGTTACAATTTAATTGAGGGCCATTTTCAAAGCAATCAATTATTTTTTTCTATAAGGGTTTGAACAGCTTTAGTTGTTGACGAGTTTTTACGGAAACCAAATTGACAAGACGACAATAATTTATTTTGTTCTAAAAATCTGTTATTTGGTCTTTCATTATGATCTCTATTATTTTTGAAACAACTGGCAGGATTTATATAGGTCTGTAATTATTCTCAGACGCTTGATTGCCAATTTTGTAATGTGGGATTACTTTAGGAAGATTTAAATTATCGGGAAAGATGCCTCTGACAAAAATATCATTAATTAACTTAGTAATGGAGGGGATAAGAATATCATTAGTACATTTAATTAATCCAGTTGGTAAACCATGAACGTCGACACATTTACTACTTTTTAACTTAATTTCGGAAGGCTCAGAGGTGATATGACCAACCGAACCTATAACACAACATACCACCACCATGACAATTAATGTAAATTGGAGTGGGATCTCTACTTGAGGTACGTGGAGATCATAATTGACGATCGACAACACTAACAAATAATGAATTTAATTATTTGCATGGAATGGTCGGGTTTTTACTTTCAAAATTTGGGATCTCATAGACTTTATTAAATCCCATACCCTTTTTTGGTAATTATAGGATGAGTTCATGTAAGTATCGTTTGTACATATTTTCGGACGTTTAATTTCAGTTCTATAAAACAGTCTAAATTGGTTAATTTCATATGTTCTCGCATATGTGACAAGTGTTGGTTAAACCATTTAACATGAATTTTTGGATCTCAATGTCGTTCACTTCGTGGTACATTTCAATATTAAGAATAAAGAATACACTTTTACTTTTTTATACCACTTTAAACTTTATTTTCAGTGACTAGTTCCGACTACACGTCAAACTTAGTTGATAATGATTACCGTGTAGTCGAAATTAGTCACTAAAGTGTTACTAGTCTTTTGTGAAAAATCTTATGATTCACATTGCGTTAAAATTGACATAAAAATATTACTATTTATATTTGTATCAGATGTTAGATAAATAAAATTACAATTAACTTTCGAAAACATTTTGTAAAATTAAAATTTTTCATTAAGAGTAATAGGCCGATAATCTCTACTAGGGGATGTAAATGTTATATGAAGGTAGTTATTGCTATACCAATATAATCGGATATTACTGCATCCAAAGCATTTAACTTATCAAATTCATATCAGAATTGAAAAAAATATTGTCAAGGAAATTAGTAGTCCTTGTTTTAAAGTCAACAAGTAAAAACATTTGTGAGTATTACATAAGTTATTTACGCAAACGTCCTCCAAATTATTGAAATTAACATTGAAATCCCCATCTAAGACAATGCAATAATCTAGAATATCTAGTGAATAAATAAACTTTATTCTTTATTTATTCTTTATTAGCTTCGCTTCTCCTGCTTACAAGATTAAAAAAAAAACTTACAAACAATACACGATATACGTACATTTCATATAAAAAATACAAATAATTTAGGACACAGGAGTCACGGGCGGAGTTCACTGTTAACCAATGGTCTTCCACTGAAACCCATATTCTTCCGTGAACAAGTAATTCACCTTTGCCATTTTATAAGCAAATATGCTTCATATTCACCCTTTTGTGGGATATTTTAGACAATGCCTATTATGTCATTTTGACATTTTATTTTTATTTAAACTTGGTTTATATATCAATGAAAGTTTTCCAATCTCCTGATTGAGATCTGTAGACGTAAATGATATACGATTTACAAACTGGAATATGCATTCCAGCAAATTCACAAAAAATCCCATATGATATACTAGCTGGTTCAGATGATATTTCTTTCAATACAATATTTTCACTAAATTTCGGGTTAAGTAATGTGAAGTTATATATTATAATGAAACGAAAATAAAATTCCTTACTTCACTTATAATTTTTATTTATACCAGATGTACATTTCAAATACTATGTACTTCTGGTATTAATAAAAATTATAAGTGAAGTAAGGAATTTTATTTTCGTTTCATCATAATATTTTCACATCTATTTTGCAAAAAGGAATTGAGTGGACGACAATTTTCCCGTTTAAAATTATAAAAGTATAACTTTAGCAGTAGATCGTCACTTGGGGCACACTCTAATGCCTTTTTTAAAGTCAAATAAAGATGCTGCACAATAGTTTTCTGTCTCGTAGCATCTTGTAATGTTTACTACAAGAAAACGGACAGCCTTCCTGGTCGATCATCTTCCTCGAAAACAAAATTGATTGACGTCCAGTAAATTGTTATAATCTAGAAATGTGATCATTTGATTAAACAATATTTTCACAAATATTTTAGAGTTTATAGGCAATAAAGTGATGAGTCTGTAATTATCAATATCATCAAGTTACCCTTTTTTATATAAAGGGATGATATTAGCAATCATGTGACTATCAGGAAACACATTACCTCGTATACACAAGTTAATTAGTTTATTAGGTATAACTGAGTCTCTTACGTATTTAATCATACCAAAGGACATTCCATATGCAGCTTGAGTTTTCTTCTTTCCCCTAAAATAGCACGATGTAACAAGCTGAATATTATTTCAGACATGTAACGACATCTAACAGTTATGTCATTCAATACCTGGGGGTGCTTTAGTACGGGGAGTAGTTATTTTAACTGTTAGCTGGAGTTTTTACAGTAAAATGTAAAACATAAGTGCAGAAATGCTCATACAGAAAATTTAATTTTCTCACTATTAATTAATATTATTAAAACTGCACTAATATTTCAATATTTAATTTGTATATTTAAATTTAAGGTTTTATCGTTAAGAACTGGAAATCAAATACTTTTGGTAAACATTCAAAACTGGAAGTGGATGTTTACTCGAGACTTTTTTTTGTTTATTCCGATATTTTTCTAAATATAAAAGATATTATGAATATTTTCAAATAAAAATTATAGGGAACGAGAAACTTAATAAGTTTTATTAGAACATTTTTTTTTTCATATAGTTCTTAGCTTTAAATATTTTTGACATTTTTTGCCTATTGTTAATAAACTGCAGGAGCTACATGACATTTATATAACAATTAATTGTAAAGAATCCGAAATTGAGAAAATTGTTAAGAATAGCCTTTTTGCGTAAACCTCATAGTTTTCTAGAAAAATATAGGGAAAGTACTATGATGGCCACATCACAATTTTTAATGATAAGTAATATTGAAATTAGCACTCATTAAAGTAATGAGATATACATTACTATTTAGTAAGTTTGAATTGAAACTTAGAAGCTATTGTGGTAAACAATTTTAAAATCATTTGGTGTTATTTCTAATTATTTGTATCACATATTCTTTTTCTAGTTTTATTTAAAGACCACATCGCCTTAAGTTTATTAGTGGATTTTCTAATGAAATTTTCATTTGATTTCAATTTTGACTTTTGAAGAGCAGTTTTGTACCTTATTTTTAATGATAATAATAATAATGATTTATCAGTGCTCATCACAGTAGTTACATAAGTCATAAATATAGCTAACAAATATAGAGATATTAACAGGGTAAACAAGTAATACAAAAAATGTAAATAATTACAATTGGTGTATAAATAAAACCTACAGGAACAATCGACGTAAAAACTAAGATATAAAAAAAAATAGTCAAAACCAAAATCTGAAAACAGAGCAAATTAACAAAAAACTCAAATTAACTATAAATACAGCACATATACAATATGATATAAACATAAGTTTATTTACTTAATTACTTATTGTCACTTGACAATAAGGAATACATCTAAATATAAATAAATATATGTATATAAGCGCCTTGCATACAGATGCAAAGCTAGTACAATTAAATCATTTTATACATACTGCCATGAAAACTTATTACAAACAATAAATATTAAATATTGAAAGTTTCTGTATAGCAAAAGCAAATCAATACAAAAATATTTAAGGAAAAGTTTTAAAAAAATAATCTACGAGACAAAACATTTAAGTTGTATAAATTAATAAGACAACAGACTAAAACGTAATTTTATAATATTATTATTAGGTAAAGAGATAGTAAAAGGTTGATTAAACTTATAAGATAAGGTAAAACATGTTAAAATTTATAAGAAATTATTAGTAATTTAAAAGATAAAATAAAATATTAAAATTGAAATATTTCAATCAACGGTTAAACTCCGCGGCGCAGTACCTATATAACAAATATAGGATAAAATTATAGAATAAAAACAATTAAGGGATTGTCAATGGTGTAAAATAAATAAATAAATAAATCGAATAAAAATTAAAATACACAGAGAAATATGGATAATATGGATTTGTATTGTTGTAATTATCCTCATATTATAAAAATGAGTTAAAATTACCTTCAATGAATTAATTTATCCTTAATAGTATACTCATCCCAAAGTGTAGAATGCATTTTCAATAAAGAGTCGCTTAATGGTTTCCTTAAATGTATTTCCTTGTAAATTTTGTCTAGTGTAGTGGGTAGTAATAATTGGATGGATATTGTATGAGTCAATATGTTTTTTGATATACAATAAGCATTCATATTTATACAGGCTTAATAAAATAAAAGGGAGAAATATGCAATGCGTAAGACTTTTTTTGAAACTTGGTTTGTGAGAGAACGTAGAACAAATACATTTTTACTTAATGTGCTTGCAAGTGCTTCCCCATGCATGTTCAAAGACAAATTAGCCGCGATATGAACCCCAAGGAATAGAATATAATCTTGTTTAAGCCCAGCTAATTTCAAACTGACCTCTTTTAAAAATGCAAACGTTCCATTTTCTTAAGATCACTGTTATACCAAACTACTTCAATACAATAATACATACATAAAAACAATTGACATATAAATGGTTAGTGTGCGTCCTTATTTTATTTTCCAACAGAATAAACTTCTACAGGAAAATTTGTAATTCATATTTATGAACATATGCAATATATAATACTGAAATAAATTGAAGATTGTGTTCAAATATTATTAATAATCATGCTTTGATAGTTGTACTATTTGTAACACGCAGACTACTTTTGTATCATTCAATATCTGTCGAGGTATTAACCAGAGAAACAGTTGTTTCAATATGTAATTTGTTTTGTAGTCTTAGTAAGACTCATTGTTGTAGATTCACGAAATGATTTCGTATTTTTAAATTATTCAAATATTTATATAGCATGTATCAAATTAATCTACATTTTTTGAAGATATAAGAAATCGAACTAAAATAGTTCTCACGGTAGAGATTATGTTGATCAGAAGTGACCATTGTTACCAATATTTTGTGGTTTCTTTAGGTATTAATTTCCTGAGTACCTTATCCCATGTATTAAAGTTTATCTCTTTTTACTTTTAATAAAAATGACCATATGGATGCCATTATTTTATTATTCTCATTCGTAAATACTAAATTAAGAATTATATCCATATAGACCTTGTCTATTATAAAGGTGGACTGTTTTAAATTACATACATTTGTAAAATTTACAAGAGGCGACATCGCTTAATTTCTAAAATTAACTGTATGTGTATACATTTAAAAAAGGTAATAAAAGTTAGCAAATATTATACAGTTATTAAGATTTATCTGATTCGTTATAGAGTTCAATGTTAGCATATAGTTATTGAAAGAAGTTTAAGGGGAAAAGTTTATGTATAATATATCTAGCTAAGTTTCATGTTTAATACATCTACAAGCAACAACATACATGTTGTCAGTTGGAGAGGTGTTAAATATAAGTTTAAATTTACCGTTAGAGTTCATAGCAATTACAGCTCCTCCTCTTTTATAAAGTTGCATATCAGCACGAATAACTTGATATTTCCTTGGAAATAATTCTTTGTCTAATATACAGTCAATCAAAAAATTTTAGTTATTATAAAAAATAATTTGTAATTGAATATATTACCTAGGTGTTGTTGATTGTGGTGAGATGGAAAGGGTTTATTGGTTTGGATATGGAAGGACTAATTTTAATTCGCAATTAAGAGCACCAGAATTGAATGGAGGCAAGGAAGTTTTAGAGGGATCATTGGGTGTTTTAAAATAAATGTATAAATGGACATGGAATAATCGGTAAAGGCTAAGAAATTTTGTAAAGGGTTAATACAAGTCGGTACTATTCATGTCTTGGCAAAATATGTTTTAGAAGAGAGGGAATAAAGGTTCATCTAATTCAAACTTAACAGGATCTGTTGGAATTGAGTGTAATAATTATTATCTTATAAAAAAGAAACATACAGGGTTGGGATAATGTATGGAATGAAGTAAATATCTTTCAAACAAAACGGAAGATATCTTTGAAATTTTGCAGGTAAGTACAATGGCATATAATGTACACTTTTTGTTGTTTTTGTTTCGGTTTAACTGGAAATACCCTCAACTTGTTGAATTTAAATGGTAGATCCGATATGTTTCTGCAGGTTTTTAAAGAGCATGTCATTTCGAATTGGTACATTCTAGGTTTAGTTTAAAAAAAAATTGTAAAAAACAGAATTAACTCGCTTTTAGTTATAGAATAAGAAAATTTACTTTCAACAGTTTAAATAAAACACTTTATAACTTTGTTTTACCACTATATTTTGTATAACTGTGACTAGTTTCGATCATAAGCTGATCATTATCAAACATAAAGAAAACTTTATGTTTGATAATGATCAGCTTATGATCGAAACTAGTCACAGTTATACAAAATATAGTGGTAAAAAAAAGTTATAAAGTGTTTTATTTAAACTTTTTATCAAAATGCACAACCAAGTGAACGCCGACATGATACAAGAAATTTACTTTCTTTAGACTAATAAGAATCATAATTTAAACAAAAATAAATCAAATGTTCAAATTGCTTGCCGTTGGTCATTCAGTAAATATAAACACTTGTCACCATTGACGTTTTCGTCTACTATAAGAAATTGGACTTATAAGCCTGTTTTCGACAATTCCCATCTGAATATTCAACTCGTGTGGATGATTGGTATCTGCTTCATGAATCTGCCGAGAATTCTCATTTGAACAATACCTTAAGTTATGGCGGTTAACTGTTTCATTTAGAGAGAGAGAGTTTCTTCATCGGATAACACTACATTAGATGTAAAATGTTCGTCATCATTAAAAATATTCATCAGTCGTTCGCAAAACTCATGGAAATACCTGGTCAAAATATGAAGACATGCAAGAATATTCTTTAAATTGTTTTCTGTGTGATTTTTGGGGTCGCTAATTACGATTTTGATATCAAAAATTTAAAATTCAAAATGACGGATCCAGTATGGCAGATCAAATATTTATAAACATGTACATATATAGTAAATGTCCATATTGATCTTCCAAAACGCATACATTAAGGTTTTTGGTAAATAATATATATATATATATATATATATATATATATATATTACAGATTCCGAAAACACATAGAAATGGTGTAACTTCAAAAATCACAATCGCACCTTATTTCACTTCGTCATCGCTCTCAATATATCCCTCGATATTTTCTTTTGAAGATGGTACAGGCAACAATTCTCCAACATCCGGTCCGTATTGGAGGTTGCATAAGTGGGTCGGACGATATGTGGAGACGGTTGAAAACATCTATGATTATTTTACGCGGGAAAATTTTTGTTTTGTTTCGGACTTCCTGCGCTTCCTCAGATAACTGACCAATTGGAAGTGGTGAAGCTTCCATGATGGCGTAACCATCATGATGGCGTATTTCTGCTACGCAGAGGGGGGTTCCATTTTTTGCTTTTCTCTTGAACGCCGGATTTATATGCTTCATGCAGAAACCATACCATGAATCTAGTCCATGCATGCAATGATGAAATCCCCAAACAAAGGCACTTTTTATTAATTTGTCTTGTCAAATAGATCGATTCTGTCGAAATTTTTGGATGTTACAGTGCAAATACTTTTTGATTTCCCATATTCTGTAAGTTATTTTTACAAGCGGAGAAACGTGGAGATATTTTTGTACGGCCTAATTATTATAAATATTTTACAATACGGAAATAATCTTGAAAAGAAAGCAAAATTTGTGAAGATATAGTCAGTATATTCATGTATATATGTGTGAAACTTACCTATCGAAGTGTAGTTCATTATTAGAAGCCGCAGGTTTGTTTTAGCCTCAGTAGCAAGTATATATGACCAGCTCAGAAATCCAACTTATGATTGTAGAACACTCCGAATTGTAGCTTAAAAAACGGCCACTTTTTACTTTTTACGGTTAGCTTAACTTTGCTGGATCATTTAAAGTAGATTTGCGATTTGAATTTCATTTAAGCACTGAATCCGTGTACCCCAGTGCATTCTACATCTAATTTTATGAACTAGTTCTGGGTTGGTAACTTTCATTTTAGTCAGGTTTTTTTTGGCCCACTGTGCGTCAGCCAAAATCATCAACTGACAATTTTTGAACCAATTGTATCTTATACGAATGATCTTGTTTTATTGACTTAGGTGTTAACCATTCAATCACGACAATATTTCCCTTTTCTTTTAGTTGTTTTATATAGTTACTTATGTTAGTTTATTAGGAGATATTTACTTAAATTTTTATTTTTGCATCTATTAATAGTTTTAACAAAGCTTGGTGTAATTCGGGTTTATTCAAGGATATGATGATACTTTTTACTTTTTTACCATGGTTTTGTGCCAAAATTGTAGTAGAAGTTTGAGGTGATTCCCCTAAATCAATTTTGTAATATTTTATTTAATAGTTTTGTTCATTGCAGTCCGCGGTCTTCCAGGTTCTGACAAATTTTTGACCATCCCAGTTGTATTAAAACATTGTAATGATTTAGTAACAGTTGAACGTGATATCGGATTTCTTTGAGGATGCAAATCTTTAAAAAATGACCCATTTCTTCATGAGTTCTAACACGATCATTATAACCAATGATCATTAATATTTCAATACTATTGACGCAAGCAAAATTAATTTGTTACTCTAATGTGTAAAACTTAAAAGTGATTAATTAAACTGATGTATTTTTCGTTTTACAAATTTTTTACAATAATCCCAGTATGTATAAATTCTAAATAACATGTTCTTTAAAAATATGAAAAAAAATTCAGGATATCCGATTTAAATTAAAATATTGATTATTAGTAACAAAAATATACATAAAATCCATTTTGTCCCACTTATCTGCAAAATTTCAAAGATTTCGTTCGATTTGTTTTAAAAATATTTACTTGGTTCCATACCTTATCCCAACCCTATATTTAGACTTATATATAAATATGGCAACCTGCTTTGAAACCAAATTGCTTATCAGGGATGAATATAAATGAAGTGTGCAGTAGTTTTTTGTTTAATGTGAGATTCAAATAGTTACACTTTTAGAAGCAGGCATGGCATGGGGCTGAAGCTAGTCGCAAATGTGGGATACATAAAATTATGCTATAATTCCATTCCTAAGAGAAATAGTTTTAAGAGTAACAAAAGATTGCATATTTAAAAATTAAACATCTGTATATAATGATAAAGATTTCTAAGAATTAATCTGTAGATTTCAGCACATTCTAATGTGTAATATCGAATATTAATCTTTCTTGACTATTAAATACTTGAAGATAGTAATGGAGACTTATCAAACTGGTAGGACTCGCATTAACTAAATTAAAACAAAAGCTTCGTAGTAGTCATTATTTCGCGATGGTGTCTATGTTCTCTCTAACTGTCTCGCAAAAGCTTTAGCTTTTTGTTTTGTAATCCTTGTATGAGTATGAGTAGAATATTAATTCCATTAATTTGCATAAATGACCTTTCTTACTGAAGAGGAGAATATTTTGTATACTTGTAATAATAATAAATTATTAAACTACCTGCTACTTCATATTTTATTTATAGAGTTAACTAATCATTCTACTCTTTATTATGAAGGACAGGAAGATTAAAACATTAAATTTACAAACGACAATCTTTCCTGTGTAAGGCGCATTTTTGCAAATCCTATATTAAAAAAACACAGGTATAGACAATGAATTGTAAAAATGTCAACAAAATTGATATGGGTTATTTTCGCTTTGATTTATATTGTGCGTGTTCACAATAATACAGTTTCATTCTGGATTAATCTTATACGTCCCATTTATAAAACATTAAACGTTTTTAAATTTTTCCCACTTTTTGCTAAATTTAGAATAAGAAGATTAAGATAATAACAACTAACTAACTTTAATTAAGACAATTAATTTCTCGGAATAGAAATAGATTGCAAAATTCGTATTTCATCATATACATCCCTCTATATTGAATATGTGTTGAGAGAGAGAGAATAACATCTTTATTCGAATATATATACAAAATTAAAAACATTTACAAATGATATCTAATGTGTTAGTCTGTCCGTTTGGGCTATCGACCATCGATGTTTCTGACCTGTCTTGACTCTATTATGTGTAAAAAAATAAATAATTTTGCTAGCTACCTTAACTGTCTAGATGATTCGCACTAATGAATTGATGTAGGGTAATTGAAGGGTGTTTATATTTAGGTGGGATATTATTGATATTGATATTTCGCTATTAAACGTTTAAATCGATAAATGCCACTAATATGTTTTTCCATAGTGGGGTTACTGAGTTTTTCAATATTAAGCCCTTTGTTTGATTGTAGAAGAATCGTTGAAATGTAGATTTTGTATTCTCTAAAGGTTCAAAATTTTCTAAATTCAACTTAGTCCGTTTTTCATCAGTAATTACATTTCTGTCATTTGATGAAACGAATTTGTTTGTTTTTCAAAGAATATTGTGTTGCTTTGAATGGATTCGTGGTTAACTGTGCCTGAAATTTTTCTGTTGAGTTATATTTTAATTATTGAAATGAATTTATGTTAAAAAACTTTTATTAATATAGTCTGTTCTCTTTATTAAAATAATTATATTTCCTTTATATGCTTCTATAAAAATTGTATTATTTAGTTTTAATTTTTCCCGTATCGATTTAGCTATATATAGTTAGTTTTTGAAATGATTTTTCTTAATCTTATCTGCATTATTTTAGCAATTACCTAAATTATGTTTTGCATGTTTTTTGTTGTCACTAATTCATTTTATACGGCTAGTAGTTGTACTTGTTCATTACTAAAATTTTATTTGATATTATATTTGAATTTAGATAATAATTTCATTTATTAACTATTAAATACAATTTGTGTTGCACTTATGTACTCTGGAAAAGAACTTATGTTGATTCATTTTAAATTATTGTTTTCCCATCAAAAACAGTTTCTTTTATCTTTTTGCTCTGAAGGAGGTTGTTTGTGCCTTTTTTACGTGCTTAATGTGTTGAAGTTGTGATTTTTATATGCAACATCGTCACCTTTTTTCTTGTATATTAAGTCAACGAAATGTAGTCACCATTCTAACTACGTCTGACATATCTTAAGATATGCTGATAATATATCTGTCTTAGAATTTAGTTCCACTTCTTCTTGTTGCACCCAATTTTTCTATCTTAACACTCGAGCTACTCTGGCTAGGTGGCTCGTTTTTCTTATGTTTAGTAACAAAAAGTACGGTGAGATCTTCATAACTGTATTTTGTCAATATAATAATTAATTTACACTCTCATTTTTAACTTTTTATATGTTAAAGTATTTTTTTTTATAATTTTTAACTATCTTCTTATTGCTGAGGCGAAAACATTTATTTTTCTATGCTGTAGCTTCCTCAGATAAAAAATACTGGGATTTTTATTACTTCTAATTATTATAAAATAAATGTAAGATAAGGAACCTATTTACAGTCTCCATTTTGATGCTATATATTTACTTGGAAAGATTCCCTACTTCTGTCAATATTCTATTTCTTTTTATAGTACATATAAATGGTCCCCAAGAATATAATTAGTAAATATTTTCTGGAGAAGAGCGCAACAACGCCAGCTTTAATTACAACTAAAGAATTTTTATGTTGTTATGGAACAGTTATATTTATAATAAGATCTTAAATACTTTGGTCATAAATGTGGATTTATTGTAAAAATCGCCCATCAAGTAGGGTTATAAAATCTTTAATACTTTCAATAACAGAATATTAGTAGATATATAACAGCTATAACCATAAAAATTCAACAGGCCCAAGAAAGCAAAAGCGTTTCATTAAGGTTTTCTTGTTTGGTTGTTTATCATGCACAGTGACAGTTATAGTGCGCCGAAAATCGAACAATTCCGCTACTAATTCCACTACTTGACCGGTTGTTCACGACATGCTCTGCAACACGCCTGTTTTTTTATTAATGAAACTACTACGAAAATCCGCACACATAAAATAGACGAAAAACGAAACGCGATTTTATTACGTAAATATTGCAACCACGGTGCGGCGGCAGGGAGAACGTGATGGAGAACTTCCTCCTTTTTATACGTGCCAAATTGTGCATGCCTCAACATCAATGCCAGAAGGCAGGATGTGTGATTACCGTGGTCTAAAGTTGTAAAACGAGGGTCGTAAACGTCGTGTCCTGCTCCCTGAAGGATTCCCTGCTATACGGGAATAGCGGCAAGGCCGCCTATTTGAAGGCAAAGTGAGTAAATAAGTTAATAGTTGCCCGCGATTAATTATCCTCAAAATATTTACGATCCTATTTGCATAATGTGGCTTTAATGAAATTCATTGCATAGATTCTTGAATACAAAGTTTTTGATTGTTCTTTGTTAGCTTAATTTATTATAATTATGCACAGAAATTTAAATTAAAATTAACTTAAAAAATTAGTTTAAATTACTTTAGGTAAAAATTATGTGTTTATGATGGAATGTAATATACAAAATGTATCGTTAAGATGGGGTAATGGCTAAATTACATATTATTGAGATCAAAATATGACCATTTTACACAGGTTATCTCTATGTAAAAGTTTACAGTTAGGCAAGGAATTAGTTCCATTTCTTTATTAATAACACTTCTAAACTATATCAAAAAGAGTTATTGTGGTGATCATTAATGATATAAAAGATAGTAATACTACAATAAGAAAAAAATAATATATTTTAATTGGAGCATCTTACAGAACATTAAATACGAATTGAAAGTTTATTTTAAAAGCTATTTGTCTTTTCTTGTATGGTTTTCCCACAAAAAAATGTAATTGCTGATTGTTAGTGTTTAGTAAAATAAAATTTAGTAAAACAAAATTATTTATACTTGGAGTAAAGCGATATGTTGCTTACATTTGTATATTGCCAAGGTAATTGTTTGGAATGGGTTAGATATTCTTTTGAATTATTTCTCCATGTAATATTATTAACTTTTATTCATATTTTTGTAACTTTGAAGGCTAATTACTTGTGAACCGTAAACTTTTGGATATACAAGCAAAACGTTAGTTTATTTATTTTTACCAGTTAAACCTCTCTCGTCTTTAATCACATCTAACTCACGAAACTCAAACTGTATAATATAAAATGCATATATTAGGTCTGAATTTTCTACAGGATATCAGTAAGTTGTTATAAAGCAATTCTAATAACAACTTGATTTAATTTATAAGTAGAAGATAGATGTCATTAACAAGTTAAGTTAATATAAGATAATTGGTATGGCAATTATAATGCTATCTCATTAGGAAATTGATGCGAACTGATAACTCTTTTCATCTTATATATACCAATAATTAAACTTAAAGCTAAATAGCTCTAATTTTTTTTATTTTTAGGTAGGTAAACTACAATTTTTTAAATTGGTCTTATTAGTTTTCAACACTCTTTTAAATAACTAATTGATTCTTATACTAAATTAGATGTTTTAGTGTAATTATTACTGCAACGTGTAAATTAGCTAAAATCAATTAGTATCCAGTAGTATTATTTGGTCTGAGTGAAATCTATTATACGAGAGATTGGACATGCTGGTGGCTACGTACGAAGTCGGGCCGTTGTAGGAATACTGGCGTTGAATTTTAAATGTGGCGCAATTAGGGCGTCGCTGGGCTTTCGTGAGGTAGCAATTTTGCACGGGTAACTGTTTAAAATTGCACGAGGGAAGTGATTGAGCATTTTCTCTGTGTAGTTATTATTGCTCCCGCAGATTGACAACTACTGGGAAACCTAAATTGGACTGAACACATTTATTCTGCATTTAAACGGCACCACGCCAAGCCGGAACGTTTAATTCCAGATTTTGTAAAATATCTGCACGCCATTTTCAAAAGCGATGTGCACGTAATAGTACTAATTTTCATTAGAGGTTAATTGCCATTCATGGTAAATACTATTGGTTACATATATTATAAATTTGTATTTGTGTATAAAAATGATTGCAAATTTATTGAATGTAATAGAGCTTAATAAGTTAGAAAATGTATTAAATAATATAATGTAATTATTAAATATCTAATAAAAATAGTTTTTTTAATTGATTTTTGAAAGTTGAAGTTTTTAATTCGAATATTTCCAACACGTCGAAAACAGACTTTTATATGGCCGCTTTCAAAAACGAATCGCCTCATAAGTTCAAATATCTTAGTGTAGTAAGTACAACACTAGTATTTACTAAGCTAACAGATTTGGTTATAGGTAAACAGAAATTGTTTTTAAACATAAATAAAGTTATATTCGACATTCAATTTGGATTTTCTCTATTCTCATTTCTAGAGAATGATATAAAAATACAATCATCTAATGATTTAATAGCTGCAAACACCTGCAAATTAAAAAAGAAGATATCCAACCAACATTCATTTCATTGAAACCCATGGATTTTATGAAGTAACATGTTTTGGTTGGCACGATTGAAGGCCTTTTAAAAGTCTAGATAAATGGAATCCACTTGATTGTTATTATCCATTGTGGCTAATAAAAATTGATTATGAGATAGCAAATTTGATACTGTTGAACGTTTAGGTATGAAACCATGTTGCTTGCTTGACAAAACAGATTAAGCTATCCAATAAATATGATCAGCAATCATTTTGTATAACATCTTAGGAATAAAAGACAGTAAGCATACTCCTCTATAATTTGTAATTAAATGACGATCCCCTGACTTATATATTGGACTCACATATCTCGTTTTCCATGCTATAGGAAAAGATCCATTGATTAAAGGCAAATAAAAAATGTCATATATATAATAGGTAATTAATTAATTAGTTTCACTAAATTTTATATTCACTCGACTAGTTTCACTTTTTAAAGCATTTTCAAGAGTCGAGTGAATATAAAATATAAAATTTAGTGAAACTAACCAAGTGTTTTTAATTAATTACCTATTATTCCACAATGTTTCACCACGAGGTAAATGAGAAAATCATTCATGAAATGTCATATATATGCCCACAGAGTAAATAAATGCAGTTGATTAGGAGTGGATTACATACGCCATCGGGACCAGGTATTTTACTTAATTTAAGACGACTGATTAAGTTAAAGATCACTTACTTCGTTTAAAATCGTTAACAGTAGAGCTTGCATAATAATTGTTTGAATCTGTTACCTGATCACTACTATATACTGTAGAAAAATAATCTGCAAACATAATAACTTCACCATCTGTCCCTATAGTTATTTTGTATTCCATTAAATTAGGTGTCCCATTCGAATTTTTTAAATTTCTTACGTATTTCCAAAAGTAATTCGGATCAAGATTAAATTTTGTTTCCATATTCGCCAAATTATAATTAAATAGTATACTAGATAAATCTCTACACTGATTGCGAAGAGTTTTATATAATAAGTAATCTTGGTATTGGCCAGATCGTTTAAACCGACAATGAGCGGATTTTTTCTCCTTAGAAGCAGTTTGAATTCCTGCGTCATCTATTCAGGGTAAAAATTAACTTTCTGTTTAACGATTTTATGTGGGATGAAGATTTCCATACCCTGGTGTAAAATTTGTAGAAATATTTAACCAAGACATTGATTTCTGCATCTAATCTCAATGAGCTGCGGGAGAGCATTTGATTTAATTTGATTTGTTTATTATTTTTGCTTGTTTTTGTTTTGTTTAGGTAGTTAAACATATATTTAATTTGTTTTATATTAGGGATTAGTCTTAAGTTATCCTGTAATAAGTTGTATACAACTGTTGGATAATAAATTTATTTATTATTATTATTTTTATTATCCGTTAGTTTGGCATTCCATTCAATGGTGTTAAAAGTATTAAAATAAAAGTTATTCAAATCATCGAAATTAGCCTGGTGATATATATATTTCTTTTTACTTGATTATAAATCTTTGATATAGGAGAGGCATATTGAAATCTCATAAGCCGAACAATGTTGCTCTATGTTAGATAATAAATTGCTTGAAAGAGAAACATTAACATTTGCTGAGTTCGTGAAAATTAAATCGAGAAATATATTTCTAACATTTTGAATTGCATTTATTTGTTTAAAATTCAAAAAATTAAAAGTATTAATTATCAAATGAACTTAAGATATAAAGCAGCCGAGATAACCTCAGGGCTAAAATTATTTCGTTTACTATTAGGGAAGTTGTAGTCTCCACAAATCAAATAGTTACCTTCAGGAAATTGTTCCACAATATTTTCTACAATGCAATGATCCAAATATTTGTTTACTGGTAACTTTAAAGAATATATAAACCCCTTTGATTACATAAGTCATATTTTTAACTTATATGAGACAGATAAATGTTCAATTAAATTATCGCGAAGAACTAGTGATGAAATTTTCACAATACCGCCACCCATTATTTCAACATTAACAGTACGATAAACCTTATTAATATTATAATTAGTAAATTGCAATTCATTATTAGATAAATATTGAAAAAGCCATGTTTCTGTTAAAATAAAATTATGTCATAGTTATTATAATTCACTGAAAACATTAATTTTTGAGTTGTGGTTCTTAACCCTACACATTTTGATAATATATTAGTAGTTTTCTAAAAGTTTGGTTTGAGGTGTTAAAAGGAATCTAATTGTAAGATTTAACTATTCCTTTGATTTTCTCGAATCAAGTTCCATTTGAATATTTTTAAAATAATCGATTTGCTTTGTTGTTCTATCAACATGAAACTGTTGTTTATTTATTGTCATAATGAATATTACTTTTCAAAACTGATTTTGCTATGTTTTCACTCTCAAACACGATATTTAAGGGACGTGGGAAGTTTCAAATTCAAATTGTAGAACTTTATCTATTCTACTAGCATTATATTTTATTCTAGATTTAATCTCCATAATGGTAGATTCCTTTCTTCCTTTTCAGTTACATTTTCCTCATAATGTTTTTTTCAGTTGATATTATCGACTGAATAGCACTTTTTTCGAGGTGTTCAATACGCGATTCCAAATCACTAAAACGAGTAGAAATCAGATCTTTTCTTTCTTCTTTGAACAGGTTAAATTGATTTGTGGGAAAGCCTATTAGTGAATCGTGAGTTGAAGAAGCGATTGTAGGAATTACTGGGACTTAACATTTACATTTTGGCAAACACTAATTTACTTTATTATTTATTTAAGGCGATTAATTTTAGAAATATTTCTAGTTAATAGTAATTAATAGTAATTTAGTATGCACGTATTTTTTCTAATTACCTGTACAAGATTTATAAGGGATTGTAGGTGTAACTGACAAATTTTCATACTAGTACAAGGGCCGCACAGTGACTAACAAGCAGACAAACAAAACAAGCCACGGATGAGAAAAATCGAATTATTTAACATTAGGAATTGCTACTTAAAATTTTAATCAAAGTATTATAGTACGGTCCTATCTATTTTAGTACAAGTAGTGTGCAATTCTGCCGCAAGAATTTTTAACCGCAAGATATAGGTTAATTTTAAATACACAATAAAATGACATTAATTATTTATAGAATATGAAAGAACTATAACACCACAAAATTATTGTTGTTTAGCACAGCGTCACAGTAACACAACAACACTTTGATTCCAATTATTGTAATAATAAATGTAGTAAACAACATTGGTTGACATCTTACACAAATAAACCTCTGAATATGCACCATGTCCTTCCCTTCCTCTCCGTCTAACACTCATACAACCCAATCTTTGGTTTTTAAAGACCACTTGCCCAAACTCGTCGGCAAACCCCTAACAATCGTTAATCATGTCGGGACCACTATAACGTCCGATATAGCAAATCTTTCTGATGTTCGAGGTCCTAGCTGTATTTTCCAGGACCACTCGACGCCCCACTGGCCTTTATAAACTGTTTTCTTTCAAAAATGAAGGCATTTACCGCCTTATCGTCGACGGCCTAATAGTTCACATTTTGCCTAACCCTATCACCCTACCCCCCTCGCCTGCATAAAATACCATAACACTTACACGAACACCCACCACCTGCGGCATCTGTGAATATCATAACGCTTACATTCACTGTATGAAACCCACCACCTGCGGTATCTGCGACGGCCGCCACAAGTCGAACAAATACACCTAACTTAAAAATGATCACAATTGGTTGTAACTGCACCTCATTTTTCAACCAAATTCCCCAAGAGAAAAGACGCAATTAAAACTATCTCTAAATTTGCTCATCCCAATACCCCAGCCTATCTGGAGGAAAAATTCATCCATGTTCTCATCGCCACACTAGAGGATAGCCGTCGCCGAAATCTTTGACCGCAACGTAATCTTCCTTCCTTAGTACCTCGTTGCGGTGGATTGAGCCGCCCCAAGAGAAATAATCTAAACCCAAATAAAATACAATTAGCCAACCTCAACTAATTAAACCTGTATCTCTAATCAAGCCAGAAAAGAACTGTTAACCCTTACTTACGTTCCACCCTCACCTCAATCATCCTCAACATCTTCCAGCCAGCCACAGCCACGCCCTTCAGGGTCCCAGACTCGACGCTGGACTCACGTCAGTCCATCACCTCATATCGTTAACCGAACGTCTGATAGAGACTCAGGCCTAGAACAGATATTAAAATTATAGGCCTAATCCTCATGAACGACCGTGTTTTAGTGTGGACTGTATTTAGAGTAATATATCATACAATACAGAGCTTTATTCTAATAGGATATTTAAAACTATTGTTCTCCAGAGGCCCATGTTATAACCTCTCTTATTTATTTTATATGGTATTCAATTTCATAATTGAGTTTAAATATTATTATTTAATTCAATTGTAAAATTGACTACCATATAAAATAAATAAAAGAGGTCTTAAAATAGACCCATAGGGAACCCTAGTTTTCAATATCCTATTATATTATTTTTTAGGTATATACATTTTTTTTTATCTACAGAAAGGTCTTGATTGATATTAGTTATGATCTAAATAATTTTTATTAATTTTCTGATAATCATTCTTTAGTGATAAATAATAATAAACCCGAGTTTATTATTCAATCTAAAATACATTTTATCATTTATTAGTTTATTCAACTGATATGTAAATGTCGTAATAACATGTGAACATATATGCAACCCTGTATACACGTACCCATGTACGTGACCATTCTACAAATAAAACGCACTTCTCTCTCCGGCAGTCAAGGTGTACACATCATTTAACGTAACCTAACATTCACACTCTTCCCGCGCGCTCCAGACACAACATGGCGACGAGATAAAAACGATACGCAAAAAATCATTAATAAGTAACCACACGAGTACTAGCAAAATTAACGAGCAACCATAAAACTTAGCAACCAGATTATAATAGCGCATAAGAAAAAAAATGCCTACAACCGAAAACGCCGCCGCGACAGCCGAGGGTAAATTCCAACCTCTCATCGGCCACGTGCGCGAATTCAAAAGCGGTCAGAATTTACAAATGTATGAGGAAAAATTCGAACAGTACTGTATAGTAAACAGTATAACACAAGAAAAAAGGGTTGCGATGCTCATTAGCTTAGTGTGTGATGACACGTACAAGACCTTAAGGGATTTATGCTTCCCAGATAAGCCCAACAGTAAGAGTTACGTTGAGTTGTGCCAGTTATTACGTGATCATTACACGCCACTCAAAAATACATTCAGGGAGCGCATTCAATTTTACAAAGCCACACAGACGGAAAATGAGTCGCGTGCAGAGTGGTTTGCACGATTGAAACGTTTATCAATCAACTGTGAGTTTACTGACATATCAGCAGTACTAAAGGACAAATTCGTCACGGGTATGATGCCAGGACCTGTTCTCGACAAAATCGCGGAAAAGAGCCCAACCGAGGATCTCAAGACGATTGTGGAAGCAGCAATTGCCAAAGAAACTGCGATTAAAGAAGCGTCAGCGAGCAGCAAAGGGGTTTATACTATTAACGGTAGTCAGAAGTTTCCAAACCAGCGATTCCAATCACATGGGGAGAAGCAAAGCCACCAAACCGGACACAAAGTGGAGCCTCAGTCAGTCGAGAGAAACAAGCAGCAGACCCGCAAATGCAAAACGTGCGGAAAGAAGCATGAAGGAGTTTGCAAGTACATCAGCTATAAATGCAACAAATGTAACAGGCAAGGACACCTAGAGTATGTTTGCAAGGTACGGTCAAACCAAGTCTTATGTTTAAACGATAATGAAGACAACAATGTAGTGATAAATAACATAAACATGTAAGCCAATAACAGTAAATGTAACTATATTTCAAAATAAATATAATATATTGTTAGATTCAGGATCTCCAATTAGTGCTTTAAATGAAATAACATTTAAAAATAAGTTTAAAGATGTACCGTTGCAAAAAACTAATGTCATATTCCATGGATATCAGGGGCAAGCAATTGTTCCATTAGGTTTTGTTGAGGTACCTGTAACGTTCAAAAATATAGAAGGTAGAATTAAATTTTATATAATTGATCGAGGGGAAACTAATATTGTAGGGCGAGATTTTATGACCATATTTAACATTCATGTACAAGTTTCAGGGATAAAAACTATGGAAGTGTTTGATCATGTGAAGAGAGCAATATCTGCTGAATTTCCAGAAGTAGTGGATGGAGAGTTGGGAAAATTTAAACACAGTCAGATAACACTGAATCTGAATGCTGATGCCATTCCTCACCACAGTAGACCACTGCCTGTACCTTTCACATTGAAGAGCAAAATTGAGGATGAACTCAATCGCCTCGAACAAAGTGGAATCATCACTCCTGTAACATCATCTCAATGGTCAACGCAGATTGTACCAGTCATGCGAAAAAATGGCACAGTAAGAATATGCGGTAATTATGTTAAACTAAATAAACAATTAGAAGACGTATACTACCCATTACCACGTATAGATGAAATATATGGTAGTCTTGGGGGAAATGTTAAATTTTCTAAAGTCGATCTCTCTGAAATCAAAAGAGCTTGTAACTATTTCTACACACAAGGGCCTTTTCAAAGTAAACAGAATGCCATTCGGTGTTAAATGTAGTGGTTTTTATTTTCAAAAATGCATTGAACAGTTATTTCAAGGTGTAGATAATGTGTTCGTTTTTCAAGACGACATATTAATGGGACATAAAGAAGGTGAAAATCATCTTATTTTAATCCGAGAAGTTTTTAATAGATTAAAGACAGCGGGACTTAAAGTAAATATAGATAAATGCAGTTTTTTGCAAGAACAAGTTAAATATTTAGGATTTATTCTTAAAAAGGATGGCCTAGCAAAAGATCCACAAAAGACCCAAGCCATAAAGGATATTTCATATCCCACTAACATAACCCAATTAAGATCTTTCATTGGTATGGTTAATTATTATAGTAGATTCATTCCCAATATAACAGAATTGTTAAAACCTATGTACAAATAGTTAAAACAAGGACAACAGTTCAACTTATGTAAGCAATCATTTAATAAAATGAAAAAGGCTATATTATCAGACCAAGTGTTAACATATTTTGATCCGAAATTGCCCATCATTGTAACAACTGATGCTAGCCAAACAGGGATAGCAGGCATTCTATCACATATTATGCCTGATGGATCAGAGAAAACAGTAGTCTGTGTATCTCGCACATTCACAAAAGCAGAGTTAAATTATTCTACAGTACATAGAAAAGCTTTGGCATGCATTTTTGCAGTCAAAAAATTCTCCGAGTATCTATATGGGCAAAGTTCACGCTAAGAACAGATCAAAAAGCATTACTAGCTATTCTAGGGAATGAAAGATGCATAAATCAAACGTATGGTAGTAGATTGAAACGTAATGCCTTGTTTTTATCAAATTTCAGTTATAAGATAGAACACATAAAGGGAACTAACAACGCAGTAGCAAATTGTTTTTCACGTTTAACATCAAATGTAGAATCAATAGACACATTTGACATGGAAGATGAGGGAATTTATTTTGCAAATAATTCACCAATCAAAATTGATAGAATACGTAGTGAAACGAAAGTAGATAAAGTATTAAGATCAGTCATCAAATATGTACGGACTTCATGGCCAAACAAAATTGACAATATCATTATACCATATTATGATCGAAGATTAGAGTTGCAATTAAACTCAGAATGTTTATTCGTAGGACCTAAAATTGTTATTCCTAGTTAATTACAAAAACAGGTTATGCAAGAGTTGCATGCAACACACCAAGGTGTTGTCAAATCCAAAGCACTTGCAAGATCATATTTTTGGTTTCCCGGCATTGACAAGCAAATCGAACAAATGTGCAAAGAATGTGTAATTTGTGCAAAAGAAAAACAATTGCCTAATAAAACAATTAGTCCATGGCCTAAGTCAAAATATACCATTCCACACAATACATATAGATTTTTGCGATATAAACAATAGTCATTTACTAGTTATAGTTGACTCATGTACCAAATGGCTAGAGGTTTATAGAACTATATCCATAACATCTCAAGAAACAATCAACAAGTTAAGAGATTGTTTTGCACGATTCGGTCTTCCACATACAGTAGTCTCTGACAATGCCTCGGTATTTAAAGCTGAAAGTATTTCCAAATTCTTTGAGAATAATGGTATTAAACACCTAACAATTGCACCATATTCACCACAGAGCAATGAACAGGCCGATAACTCAGTTAAAACCATTAAAACAGGTTTAACAACAGCAATTAACGACCCGCAGAATTTCGATATCCCATTGGAAACTCTACTTGCTAGATTTTTAATTGTTAATCGTAACACACATCACTGTTCTACTAACATAGCCCCAGCTCAAGCATTAATGGGAAGAAAAATCAGAAACAGATTAGATTTGTTTTCTCATCAAGACGGGTTAAAGGCCGAAAATAAGGGGTCAGACACCATCAGAAAATTTAATATAGGCGATAGAATCGTAATTAGAGATTATCGCAACATAAATAAAGTAAATTGGGTAGAAGCCACCATCGCATCACGAATAGGAAGAGTGATGTATGAATGCGAAACAAAAGGAGGAGTTATGTGTCGCAGGCACATAAATCAAATTAAATCAATTGAGGGGTACAACGTAGATGCGAGGAATGACATCAGTAAGCAGATTAATAAAAATCCAGTTATAGACGTAACCACGGGCGAAGGCTATTTTCGCAGACCTTCCCATGAACAAACACACCAAAATATTGTCAGCATTTGTAATCAAAATGTTCCAAATGTAGACGTAAATGTAAACGAGCGACCAAAACGAAATGTTAATAAACCAATTAGATTTAGATAGTTATGTTTATAGATATAAGTTCTAAATTAAGTGTGGAGATGTGATATGTAGATGTCGTAATAACATGTAAACATATATGCAACCCTGTATACACGTACCCATGTACGTGACCATTCTACAAATAAAACGCACTTCTCTCTCCGGCAGTCAAGGTGTACACATCATTTAACGTAACCTAACATTCACACTCTTCCCGCGCGCTCCAGACACAACATCAACAGAAATAATTTCATTCAAATTAGTGTTGCTTTTCTATTAGCCAGAGAAGTAGTTGTTTCAAATTAATTTGTTTTGTAGTTTGAGTAAGACTCACTGTTGTAGATTCACGTATGTTTTTCAAATTTATAAGGCGCCAAGTAATCTTTATTTTTTTGCCCCCCTGGGAATTTGTCGTAGGGAAAATTACTAAACCCGGTTGGAATTGAATTCAAAATAAAATTAAAAGCGTTCACAAATGAAAATATAAAATATAAAATTATTAATTAAATCAAAAATATTCGGTTGCCACAAAAATTACAATTAAATAAAGGTAGTCATAGAGCGGCTAGATCGATTACTTAAAATCTCCGAATTTAAACTAGAAAATTGAATTCAAGCTTAAGCATTATAAACCGGAGGTTATTAGTGGCCACTGTTAAATTGCCGGAATAAATAAACAACGTATGCCAACCACCGGCGAAATGGCACGCTCTTCGAGATGACACAAATAAATATCTTCAGCCTAGTACGGTAATTAATAATTATTCGAACAAAAATAATAATAACAATTAACTAACTAACTATTCTCCTGCGTGTAGACTTAGATTCCAATCAACCCAAAAGTTTATAATAATCCACAATGATTCTCTTAGACAAAGAATTATTGACAAACACGTGTAAATTGCACACGCACACAAGTACGGTGTAAAACCAAAAATACAACAAAAATCTGGCCTGTTTGTTCCTCCTTGCTCCTCGTGGTGGTCGTTGGAAATGAAAGAAACCCTCTGGCTACACTGTGTTTCCGTCGTGGCAATGGTACTCGTTACGCAGCGTGACGGTCCGGTCTCCAACGGTGGCTCTGCAGTTTGAATTTCGCGCGTTCTCCGCAACCTAAGAAAAATTCGACGCTTGGCTCGAGGACCAGCAGCCAGCTAATTTCACAAATTCGCTATCTAATTACGTAGAGCCGGGGTAGGGCCTGGGATGTTATGCGCTCCGTTGTGTACGGTGTCGTACTCCACGTGCTTGGACTATTTGCACTTTGCACAATTTATTTTATTTCGTTAACAATTACTGGATATAATCAAAACTGCCGTCGCGCTGCCCGCGCGTCAATACCAATCTGCCGCCGGCCGTCTTTTTTTAAACAATCTTTCCACGGCCCGCCGCGCCGTGAATATCCACAGCCTCCATGTTTCCCTATTGCCTCAATTAATTGCGCGCGAAATATAAATTGGAACGGCATGGAAAGACCGTTACAATATCTATACTAAATATATTTAATTGACATATTTATTTTATTTTTGATCTTTATTTTTACTTAAATATATGTACTAGTAACAACAACACAATAAAACAATAATTATTTACCTCTTATTTCCTTATGTTTCACCAAGTGAGAAAATTATTCAAGAAATACAATAAAACAATATTTTTGTTTAGAAAGAACTAGATCGTCTACTACATCATAGAACTATATAATGCGTTTTCCGTACTAATTAACCTGTCGTATGCTACAGTTATGTTAGTGCACGGCCAGAATAATATTTCGTGTACACATAAACATAAAGTGCGCATCTCCGTAATTAAGTTCGTTTTGATCGATATTCAAACATCACTATTAGAGTATGTGTGTGTGTGTTTGGACATGGCACAATTTGTACGCAAATGCAATTCCAATTACGACTTGACGTGGTCGAAACTTCTGAATGGTCTTTAATTTTCTGTTTGTTCAAAATTGTAATCGATAGTGTTAGCAGGTATAATATACTACGTGTTTCATTATGCAATGATAATATTCGTCGTTCCATACATATACTGTCAATATACGAATGCCTGTTATCCGTGTTTATATCTAATAAGGGGATACATTTGCTTTAATGACATATTATTAAGTTTATATTGGGCATTAGTATAACGACATTTAGTTTGATTCCTGTTTATATATTATATTATTCACCTTAATACTTTCATTTACAATTATTTAATTAGAAATATTATTTAGATACTCATAAACATTAATTCAATGGAATAACATATTCTTTCGGGCAAACTTCACGGTGCAAATACAAGAGTTTGATTATATGAACAATACCAAACCAGCACTATTTATATTATTGAAAGAAAACACTAGCGAGTTTAAAAAAGACACTACATTAAAAGTTACCTGTACATTTATTAAAATTACATATATTCGAATTATAAAAATTATTTGTACCTGTAAACAATTTTTTAATTTCTTTTTATTTTGAGTCAAGGTGATTGAAGGTGTCTAAAAAATTTCAATTACTTTTTTTTAATAGGCCTGTAACATTGAAAGATACTAAATTTACATTTACAGTATTAATTTATGATTTCAGTTCATTCATTTAATAAAAAATTTGACTCAAAATGTTAGTTTTTTTGAATAGGCAATGTTATCTTTATGTAACTTCAGTAAACCATGTAAAACCGGGACTCTTGATCTATAAATTAAAAATAATCTGTTTTTGGAATTGCATTTTCAAATGATTTCAAATGTGTTCCTTTATCATAGTATTTTCTGTGTAATAACATTTCCTTTATGTGGTTTAGTCATTATTATTATTTTGTATCTTAACTTATTAAAAAAAAAGATATAATTTTATTCTAAGAATTATTTATGTTTGGTGATAATATGTTGAGTTTATATTTGCAATCTATCGTTATCGAAATTTATATTATTTAAAAATATTTCGGCACTTATACCTAATGGATTGAATATTGAAGTTTCATTGTAATTTTGGAGACTTTATTTATATATCTGTTTTGTTTTTATTTAATTAAATATTAAATTTTAGGTGAATTTTTATTCTACAATGCTTGGATAAGCCTTCAACTTTCTCTTCGTTCCCTTTCTGTTGGAAAAATTGTTTACGATTGGTTAAATTGGATTTTCCTCTTATGCTAATGCAGATAACAACATAGTGAGTTTTGAATTTAGTAAAGTTAGGATGTGTGATGAGGTATCTTCCTTACACTACTAGTTTTTAATTAAGTCCCAGATAAATCCATCGATGGTTGATTATTTTAAAGATATTTTTATACATTTTTCGTTTATTGTTATCAGTGGCGCATAATATTAAAGAAACTAATTATTTAATTCTGGCAAAAACTTCTTATAAAATATTTATTTTCTCGTTAATGTGGAAAATTGGGACTAAAATTGATGTCTGGAATAAAAATATTGATCTATATTGAAAAGTATATAGCTAAGCCGGAATTACTTTGTAGAAGTCCAAAATATTATGTTATACTATTTGTATTAATTGAACGCTATATTGATATTAGTATTCTTTATTATGTGATCGAATGAAATTTAAATAATGTCAATTAGCGAAATAATTCTAAAGCAACGTATATATTAGGTAAATATTTAATAACTTGACTCATAGTAAATGATCAATAAAAAATCTTATATAGCATTGCAATTTTTGACACAGTGAATATAAAATCCTTAATTATTACTAAAATCATTATTGCTTTATCTGAATTTTTATCCTGAATATATTTGAGTGGCGATGCTAAGGGAAATTATCATTACCATCCTGTAATATACAATACTAAATTAAATTTCAGACTGGTTCATAAGTTAATTTCTATTTGGCAGCCAGTTTAGTCAAATGTATTTCGTATCAATCGACAAAATAGGAAAAGAACTGTATCGATCAATAATTCTCTTGTTATTTTTGGACAGATAAATATATGAAGAATAAAAACGAAGTCTTTGTGGTTCTCTAACCATTTATGACAATCTTAAAGTATTGGATACTTGGCTCCAAACAGCTTCTTTCTGTTCCTCAATAAAGTAATAGCAAAATATTGGAAAAATGTATTTAGTTTCGCAATTGTCTGCCAAATTTATATTAGAATTTAATAGAATCGAAAAGCAGGCACCACACTAACTATCAAACTCCCGATATGTATTTGTGAGTTATGTATCTGGATCTGGATTGAGTTTGCCAAGGGTGATCAAATCATTGACCAGAGCACTTAATCCTCAATGGGCCCTTTGTGCCCCCTTGACTGGGACAGCCCTGCGTTGTTCTATCACTCATACCCAAGGTGGCGAGCAAAGGATAGCACAACGCTTGGAGGGTTATCCCTTATATTGGCCATGTTCGGCCAGAGCTCCCCTAGCATGGACTCTCTAAGGTGGGCGAGAGCTGGGCAGGTGGTTAGCACATGTTCCATTGTCTCGTCCTCTTCTTCACATGCTCTACATATGGGGTTTCCACCAGTCCCATAGTAAACAAGTGTTTCTTTAGCTGACAGTGACCCGTAAGGATACTTGTGATAAGACGCAGATTCCCCCGGGATAGTCGCAAATAATATTCAGCTGTTTTCAGATTGGGTGAGCGTATTGCTTCCTTGGCCTGTCTGCAGCCTGAGGTGTTGTCCCAACGTTGTTTTAGCAACTTGAGAGTATTCTGTGAGTTATGTAAAGTTTACTATATAATTAATTAAACATACTTATACTGCTTACTTCACTACTGAAATTAAATCAAACTCTTACTACTCAATCCCACTATTATTTTTAAACTTTCATGCACCAGAAGAAAGCAATTGCTGGGCAAATAAACATATTATTATTTGAACTTCTTAAAACTCTTTAGCATAGTGCATTTAAAAATATAACATAGAACATAACATATTGTTTCGTCAAGTGATATGTAAGAAACAAATACGGGATACAAAATATTTTTTTCTGTGGCATCAATTGCGATTAATTTACAATAAAAAAAAACTATTTACAGCGCTTCACTTATATGTGTTTCCACTAACTTCTCTTGGTTTTTAAAGACAACCTATTGCTTTCTAAATTTGTCTTCAATATTTTTTTTTTTTCATTGAACAGACCTTCCCTTTATTCTTTCTTCAAAAGACTGTTTCTATTTTTAATTTGTACGAGATGGGAAATAAATGTTCAAAATCGCTATTTAAAAAGCAAAGCAAGAAACATCTTTATTTATTCATATTTACAATATCAGCACTGTATTAGAAGTAGTTTTAATTTATTGTGGCTATCGACCAACTTTCCTGGTTGAAATAAGTTGACTCTTGTGAAACCCAAAAGCTTACAGTTAAACGGGAATTTGTTTCCAAAGATCCAACAAATTTATTTCTCTTGTTTATAATTCTTTTTTAGATTTAATGATATTTATTAATAATAACTACCATAATCTAATACATTATTTCAATTATTATGCCCATAAGTAATTGAACAGTAGTACCACTACCGAAAATCTAAAATATCTAAAATATTTATTTTAACAAAAACTAAAAAAATACTACTTAAAAGTCAATTTAATTTAAAAATTCCGGATGTAAATATGTTGGGTCAAATGATGATATTTTGGCCCCAGGATTCTGTGTATTAGAGTGTGGATGGACAATTGTGGGTTTGTTAACATACATTTTTAAAATCTGTTATAGGGACATGGTGGAGGATCCTTAAGGCTACAACCTAAAAATATTTTCGACTGAATTGCAATTGTTATACAGGATGATTCATATTTGGATTCCTGACTTTATGAATCACGCATAAAATCTAAAATTATTTGTTTAACCCCAATTCGTCAATTTAACAAAATTTATTCTCTCCAAAATATTTGAATATCGCAGCTATCATCAAGCTTAGAAGGTCGTAACTCTGCAATGTTACTAATCATGAAATGTACTAACAAACTGCAAACGGTCAAAGCCAAACTTTCAAGTGTTAAAAAAAATGGCTACGCCAATTTAAAAGATTTCAATCAAGGGTAACTTGATTTTTTTAATATTGTTAAACTAATTATCATGGGAGGATTTCTAATAATAGAATAATAATAATAATAGAATATTTTTCAGTTTCAATAACTCTTAATATTTTGTATGCCTTTAAATATTAATAAATACATTTTCAATTATAAAAAAGTTATTAACAAGTTGAAAATCAAAACAAAAAAACAAAAAAAAAAACACTAATACATTAACAAAAATATATAGTAAAACGAAAATATTTAAGTAAATGATCAAAATGTCTACTGTCATGTTCTATACAAATTTTAATTCTTCTACGAAATGAAATTTTAACCCTACTTAACATTTGTAAATTGATTGTAATGAAAGCGTTTCGTATTATGTCCTTCATATTTTCTGCTGTTATTGGTGGTTCCGCAAAAACTCCCTCCTTAACATACCCCCACAAAAAGAAATTAATTGGAGTTATATCTGGAGATCGCGCAGGCCATCGTAATGGTCCATCTCTTCCTATTCACCTTTTACTGAATGTATTATTGAGCCATGAACTTACAATTAGGACAGGATATAGATGTGCTCCATCTTGTTGAGAATGCACATTATCAAGGAGTCCAAATAAATCATTATTTAGCAAATTTAAATACATGTTGGAAATTAAAACTCCATCAAAAAATGAACCAACGATAGAAGTGCCTAAAACACCTGTTTATTTATTAACCGGTTATTTTTCTCGACTAGTAGTAAGGATTTTCATCCGAGTAATAGTGAAAAGTACACTCTTCCGTAAGTAAGATTTTTATCAAAAGAATATTCATTTTCATTTACATTTGGTTCTACTCAATTGTAAAATTTATTTCGGTATCAAAAATCTGCTTCCTTGAGTTCCTGGTACAGTTCAATGTTATTGAAAGAAACACTTCCTGTTGCAATAAATCTTTTGAAAATTTTTTTAGAAGATTATTCTCTTGGATGGCTCCCCCGTTCAGGATATCTTGCTATATACACTCTACTTGCCTGCAACGGACTGCTCGAGCATTCTCCAAGAATAAAAATCATGTCAACCAAATCATTTTGAGAAAAAAATAGCCATTTCTATCAATAAGAGTTAATACAGTTGATGCTTGAAGCCATTACTTTGGGATACATTTTTGAAAATTAGGACGATAAATGAAATTCACTTTGTTGTTTTCAAACTACTATTGTAGTTTGAAACTGATCATGTAATCGTTGAAACCGGTCACTAATAATAAAAACCGTGTGTGATAACAACAAAGTGAATTTCATATATCATCCTAGTAAGTGTTAATGTTAACGGTTCAACAGAAACTGTAATTAGAAATAGCGACTGTTACCTGCTACTAATTTCTAATTTCAAAGTGAAGTGACTGAACTTTTTTTTCCTACTAATTACTAAAAGGCATTGAAAATCAGAAATATAAAATTTTGTAAATTAGCGTAGCGATTTCTTTTAATACAACAAAGTTTGGCTTTGACGGTGCGGCCTTTGATCAGTAACATTGCGAGTCACGGTCTTTTAAGTTTTATGATAGCTAAAGATGAACTTTTGACATTTATCAGCTTTATTAATCAATTACATGGGGAAAACGCGACGCGATATACATTCATTATTTGAATATTGAATTGACGAGGCGGATACATGATGAAACTCCATAACAAATTGAAATAAAACAACACAGTTGGGAGGGTTTCACATTTATTGTTAAACACTGCAACATGTTGCAGTTCATTCATAATTTAGTTTAGTTAATGGTTCAATTATTATGTCCACAACTGATGCAACGATATCTATATTTAGGCCATAATGATCTTTGCTATTTTCTGATTTTAATTTTTTTATAATGTCTCTTACTTTGACACTTTTGTAAACCTAAAATAATTATAAGATTGTACCTTCTGAATCCATTATACATGGATATTCGTATAAAGAAATTACTTATTAGCATCTTTCTAGTTTTCATTTATTTTTGGCTCAGTGACTTTGAATCCGGTTTCGCTTTTCCCTAAATTTAGAAAAAAATTTAATAGGTACATTTTTCATCAGCTATTATCCCTACTTTGAAACTAGAGTATTACTCTGGATGTTTTTATTTCAGCTGTTACACTGTGTTATTTGTGAAATATATCCATTTTAAATATTCTGTTAACTCAGATTCCTCCAAATGAGGATCTAAATAATACACATACTTAAAACCAACTGTTACAAGAGGTAAAAACCAAATAGGTTTTTAGTGGCTATATTTCTTCGAGAAGAGTGTTAGAAAAACATCTTAATGTACTATCTGCTATATTCTGTATTTACAATAGTAATGGTAATTGATTTTCTGTGTTCCTATTGACCCATGGTCTTTCTGACATTTTGAGAAAAAAATCTAGATATTTGTAGTGATTCATATCTGAAAGTTTTTTATATAATTTTAGTACAATGCACCATGAATGTACTATATAAAAAATATATTTATAGTTAATAATTTAAAAATACGAAAACATTTCGTGAATCTACAACAATAACTCTTACTAAGACTACAAAACAAATTACTTGTTGAAACAACTACTTCTCTGGTTAATACCAAGATAGAAGTAAAGTAACTTGCGTGTTACAAATATTAGAACTATAAAATAAAAATTAATTTGAATAAAATTAAATTATTAGTTAATTTTCTACAACTAACTAAAGGATTTTAATATATTCTATTGTTTATAGTTAGTGTTTAAATTGAACGTTGTAATTCTGTTTACTTTGAAATTATATTTTTAATTTTATTAAAATAAATTCAGACTTCTATATAATATAATTAGAAAACCGATTTTATGCATATTAATAAGTTAAAATACAATATTATTATTGCTCGGCTATCTTATACTTTAATAAGGTGGTATTTTCATGTGATATTCAACTCTATTTCATTTTTATTATCATATTACCACCAGTAGGTGCACTCACGATTTCATATTTCTGTACATAATGGAGCATGATACAATCTTTATATTATCCGTCCACGCAAACATTTGAAAAAATCAACACAAGACATTAAATGCAAATGAAAAAATTTCTCTAGAAAAAATATATTGCAATAATATATAAATACTTATGTTTTACTTTTTTTTTAATTTTATCTCCCAATGAAGGAAAATTAGGCATGTAAATGCTTAATATATGTGTCTGAAGCTGGTGTTATATGTACAGTGGTGGAGATGATATGGGTTTAAGTGGAAGATCCCCTACAAGTATAAACTCCGCCCGTCGGCATGGTATGATATTGAGAATGTCTCATTATTTTATTGCAACCGTTACTACGTCATAATAAACACCGAATAAAACCTTTATTTTATTCAGTGTTTATATTTGATAAAGTTTAAATAAAAGTAAAGATAAAGATAAATATACTTACCGGTATTCGAATATAATAGATACATATACTCATATACAAATTTGCGCACTACTAAATATTACTACTGATGATTAGAGAAGAAATATAAGAATTAAATAATAAACACAAATTATCTATCTAATATTTTTCTGAATTATATAAGATTCAAATATCGTATTACCTTTTATTGTTCGACTGCAGTTCTCAATGGGCTGTCACTTTGTATTATTTATTTTTTTAATAAACTGCATCGATTATAATCTTAGATACGATTTATAATATTAGTTTCAACATTGATTTTTTTCGTTTCACATATAACTATGCGCTATTGTCAATATTTACTGAATAATGACATATCAAATCTGACAGGACATTAGGATATTAGATAATAATATTATGATTAATGCGATTTTTACGTGTTATGTTGCTTATGCTATTTTCGCATTACCTGAAATGTTTTTGCAGTAAATATAGACAGCAGCAAACATAGACAGTATTAAATTGTTTGATGAATTTTGAGTTTTTATATATCAACTGTAAGAATACTTCAAGATATTATAACCCTACTAAATTTTATAACCAGTATATTTATATCCATGCATTTTTATCACGTACTTTGAAGCAGCTATAATTTTCTTTCGATGAGTCCACTAGTATCTTTTATGTGATTTAGTTTTGTAGTTAGCAGTTTTCGGAACTATTCTAGCTATCATGCCTTCATTAAAATGTCTATTGATAGCGCGTAAATGTTAATTAATAAATAACAAAAAGATATATAATATAAATATTTCAGATTTATAAAACAAGTCTAATTAAAACTCCCATAACTCATTATCAGATCTTGGCAAAAACTAATATATAAACAAAATAGCACACATTTTTTGAGTATATCAACATTATTATTCTATACTATTAAACAATTTTTTAAAACTTTTAAAAATCCGAAACACAGAAGATTAATAATAAATGAAGGTTCTAGTACACATCATAGAAGTAATTACATTATATGAGAGCATAATCTATACATAAAATGTAATTATCATCATTTTATTTGCATAACTGCAAAATTAATGTGCACCCATATAGAAGCCCTAGTGAACATCACAAAATAAACATTTATTTGAGACCAAATGACACAACTTCAATATGCTTACACAAACAGCATATTAAGAAATTAATAGATTCGTTATATTAACATAAAACTTTAAACTTTACTACCGAAGACAATGACAGCTTATTCTCAATTACAAGATAATTTAGTCTTATTTTAGAAACTCAATAAACACAGAGAAAATTACTGTTAAAAATTGTAATTATTATATAAACTTTCCTATAAATTTAATTAACTGGCTTTATTAAGTGTTTAGAGCCATAAAATGAAACAATAAATCAGTATATTTTAAAAAACTCTCTCCTTAATTAAATTGCAATCATTTTTTTGTACTAATTGCGTTCACGCTAGATTGAATTATGTACTATAAAACTACCGTTGCGCTGTCATAGCCGTTTTCAGCTGGTATTTGTATTTCATAAAACACGAATTTTAGCATGTTGAAATTGGTTCATATTCTGACTATTGTATAGAAAATGGAAATATACTGCAACTAAATTGTATTTGCGATCAATCCATCATTTTCAATTGAACGCCAGCAGTTTTATATGTTTGTTTGCATTTTTTTGTTTGTTTGCGAACACAAACGAGATAATTTCATTTATCTGGACACTACGAGGGACTCGATTTTCCCCGTCCTATTTTGACTGCACGTCGTCGATTGCCGATGTTTGAGGGTGAAAATTTATTAGCACCCCGGGGCCCATAACCTTAGGTCGTTACAAGTTTTTCCTCGACTTATCGATCCCAATTGATGTCATTTATAGGATTATCTCTATATAAATTACTTGTTTGATTCTCTTAGTTTAATCGTTTAATAAGATTGCAATTTTTAATTATTTTTTGTTATAGAATACTTAACAGTTTATTCAATAAACGTTTTTCTAAAGTATAATAATGAGTTTTTGGTTGATTAAATTAAATTTGAAAAAAGTTCAAGAGAGTAATAATAAAAACAAGTTGCCGATAATTGGCGCCAAATTCCAAACATAAAGTGTATGAGAAAGTATTTCTTAGCCTAGTTTATCGTTATTCTAGCTAATTTTAAATGCGTCGTGTTTAAACACTAAACTTTTCCGATTAACATTTTCATTAATTATTATTTTTTTAATTCTTTCACTAGAGCGTAATAATCAATTACCTCTTTTAATCTTAATCTTAAGATAGTTTCGTTAAAAATTAATACTGTAAAGCTTTGGGTGAACATTATTACACAGGAAGTGAATATTTACTAAAGCAATGAATGTAACTGCCTCCTACTGGATATACTAACTCAACCTGTTTCTTTTAGCTTATTTGATATTTGCTTAAATGTTCAGCTATCATAAATATAGCGTATGCAGAAGTTTTACAATTTCTAAATTCGACGTGAAGTAACCTTATTTATAGCAGGATAATAAAGTGTTTAATAATGTAAAAAAATATGAAAGAACAAAAGCATTGTAAAACCTGATCTTAGCTTTCATAGAGAGTCTAACCGTTTTTAGAAAAAAGAAAGAAAAATTAAAGATAACCTGTCCAAATCAAGAGGAGATCCATGACCTCCAAGGCATCTATATCATCCAACCAAAGAAATGTGACTTTGTCTTCCGTAACTACAAAGTGACCCAAATAGAAAAAAAGTACGGAACTCCGGTGTTAGTGTGTGCATCAACCGTAGTGAATATAATTTTTTTAAATTCTGATATGATAAATTGACGTTTTTATTATTTTGTATACCTATATGAGTTATCCATAATCATACCTAAGTTTTAAACACATTAAAAATAAGGCATCTTGATACCATCTATAATAATATTAATTTAGTCACCTAATGTTTCAAACAAAAGAAATGAGAATTTGATTTGGTTTAAAGATACATTCAACATGCTCGAATAATAAAAAAAAATCTGCAAGTCAGCATTTACAAGAGTTGTTTATTGTTTTTGCGTGACGTGTTTTCTCCTGGCACGCTTCATCTTCTTCTCTTGATTGTAGCAAGAGCTTAATTATTAGTGACAAAGTTGTGCTAATCACAGCCTCTATGTTTTGATCTTCGGCGACATGGGTGTCAGATGTTCGTACTTTCGGGGATGCTTGTATGGAGGTCTTAAAATGTAAATAAGAGCTTAAGGTCGCAACAAGGACCATGTGCAGAACCTTGAGAAAAACCCTGAGAAATATCAATGAGGTTAGACCTAAGGTAATCCAGTTGAACATAATGCCTTCTTCCTGATAAATAATTATTTAAAAGAAATTGAATTTCATTAAGACTATTTTAAAAATAAATTTAATATATCATGTGTAACAGTGTCAGACGCCTTACTATAATCTAGAACAATCGAAATAGTTAAATTCCCAATATTCGTAGCTTATATAATATTGTCTGTAATTTTCATTAAAGTTGTTTCACAACTATACCAAATTTAATGTTTCCCAACTAAACCCAAATGTCGATTTAATTTTACTAATGTACTTCAATATGTATTTTTATCAACAAAGGTAAAATTTAAAGGGAACTTTAGATGGGTGTAACATATTCAAAAAGATTTCATTGATGCTATGAACAATTGACTATTAGAATGAGGAATACTATCCCTACAGTAATATTATTTATGGTTTAAACGTAGTGAATTTTTCAATTCAGTCTATGTAATACACACACACATTAGAGTGCTCCATATATAATCAATGTCGAATCTATATCCAGTTGAGTTATCTAAACTCCTTCTTATATTTGTGCTTATTCAGGTCACAGTGCCGAATGATTTTCTTAGTTTCAATCTGCTCAGTATTGACAGCATCAGCATACTGTCAGGTACCGGACCATCTAGGAAATCATTTGAATTTGTATATTGGGAGAAGTAATACACTTGTTATGTTCCATTTGTTTAACAAGTGTATTACTTCTCTCAATATGAAAATTTGGTTCCATCAAGAATGTAGCAAAACAAGTATAGAATTCATTTGAATTTGGTTATACCATGCTAGTTTGCGTCGGATTATTTCCTTTCCGGTTAGGATATCCATACTAGAGGTGTTTCCTTGTTGTCGCCAGTACGTCCAGCCTATTTATGCAGGTCATGACCAGTCTGGACTCCACTATCGGCGAGGCTAGTGCTTTTATTGGTCCTTTGTTATGTCCCGACTCCATTACGTGATGAGCACCCCCGGTTGCGTCCTACGTTGATACTAGCCCCGGTTCCTTTAGTATTTTTGGCCCTGTCTGTGTACCAGATGGTTCCTATACTCGTTGCCGGGTATGTTACATTTGTCCATTCATTTCTCTGTGGTGTGATTGTTTTGAATCTGCGGGTGGGTGTACGATTTTAGTGAAATCGGATCTCATTTTTAACACGTTTAGCGCCACGCCCAATGCCTGTACCTGCCCGGCAGCTCGCCGATAGACCGCGGAGTTTAACTTCTCCTTATCGTGTTTTATTAAATAACAATAATGTTTTCAAGTATTATATTGTTTTCCTTAAAGCATTGACCAACCAAAAACTATGCCACCTAAAATAAATAATCACAGAAGGACCGACAAGCGAGCCGCCGGTCCGTGCGGACCACCGAGGCCTCATCAGAAAGTATTGGTCCGGTCCCTAGGGACCGGCGTGGCGCTTAACGTGTTAAGGTCCATTCTCCTTGTAGTACTTTAAATGTTGCTGGTCTTGATAAACCCCACATTTAAAGTGTGTCCCATTTATGTTCATCCTATAAGCTGCCTGTCTAGCTTCCATCATAACAAATTGATGTAGTAGTGGTAGCGATAATATGTGTTCCATGGCTGCCGTGGGCGTTGTCTTCATTGCCCCAGTGATCAGCAGACACGCCAGTCTTTGCACTCTTTCAAGTTTTACTGCTGCGCTGTTGGTCGCAAAAAGCCATCTCATAGCCTTTTTGTTGATGCTCTTCATGTGGAAGTTGAAGTTCAATATGGTATCAAGTATGACCTCTAAATATTTTACTTTTTTTTGATTGGGACTTTCATACATACATAGTGATTTTATGTCATTCGTTTTTCGTCTCCTAGTGAAAGGGGCGATCGCCGTTTTGACCGGGTTTACAGTTAACCCTACACCATCTTTCAACGGTATTTAATGCCTTCTGCATCAAGTTTAATACTGTGCTCCCAAACTTCCCGCTTAGTAGAATGATCAGGTCATCTGCATGCCCTAGTTCAGCCATGGTTTTCGAGCTTTTGCTGTTTTTCCATATAGGGTAGTTACAGTACGGCTTCTGAGAATCTTCTTTACCCATTGTCACTAGCTGGTGGATTGCTAGTTCGCATGACTTTCCCGTTTGGTAGGCGTACATTACGCAATACGGTAAAGTGGTGAGTCCTTAAAGATTCCTTCCCGTACGTTTTCTAGTAGTTTTAGAATAAATGATGAGAAGCTGATCGGTCAGTAAGATTTAGCCTGGGCATATGAATCACGCCGGAATGAATACAACCTTTAAAGTCCGCCGACTGCTTGGGATGTATGAAAGGGCAAGGCTTGCTCTGAGGAAATCATATAGTGGTTTCCTTAGCGTTCGTATCTCCTTTTGTAGCATAACAAGATATATCCTTTCATTACCTGGTGATTTTAATGGTGACGGAATTGTCGAGTATTGCAGAACCCGCGATGTGCGTCTACAGTAATACCTGCAGAGCCTCTTCCACCGAGTCTGCGTACTTTCCATTTTTGGTCTGCAGAGAGCCGATGTTCCCAGCATGATTTTTGCTGAGCCTCTTGAGTAGACGAAAGTTTATGGGTCCACTTTTTATGTCCCCACAGTTTTTTTGCCAAGAGTCCTTCTGGCTTTCTTCATGGCATTGTTATATGCTGTGAGGGCCATTTTGTACTGCGCCTATTCAAGGTTTCTCTTTGCTATGTTAAATAATCTTCTGGTTCGTGCCATATCAAGATCCTTGTTTCATCAGGTGATCCTGGTTGAGGTAGGTTTTCTAGTTCTTGGGCAGCTTGCTTCAAACGCAGTATGCTTTACAACATTAACGCTAATTCATGCGTTGTTCTCGCTACTGTTAGACAGTCCCCGATTTGGCTGGATAGTACCACTTTGTATAGGTCCCAGTCAGTTCTCCTTGGGTTTCTGTTTTGGATTTCCGATGTTTCTTCTGATTCGATATCAAATCGTATATATCAATGATCTAGGAGTGATGGTTCGTCAGATACATGCAAATGTTTTGCCATTTCACTTGCTTTACGAGAGGCAAGTGTAATATCAATTACTTTGCTTCGATCCGCGTTTACGAACGTAGGTACATTTCCAATATTTGATATTTCAATGTCATTCTCTAAGATAAAATCTAATACTTTCCCACATTCTGGATTGATGTCCGTGCTGCCCCATATAATGTGGTGTGCATCGCATCCAAGGATCAGCGATTTTCCCTTGTGGCTCACGTTATGTATCAGCTACTGAACCTCGTCTGGTGGCGGTGGTCCTGGTTGGTCATAGGGAAGGTAACTTCCAACCGTGCTGCCACCAGATCTCTGCAGCATATGTTCCATAATGGCAATAAATTTAGTTCATGTTTTACGATTATACATGTACCTGGGTTAAACATAGGTTTGGCGACAATCAGTCACCTGCTCTATATGTTTAACCCGTTTACTTGTGAAGCAATGGCTTTTGTACAAGTGCAATGTCTTTCTCTTAGGATATATGCACTGAGGGCAGCAGATGCCTCCCTACAATGGTGTATATTAATTTGTAGTAATTTAAACATTACTTATCCTTCGGCGATTCGGGCAACAGACTGTCTTCCATTCCTCCCTTGCCGCCAACGCCCTGAGGGTGATAAGTGAAAGATCGGTGTGCAACTTCTTCCTTCCGCTCACTTTCTCCTAAGAGAGCTTGTCCATCAGTATGATGTACTGGGTTCCCTTGGGGTCCAATTTTTCATTTACTTCTATCCAGGTATCGGTGCCGAACAACGTGAGCACCGATACCTGGTTAGAAGTAAATGAAATTCTTTTGAAGAAGGTGGTTGCCTCTATTGGTTGTCCTGGAGTCCACATTAGTACTCTCGTGGGTTCCCTAGCCTAGCGTGTTCATATTATCACGCATTATATTTCGAAAACTAAAGTGGTTTTTCATTAAAAAATAACTCCATCCCTTAATTTATATTGTATATATACTAGAATGCGTAATCCCGTTCCTTTTACCTACCCGTCAATAATTACCCCCTAACCTTCTACACATTAATATAAATAGAACTCTTTTATTAATTTGCTTCACTTGATAATGACATTAAAAATTATCAAATTATTATAAGCAACAAATTAATGGGGGAAAATAATGTAAAAGTATTTCCGCGAATATATATTTTATTTTTATATTTCCATAAAATTCATTCAGCTAAATTGTACCAATCAATTATTTTTGATTATTTTTACTTTTTCAGTTTAGTTTTTTAATTAATTATCTCAATGTGAATAAATCCGGACGCATGCTTTTACAATTAATTTATTCCTGGAACCAATAATTTGAAATATCGAATTTACTAATTAATATAGGCCAGGTGCCTAATTAATTTCATAGCGGAATTAATTCCGTTTCAAAACTTATTTGTGGTCTCCGGCCACAACATAGATGGAGCATTTGTATTATACTATATAATTGCCCCAATTCCTCCGGAACACGATCACTTAAAAGTAATTGGTCATTCACAGGCCCACTAAATCAATTCGGGCTTTATTCCAAATAAGCTTAAATTTCAATTTGCATCTATTCATGTGGAATGTATAAAAATTATTAGAAATAAAAATTCATTATTACGCCTTACCCGCATATAGACAAACCTAATTTTAAAAACAAACCTTTTTTTAAATTAAAAATGCTACTTTTGTTCTTAAAGTAGAGAAAGTAATATAAAACTATAAATGATTAGTTCAATTAACTTAGATCTACAGATCTTCAATTATAGATTAAATGAAAATAACATACAGTTTATTCCTTACATCACGTGTTTATTGAGTGGTATATGTACAAAACAAAAGTTTGTTATTGATAATCTTCACCTTCTGAACAAAATGTACATCTAACACTTAATAAATAAGTGAAGTAAGTAATCAACTGTGTTTTATTTTCATTTACAAAATACTTCACATACATTCGAACGAATAATAGTAACTATAGATTAATTAATAAGAATTTAGACATTGAACGGGTATATTCCACAGCTTAATTTTTCATAAAATCAATTTAGTGAATAAAATACACACGGTTAGTTTATTAATAACAATTAAATATTAAAATTACAATAAAATTATTTTGTACATAATAGCAATTTGGACACGATAAATTAAAATTTATAGTAATTTGTACTCCATATTAATTACAGGGCTTAAAACACAAACTGCCTATAATTATATTATATGTTATATAAACGAAAATACTCATTATTTTATCATAACATACCTGACAGATGTAGAAATCAAAATAAAACATGCGATGTTTTTAAATTAATTTAATAGTATTGTTTATAACATAATAAAAAGAGTAAAATTATTACATTACATTACTACAATAAATCATAATTGATAGGGTATTAGGATAAAATTGGTGTTTGAGTGTTGGGCAGTCCGGCAATAATTAATTTTTAATAATTACTAATTATTCAGTGAACCTTCTAAATCAATGTATTTCTAACAGAATAGTGAGTATGTGTACTTCATGTATATGTAAATAGCACGTCACGACGGCATTTCACCAGAAAGGACGCGCGTAGTTACGACATAGCTGCACTGATGAGCTGTGATACAGCGAAACACGTGTCTGCAGATTGTCATTGCATAACACTTTTCGGGGAGCGGTTAAAAAATGATAACACCACAAAAATTGTTACATCGTGATGAATATTATTTCAGACATGTAACGACAGCTAACAGTTATATCATTCAATGCCTGGCGGTGCTTTAGTACGGGGAGTAGTTGTTTTAACTGTTAGCTGGAGTTTTTACAGTAAAATGTAAAACATAAGTGCAGAAATGCTCATACAGAAAATTTAATTTTCTCACTATTAATTAATGTTATAATTCAGATTATCTTGATAGCAATTCTAGCAACGATGCAGATAATACGATTACACGATTGATGTCGCTGATGTTCAGAAGAAATTAAATAACTTAAAACCTAATCTGACAATGGGCCTAGATTTAATACCAGCATTACTATTAAAAGATACGTCATCTGTGTTTTGTGATCCTATCACACATCTATACAAATTAATTTTAAAAACTGGCAAGTTTCCTACTAAATGGAAAAGTGTTCGAATTTGCCCTCTTCTCAAATCAGGATCAAGTAAAGCAATCGAGAACTATAGACCAATTGCAATTTTAAGAAATCTTTCAAAGGTATTTGAATCGTTATTAGCAGACTGTATATACAATCAAGTGGATCCGTACATTTCAAAGCAACAACATGGCTTCATAAAACGTAGGTCTACCACAACAAATCCTATAGGCATTACTCAAGATATATATATGATGCTATGAATGATGGAAAACAAGTTGATGTTATCTGCGGCGATTTAACCAAAGCGTTTGATAATAATAATACTTTTCGTTTGGATTGAACGAAAACATCTTGAACGTTATTGTATCATATCTTGATAGTCGTCGTCAACTTGTTGAGATATATGGTCATAAAACCAAATGGTACATTGCATCAAGTGGAATTCCTCAAGGTTCAAATCTATGACCGCTACTCTTACTACTTTTTATGGATGATGTATACAAGTTTCTCGGATGCAGGGCGGTACTTTATGCGAACGACATAAAATTATATAGTGTAGTTTCGGATATTACAGATTGTGTGCAACTGCAGAGTCATGTTGATGCGTTTACGGACTGGTGTTTTATTAATAAATTGTCACTTAATATATCCAAATGCTCTGCAGTTACTTATTATAGAAAGTCAAATTTTATAAAGTATTAGTACGAAACTAATAATGTACTTTTTAAAAGATTAACCGAAACGAAGGATCTTTGTATAATTTTTGATATTAAGTTAACATTAAATACTCATGTCGAAGCATTAACTAGGAGTTGTTATAGTACCATGGGCTTTATAATACGTAATTGCAGAGCATTTACTAGAACCAAAGTTTTGATTTTGCTATTTAATACGTATATCGTAAGTAAAATATCATATTGTGTATTAATATGGTCTCCAATATATATATCAAGTATATTAGATTACTTGAAAATATTCAGAAGAAATTTCTCAGGTATCATTTCTTTGTAAAATATAGCGTGTACAGATTTGATATACCATATAATGAATTACTATACAAATTTGAATTAATCCCTATCCATAATCTAATTATTTTCACAAATATTTGTTATCTTTATAAATTATTTCATAACCTCATTGATGATATTAGCTTTTTAAGTCGTTTTAAATTTCATGTACTTCGAATTGCCTCTAGATTCTGCAGGACTTTTTTTATGATACACCTACTAACAAGTGTTATTCAAATTCCCCTGTTTTGCGTTTGTCGCGATTCTACAATCAATACTCATACAATGTTGACATCTTTGCTTCATTATTTACCATGTTTAAACACAATCTTAGTGAATGTATTCAAATGACATCCATGTTGTCTTAGGTTATTTATCAATTTATTTTTATTTTATAATTTTTTATTTTTATTTACTTTTTGTATTGTATCAATGTAATGTATTACTGATGTAGCCCTGTTACTGGACTTTCGAGTCTATTGGGTTGTAAATAAATTAATAAATAAATAATAAATATTATACTCACCGTTATTTTTAAACGTTTAACACGAACGGCCTACAAAATAGAATTATTTAGTATAAAATAAATAAGCATATAATTAAAAATAAAACATGTCGACATATAGATTAGTCTTCATTATTGGCAAATAGTTATAAACAAACCTAATAACTATATAATTACAGTGACAACACCCACGGCAGCCATGGAACACATATTATCGCTACCACCACTACATCTATTTGTAATGATGACACAGTTTAAATATGGGGCCATCAAGACCGGAAATATTTAAAGTACTACAAGAAGAAGAGACCCCAAATGAGGTCCGATTTCACCAAAATTGTACACCCATTCCGCAGACTTAAAACGATCATACCATAGCGGAGTGAATGGACAAATGGAACATACCCGGGAAGAAGTAAAAGAACCATCTGGTACACAGACGGGGCCAAAAATACTAAAGGAACCGGGGCTGGTAACTATGAAGGCTGCAACCGGAGCAAAGAATTCGCGATTGCTCTGGGGAAGCATGCCTCTATCTTCCAGGTGTGCACTTGACTGGTGTGCTCATCATGTAATGGAGTCGGGACTTAACAAAGGACCAATTACCATTATGACAGATTACCAGGCAGCCATAAAAGCGCTAGCCTCGCCGATAGTCAGTCCAGGCTGGTCCTGACTTGCATAAACAGACTAGACGCACTGGTGACAACAAGAGAAACAGCTAGTATGGATGCCCAAGGACCAAAAAATTATTGGACACTTGGGGGCCGACTTGCTGGGTAAACAAGGAGCAGCAGGTGAATTGATAGGATCTGAATCCGCTTTCGGTATACCCCATGAAACCGGAAAGGAATAAATCCGACGCAAGTTAGCAGAGGAGCGCAAAAAGGCATGGCAAAACCAAAATGGAATGAGGCATACTAGACTCTTCCTAGATGGTCCGGTTCCTGACAGCATGCTGAAGCTGTCTAGGCTGAGCAGATTGAAACTAAGAAAAATCACAGGACTAATCACTGGGCACTGTGACCTAAACAAGCACAAACATAGGCTGGGCATTGAGAAAAGCCCCCTATGCCGTGGGTGTCTGGAAGAAGAGGAAACTCCCCAACACCTATTGTGCACTTGCGAAGCATACAAACAACTAAGAAATATCTCCTGGACTTCTTAGAAGATAGAGTTCAAAAGGAGTAAAACAGCCAGAGGAGCACAAAAGGATCACGAAGACCGCAGTGCAGGGACGCTCAGCGACACCACCTCGCGAGGATTAAAAAAAAGACAGTTAAAAATATAATACCTGTGTGAACAATTATTGATTTTTATTGATAAACGTTACGTCAAATTTTAATCGACAGCTATAAAAAGTTATTCTATATACACTTGATTTCATATGCAATGCATCCCCAGAAAGAATAATACGATTGAAGCGAAACTTGGTAAAAATAATTGTTTATCTATTGATACAAAATGATTAAACTATAAAAAAACAACTTTAATTTAACAGAAAGAAATTAATAAATCAAATAATTTACCCTTCTGGGTAGACCTAGAATCAAACGCTCTATATCTACTTGAGGCATCTGATTCAAAACATTTTCTAACTTAATTTAAGTTGTCAGGAGGACCGGGCATGTTGCAAACTCTTTTACCCATTATGTCCCAGTCATGCTCGATGGGGTTTAAGTCGGGAGATCTTGCTAACCAAGATTTGAAAATCCGCATCTTCCAAAAACACCCTTGGAATGTTTGCCGTGTGGGGCTAGCGTTATCTTGCTGGAAATTTCCGTTAAGTATCGTCTGCATAAATGGTACCGTGACGGGATCCAAGATATTATCAATGTATAAACAAGCGTTTAATATACCTAAAATGAACACCAAAGGTGATTTTCGTCCCAAATTGATTGCACCTCACACCAAAATGTTCGGTGTTAAAGCTGTATGCCAGAAAACCCCAGTTGTTTCACAGAATAGCACATAGATACGGAAATATATCAGTACACAAAAAGAAAGAAATTATAAATCATCCCTGAAACAAAGGCTTCGCTGAATTTGCTTGAAAGAACTAAATAATACCTATCCAGTACCAAGGTTATTATTGTCAATAGGAATGACCAAAACAAACAGTAATGTCTGCTATGTTTATTATGTACAGATACATACGGCAACCGTTTAAATTACTAAATACCTTCATTAACTTTTAAAACCGTACGGGTAGATTATTCAATGGATTAAAAAAAATAAGCTATCTCAAAGAATATAACCTTGTAATGCTATTTCAGAGCCTAGAATCTTATCATCTCAACAAAAGAAAGTACAGGATACTTATGTAAAACTCAGGCTATTCAACCTAATAAGTGTCGATTTGAAAACAACTCCGTCCAATACCTTATACACATCATATTCACTAATAGATAGGAAACGATCTACAAAAATATAGGTAATAACCCGAAAAACTATGAACAACAATTTCAACTGTATGCTTTTTACAAACTTTCATATAATATAAACATTTCATTAAGAATTTCTCACCGATATCAGAACCGCTCAAGTAGTTCACTAAAAAGAAGGCAACTTGGAGATGGTGAAATAAGCAAAAAACAACAGATTTAATTTTACGAAAGGATAATAATGAGCATCTTATTATATTATGTATTGAGGCAAGATTGTTTACTCTAGGTTCAATATAAGTTAGGGTTTGTAAGGTCTCACCGATCCTTAGTACAATATGAGAGGCATCGATTAAAATAAAAATTTAATCACAAAAATGACCATTTGAATTACCTGCATTCTGAAACTAGCAGCTGGTTTTCATATAGCCAAAGAGACTCAGAGAGAAAGAGAGAGAGAGACATTCGGAGATATTTGAACAATACTCCCATAATATTCCAAGAATATAGAATAGATGTTGGTTAACGTCAATCGTGACTTAATTTGCTCTATATCTAACCTCTAAGAACTCGCCTCGTGATTTCTCTAAAGAAGTGTATTAATATATTTCATCGCAGAGCTCAGAGAAAGAAACAGTAAGTTAATGGAACGTATTAATTCTTTGTAAAATAAAGTAAAATCAATTAATAGGCGAACAAATCAACAACATCTCTGGTTCTGTCGCCGCAGTGTCTTTATCTGCAGATGGGCCAATGACCCGATCTTCAGTGCAAAAAAGAGTTTAAACAAAAACTATCTCTGATGATCCACCACCTCCCAGCTTGCCCGTCAATAAAGAGAAAGATTCAGTTTTGATGAAAGCTAAATCAAAAAAGAAGAATCGCACCTTGTGCTATTGTGGGCAATGACACTGTTAACACTGAGGATTCCTTTCATGGGGCCAACAAAAAGTATTGGCTATACGTGGGAAGAGCGCATTATGATAAGTCAGTAGATGTTATCAAAGGATAGATCAGAAACAGATACAACGCTACTCAAGTAGACATAATAAAACTGTTACGAAAAAATGAAAAAAAATGTTTAAATTGGTATCGATAAAAATACACACAAAAGTATATTCTCCAGACGTTTGGCCATCCGGCATTATTGTGTACCGATTCAATTATGCACCGAACAGTCAGTCGAACAACTACAAGTTTTGCACGACACCCTCTTCATCAAAGCGGATCATGAATGAAAACCACAACATTCTGCGATATCATTTGAAGAAAGCAAAAGAAAATGAAGATAATAATAACCGTTACTTAAAGGGACAGAAATTGTATATAAATAGTAATTATTATACAGTCGATCAACTATCTGAGCATAATTCAGAAAACAGTTACGATGCTGATGGGACAAAGTCATATAGTGCACCAGCGACACCGAATACTGAAATTGTAAGTGAATTGGAATACGAAAAAGGACAACATACTCTTCTTACATCGGTTTGCAGACCAACATCAAAATCAAACATACTGGACGCAAAGAAGGGTGATAAAACCGATCGGATGGTAAAACAGATAACAGAAAATAAGGATATATTGTCGTCTTCAGTTTAGTTTAATCTCACTCAGAATATATTTACTATTAATTCATTTTTTAAAACTATTTTAAGCTAATTTTAATCCCACTACGAATAACAGATTTAAATATCTCTCTCATACATATAATGTTCTCTTTTTTTTATATTAATTTAAACATTTATTTTATTTCATACTAGATGTCTTAATTATCAATTAGCTTTTTATCCATATGTTTATTCACTGATTTACTTAGTTATAAATTAATTATACTTACTAACATTAATCTTAAAAATAATATTAATGATTTAATTTTAATTAACGCATTTTATAAAATTTAGTTCTTTCATTAATATTCATATTTGTTTGACTTTATTATTATAGAATGTACCAAAATCATTTAAAAGCTTGTCATTTAAATATTCGATCAATATCAAATAAATTTGATTTATTTAAAGCTAATTGTTATGTAACGAACTTCGATGTAATTACTATTTTAGAAACTTCGTTTTCTGATTTAAACGCAAGTAGTGCACTTTCTTTGGACGGCTATACTCTTATACGGAATGATCGACCAAGTCATGGGGGTGGTGTGGCGGTTTACATTAAAAATTATTTTGATTACTCGATTGTGCATGTCGAATCATCACCATTCCTTGAGCAATTATGGTTAAGAATAACCATGGACCGGAAAACGATTGCAATAGGTGTAGCATACCGACCCCCAAGGGGCGATTTTAATGAATTTTTAAACACATTCGAAAAATGTCTATTTGAATCACGAAATATTAATATCTTAAAATAACCTCTGGTGTGGGCCAAGGTACTATTCTGGGTCCACTGATTTATTCCATCTACACATCGTCTTTGCATTCTGTTATTTCCTACTCCTCATATTATTTGTAGGCTGATGACCCTCAATTATATATTTCATTTGATATTCAAAATATTGAAGACGCACAAAATAAACTTAATACGGATTTGAATAAATTAGTTAACCATTCCACGAATCATTCTTTACTTATTAATGAGTCCAAAACTAAACTATTGTTTTTTGGACCAACTAAAAGCGGGAATATCGCAGAGAGAGAAATCACAATAAATGGAAAACATATTCCTGTAAGTGACTCTACAAAAAACCTCCGATTGTACCTTGACTCTAAGCTCAAATTTAAAGAAAATACTAATCATTTCCTACGCAAAGCATACATCGCATTAAAAACCATATTTTTAAATAGACATATTCTTTCAAACTTTAATTATTGTGATACACTTTATAATAATTTTATTGACCAAAAAGATGTGTTTAGAATTAAGAGGATGCAAAACTCGTGTATGCGACTTATTTTTGGTGAACACCGAAGAGCCAGAATATCTCATAGACTGTGGTTGAACATGCATAATCGGCGTAAGTTACATGCTGCTTGCTTTTATTATAAGGTACTTTATACAAAATGCCCACCATATCTGTATAATAAAGTTACCTATCGAAGTGACGTACATAATATTAATATTAAGAGTCGTGGTCTTCTATAAATGCCGCGACATAAATTGCAATTTTTCAAAAAATCATTTACTTACGCGATAACAGAATGCATGAATTTGGTAACTCTTTAATGGCGAAGTGGTAACTACAATAGTTTTAAATATAAATTTTTTCAGGTGTTATATGCTTCACAAAATACTTAAAAGCTGTTTAGATATAAGTTAATTATTATTAAGTATTAGTTTTAGGGCTTGAAGGAAGAGCAGTTTCGATATTTGGTATTAAAGTACCAAATAGCGAAAATGATTCAAGTCCATTTGACCCAATCATTGTATATTATTGTATAGTATATTATTGTATATGTATGGATGGTCAATTAACTATTTATTATTATTATTATTACTATGAATGGACAGATATCATGGAACAAATACAGATTTTATTTTTGAATATATGTTCATTAAAACAAGAAGTGTAACGAACTCGAAACTTTTTTAAGTGGTAGTGCTATATATTATTAGACATTACTGAGCATTGGCTGTACCAACATAAAATCTCAAATTTAATCGATTTTCTTTTTTGTTCATTATTTTATAATAGGTGGCGATTTTAATATGAATTTTAACTCTATTCGTGACTCTAATGCCATGGATTTGTGCAGCATGGCTGAAAGTTATTGTCATTTTGAGACGCCTAATTTCAATTACATGTTCTAATAAAATAATTTTCAATGGTTTGTTTTTTCAAATTTAAACAAACATCGTTATATAGTGTCTCCGTAAAATGAAGGAACATACTTCTTTGTAAATAACATTATTACAAACAATGTTAAAAGTAAGACCACTCACTAAAATTGGAACATTTCACGTTATTCTTTTTAATTAACGTCTACTATAGACTTTAGTTTTGTACATTTTAATTTCTCCTTGACAGAGAAATTCGATTTTCCTTTAAAGTTGATTCAAGATAATATTGAACAAACTTCTATTTCTGTAAATAAAAGTCAATCTAAAACAACAAGGAAATGGTTTACAAAGGAATTACAATCAATGCGTACTATACTTGACCTTTTAAACGAAACGTATCAGAAACAGCCTAATAACGAAAATAATCGGAGGCTGAGAAATTACTTTACAAAGAAAGAATGAACGCTGCTATATGCGCAACTAAGCTAAACGCAAATGACAACATAATTAACAATTCACATAACGATACAAAACAATGTGGAAAATAGTTAATTCACTTACACCAAAAAAAATCAAACTTAAATTGTGAAATATATTGCCATGACATCTTATATTTGTTTCTCGTTAATCACTTGGTGAAGCATTATGTTAATCTTGTCATTTTAATACCTTCTTTTCTGATATAGAACTAAATATGCTGAAGAATATGCCGAAAAATAATGTGATGCTATTAAATATGTAGTAATATGTTAATACGTAAATTGTATATGTATAACTTGCATACTGCAGCACGTCTACTTGTAAGCTCTTACTTAATTAATAGAGTCCAATGTATTGTACGGGGTTTCTCAAAGGGAAGTAGTAACGAAGTATTAGTATGTTAACATGCTATCAAATTAATGTTAGTAATTTTTATAACGGTAGGATTGTTAGTCTTGATAATAGTCTAATTGAGTAATTATTGGCCATGTTATAACAATAGTTAATACATTAACCAATTAATTGAATTGGTAAGTAATAATAGAATCAATATTCGTATTAATCTTACTTTTTATAGAAAGTCATGGTTAAAAAGTTTATACGAGTAAAACGGCTACATATTTTCAAGAGGGCTAGAGTACACCTTGACATCAAGAAAGAGTTTAGATGCGTTTTACTGCTTAATATCACAATTTTTCGTAGTTTTCAGGTGTATTATGTATAATAAATTTGTTTTATCTGCTTTTTGTGTTTATCTAGATATACTATATCCTTCTGCTGTACTTTAGAGGTAAATATTGAATGTTCTTAGAAAATATGCATTGTTATATTACTCTTATAATATTGTGTATTTATAAATATAATAAAAAACTAACTGTAACTTTTATCCTTTCACACATTTAAAAAAACTTTGTAATAATGGTACTAAATTCTTAAAATTGTATATACAGGGTGAGTTTTTTTCGATGTTCTCTATGGGGATCTCGGAAACTATAAGAGATAGCGAAACGGTTAAATGGGGAAAGAAGTGTAGATTTACGAGACGAATAAAATTCCACTTTCAAAGTTTTCAAAAAAGTCAAGGGTAACTAGATATTTTGAAAAAAGTAAAAAGTGTCAATTTTTTCAAATCAATATATCTCGGTTATTATAACAGATAGAAAAAAACTGTACAGGACAAAGTTTTAGATAATTTTATGCAGATTAATAAAAAATGATCAGAAAATTTTTATCGCCATTATTTTCCGAGATATGACGCAAACTTACATTTTTTTAAATGGAAACCATAGTTGGCTATGACCTCATTCAATAGGTAATTTTTTTCTCTTTAATCCAATATGACATACCACATAGTTATTTCTAAAAATAAGTGAGTTATAGTCATTTTAAATTTTATTATAAATAAAAAATGGGTAGCAATGAAAAAGATGAAAGTAAAACAATTGCAGTTGTTTATAATAATAGCAATATTGTAATTATTAGTTCTACAAAGTTAAATAAAAATGAAAAACCAGCATAAGAATAATAATTTTGTAATTATCAAATGGCCTTCTGTATGTGGTATAAACCCATTTGTCAAGAGGATAATACGTTTCTTACAAAAATATTATGAACAGATGAATCGCGATTCACTAATTGTGGTATTTTTAATCGCCACAATGAACATAGATGAACTTAAGAGAATCCACGAGAAGTTTCACAGAGAAAACTACAAATTAAATTTGGGTTTAATCCATGGTGTGTTTGGATTAATAATTCTCGGTCCATATATTTTTGAAAGCTCACTAAGTGAAACTGATTACTTTCATTTTCTTTAGAAAACATTTGAAGATACGCTCGATTGTTTAAATGTATCATTACAAGCAAGATTAAAATGGTTCCAATATGACGGTGCTCCACCTAATAACATGTGGGCTTTACAAATTATTTAAATGATGCTTTTCCTAACTATAAGTGGGAAGAAATAAACCAATCCCAGGGCCACCTAGATCTCCCGATCTGCGCGTTTTAGAATTTTTTTCTGTAGGGTTATGTAAAAAACAAAGTATATGCAAAATCATATCAATCTGTGGAGGATCATAAACTAGTTGTTATTGAAACATTTAATTCAATTTACATGAGAATAGTCAAAAAGCCATACATTTAATTTTAAAAAGATATAATTTATGCCATAATAGTATTAATAGTGGACTCTTTGATCATATTTTTTTAATATTAAAATTTCTCTCCCATTGATATATTGATAATTACAGAAATACTTCATGCGGTTGTTTCATTTTGATTTATCTCTGTAAAACTAATAATTACAATATTGCTAATATTATAAACAACTGCAATTGTTTTACTTTCACCTTTTTCATGGCTACCCATTTTTTATTTATAATAAAATTTAAAATGACTATAACTCACTCATTTTTAGAAATAACTATGTCATATGCCATATTGGATTAAAGAGAAAAAAAATACCTTTTGAATGAGGTCACAGCCAACTATGGTTTCCATTTAAAAAAATGTAAGTTTGCGTCATATCTCGGAAAATAATGGCGATAAAAATTTTCTGATTATTTTTTATTAATCTGCATAAAATTATCTAAAAGTTTGTCCTGGACAGTTTTTTTCTATCTGTTATAATAACCGAGATATATTGATTTGAAAAAATTTACACTTTTTACTTTTTTCAAAATATCTAGTTACCCTTGATTTTTTTGAAAACTTTGAAAGTGGAATTTTATTCGTCTCGTAAATCTACACTTCTTTCTCCATTTAACCGTTTCTCTATCTCTTATAGTTTCCGAGATCCCCATAGAGAACATCGAAAAAAACTCACCCTGTATTTTCTTTGCTTACTTGCAATTTTAATATTAATCACCGTATTCAAATTTACTTTGTTAATAAAAAATATTTTTCTATCTAATTTTAGGGTTGTTTTGCACAGAACTCTGTAAATCAACCACAAACTGATAAAATAATTGACGCGAAGGTATGGCACTGGTAAGTTTGGTTTGGTTTTCATTTTGAATGATTGGATTTTCTTAGATATTTCTTTAATTCAAAATATTACCCAAAAGACTTGTTTTTATTAGTCTTCAATTTCCGTTCCCAATCATAAATCAGTTGATGGAAGATTTGTTGTATTCCTACATTGATTTCATGTAGCCCAGGCCATATAGTTCTGGATGCACAATTATATTTATTTTTCGACAAACAGTATCATAAATCTACCATAAGACGAAAAATGAATGTTTTTAAGGTCTTTCATTTATATAAAAATAATTCAAAATGTAAAAAATATATTAATAGTATTAGGATTTCTATAATTAGAGTGTTGATTACTTGATGTGTTACATACTAGAATATACATATTCGCTAAGAGCTCATTCAAATTTGTTATTAACGCGACCATAATAGGATCACAGCCGGTTCCCAAGTTGTTAATTGAAATACATTTGTACTGGTCATCCCAGCTACCCCCTCACCAAACATCTTGTACAGTTTAATTACAACGGACTACCCAAACTCAAACCCGCAACTCATGCATACGTAAATTTAGAATTTTTGCACTAATTATGTGAAATTAAATACGTTTTATTAATTATTGCCAATTAAGCCGCAAGCTGTAATTAGAAGTAAATCAATACTCCACCCACATAGATTATACATCGATTTATCCACGAAGCGGTTACGTCAACATTTCAGTCACTAATATAATTTAAATTTATTAAGTATTCTATATTAAGAGAGAAAGAAAATTGGTTAACATTTACATCGCACAAATTGCTTTTATATGGAACACTTTATCGCTACAGAAAATATATGCAACGGCGAGAATATTCTGATAGAATTCGAATGTCGCTTAGGTGTTTGCATTAGATTTCGACGAATGCTTTATATGATCGAAATAGTTACAGCTCGATTCATGGTCGCCTGTAATAGTATTTACATACATTACAAGAATGTTACGGCATGAAATGGAATATTTAGTGTATATACTGTATATTTTCCATTTTGCATGTATAATATGATCAAGTGGTATCGATTTACAATATTCATTCAATAAAAATATGAAAAATATTACAAGCTCAAAATGTATTTTAATAAGCATACATTTCGAGCCCCTATAAATAATTAGTATATAATATGTTAAAAGTTAGATCAAAAGCTTATGAAACAACAAAATATTAACTGAAAAAGAAATTACAACAAATTAAATTACGAATCAAATCGAAGAGCCAAAGTTCCAAAGAAGGAAATAAATTAAAACTCAGTATCTTCAAACTAAATTCACCCACAAATAAACTCGCAAAAAAGCTCGTAAACAATCACAAACAACACTTATTCAGTTCACTTCACCCAACAAATAAAAAATCTAATCAAAAATTTATATCTTTCGATGTTAGATCATTAGTTGCTCATGTTCCTGTAAAAGATGTAACCCCTTTTGAATAAATTGCACAATTTATAAATTAAAGAACTGTTTAACAAAAATATCATCAACACAACCACCTCACTAAAACTAACTAAAGTTAAAAATGAGGGCACAGATCAGATTAGTGCAGTGGTCAAATTTTGAGCAAATAAAATGTGAAAAAACTGATGACAATTTTGTTAGAGATATATATCTTTGTTGACAGATTTTCACATAAATTTTATGTAAGTTTTAAGATTTTGTTATTTTATAAATAACTTATCCGTGCTTGTATACTTGCTAAAAAACAATATTTTATCTACCAAGATTTATTAGTATTGTAACGATAGTCTTCTATTGATCCGTACAATATAAAATTAAATGAGGCTTAATTCAGCTTTAGTAAGGATATAATTTTGAAAGATTCTTCAGCCATGAATATAATGTATTTTGTATAATTGGGCTAGGGTTTAGATTAAATTCTAAATAATTTTCGTTTACTAACCTGTTCTTAGTAACTAATGGAACTGTGTAAAGTATGTTATAGTACACAACCATAATAACGTCAATAACGAAAATATATTCTATAGATATTATTAAATATTACTTGCTCGAATGACCGGATATTTTGGTTCTTCAAAACGGATCCTTTTTGAAAGTATAAACGCATGATTCTTAACATTTTTAATTAGATGAGTGGAATAAAATAATTGTAAATCAGCGTCGTTCAAATAATCACAGGTCGTTTGGAGTAGCAGTATAATCATAGAATTAGAAGGATGTCATAGGTGCCCTATGAAAAACATCGTCGTCATCGTCTAGTCATTAGTGTCGTTACCTAAGAGAATAATTTCCGGTTTAACATCATTTAGATACACTGACGCCCTTGAGATATATCATCATCCTAGAAAAGAAGTATCGCATAAATAAATTCTCTAAGTCATTAAAGTAGCCCTCTCGACGTCCTTTTAATTTTCATCACATCCACTGAACCCCAATTATTGAAAAAAAGTAAGCGAGTTTATCGTGAATTAGTTAAACACCGCCATACAATTGAATCTGTAATTTCAAAAATTAAACATTAATTATGAGAGTGATGTTGATACAGAATTCTTTCTAGAACTCATTGATGAAGTTTAAAAATCTGTGCAACATTATCGTTAAGAGGAAACTCGAGTTACAACAAACATTTTGCAGAAATATTTACTTTCGGTTTTGATTTACTAAAAATCATAATATTGAGTTCTGGTTCTAAGGACTAAAATACATATATAACTACTTGTTTGAGAGGCTGGTTCATTTTCGTTTATTGAATCGAATCAATTTGAACCACCTTTTACAATTTTTTACTTCAATATAAAACTTTCATTTCTGAAACTGTATTTCTGATTAACAGAAATCGATCTATTAAGCAATAAAGTTAATAAACAAGATAATACCAACAAAAGAGAACTTGTTTTGAATTTCAATATTTAGCAGTTTTTTGGGTTTATGTATATTAGTTTATTTCATTAAAATTTACCTAAGAGTAAATATCCATTATTTTGAAGCAGCTCCATAAATAGCAAAAAACTTACTAATGGGAATTTTTCACATCATTTATCTTCAGTTTAAAAACTGAATAATTTGAAACGGACTGAGGCGTTTATAAATGACAAATGGCCTTCTAATAAATATAGCCATAAATCGGAAAAAAACCCGTCGTTGATGACAATGTAGAGATTTGGACTTCCCCTATACTTAAAGCACCTATTACCTGAATATAAATATCTACCGATTTATTTTATAATCACTCTTGATAATGCTGTAGCAAGTATAACTAGTCGAGTATAAAAGATCAGTGAAACAAACTAAATGTTTATAAATTCTCTATCTCTTTTTTTTAATGTTTGTAGCTAGTAACACTTTCTTAGCCGAAACATATATTGTTAAATTGTGGTTTTGTAATATAATACTAAATTTTAGTGGACAAAATATAGTAAGTATTGTTTAGTGTTCAATGTATAACCCTTTTTTTACCTCGCTGAGCCATTTAGAATGAGGAGGTATCCAATTTTCCATATTTCAATTTATCTCGAAATTCTACACAAAATTGGTATGGCACTCTATAAGGCTAAACTTGACCGTTTTAGAGATATTGACCCGGTATAATAGGCACAACAGATAAAATTGCATACATTCTTCAATAATACAAATTAAAAACAGCTTTCACAACTATAACGAAAATCCTGACAGAGAAGCATAATTATCCATGAAAAGTTTTACGATCTAACTTATAAAAATCAAACATGTATAAAGCAAAGAAATAAGCTCATTTCAGCAAGAATAACAATATATTTTACAAACACCAAAACTCAATAATACAAAGAGCAATAGTAATTAAAATTCTCCCAGGGACAATTAATCAAAAAGATGACCCATAACGTCATACGTTTTCTTCGATGTTCTCTATGCAGATCTCTGAAACTATAAGAGATAGAGAAACGGTTAAATGGGGAAGGAAGTGTAGATTTACGATAAGAATAAATTTCAACTTGTAACTAGATGTTTTGAAAAAAGTAAAAAGTGTCAATTTTTTCAAATCAATATATCTCGGTTATTATAACAGGTAGAAAACAACTAACAAGAAAATAATGGCGATTAAAATTTCCTGATTATTTTTTATTAATCTACATAAGATTATCTAAAGCTTAGTCCTTTACAGTTTTTTCTATCTGTTATAATAACCGAGATATATCGATTTAAAAAAAATTACACTTTTTACTTTTTTCAAAATATCTAGTTACCATTGACTTTTTAAAAACTTTGCAAGTGGAATTTTATTCGTCTTGTAAATCTACACTTCTTTCCCCATTTAACCGTTTCCCTATCTCATATAGTTTCCGAGATCCCCATAGAGAACATGTAAAAACTTATTATTTTATTATTATTATTATATTGTATTTTTAAAATCACTTATATTTTGATAATGACAAGTATCCTACCGAAACTATAGTCAATGTAAAACGAAAGTTTAATCCAGTTATACAACCAAGTTATAAAGTGTTTTTATTGTTTACTAAAAAACAAATCACTTGTTGAAACAACTACTTCTCTGGCTAATACCTCGACAGGTGTTGAATTATTAAATGAAATATTAAGCCTCCTTTCTTCACAATATTTCAATTAATAGTGTAGCGCATCTTCATGTTACTCAACATTCATTAAAAAATATTGAATTGTAGAAAATTAATTTGCATGTTACAAATTTAATATTAGTTTTATACATTTTATTGTCTTCTAAATATGCAAAATATGTATTAAAAACAACAGAGAAAAGGTCATGCACTAATACATGTACTACAAACAGGTCATTGTGGTGCAGCCAAACATGACAAAATGCTAAGGGGAAAGATATATTGGTTCTGGATGAATCACACCTGCGATTTCAGAAGGTAATGTTTTAGTCAAAATGTTTTTGTACTTTTATTGTAATTATGAAAAATTAAATATTTGTAATAAATTTATCTATAGTAAAAATAAGGTATAAGAGATTTAAGGTTTTCGTGGATATAGAACATATGAAGCAAGTCTTTTATCACAAAGATTTAATGATATTCCTATGTTAAAATAAATTCACTATCCCTCGTCATTTGTCTCAGAGGATCTTAGCCTGCCCACTTTTGGATATATTACAACGCATATATCACGTCCGATATTAGAATTAATAGACATGTGGATTTAAGTTTTGCTCAGGAGGAATGTTTTCCAGCACGTTGGGTTTTCAGCAGGTCAAATTTAGCGGAGCGGCAGAAATTTTCCTCGGAATTTGAACATATACAGTTTCCAGTGGAAGCGCGGATTCAGGATATGCACTCTATCCGGAAATGCAAACTAAAAGTGGATATGTGTTATACAACCCCTAAATATATATATATACGTGTATGGGAATATGTGTATGTGTGTGTGTGTGTGAGAGAGAGAGAGAGTGCACAGACGAAATATTAGGGCCATTCGTTCCGGTGACAAATTCTAAAACAGGTGGAGGACTATTTATTTAACGATTTGTCGTTTTTCACGGTGATGCATTGTCACACTCGGCACCTGTTTTAAAATTAAATGACATTACTATACGTTTTTGCTATTTGCTAGTTTACGGCTGGCATGCATGTATCATTTTAATTATTTTCAGTGAAATAAATACATGCTTACCATATCATTTGATAATTATAAATTTAATATGTTTCATTTTATTTTCTCAGTTCTATTTATAGGTATACGTAACAAAGTTACAACAGCGGTTCCCTATTAATTTTGTTTGTAAGCAAACTCAAACTTTCTTTCGTCTTTAAAGACAATATGGCACTTAAAACAATAGTAAATATAATTAACTTACCCTAGTGCACTTACCGACATAAAAGGAAATTAATCGAAGAGCGTATTGCGCTAAGTAAAATGTGTACAAAGATGATTTACCTATTGATATGGAAACTTGGAAACCATATCTATTTTATTACCTGCGCTATTATACCACAAAATGTTTAATAAGATTATATTTATATTAAGATAGCACGGCCTATCTTTCTCATATACAACATTTGTAATAATAACTTCATTAACGGAAAGTCGGAATTTTTAAGACGCGTATAGTAAAGATAAAATATTAAGCATAAAATAAGTAGAATACAATAATATAATACAAAAACAAATATTAATGGTGCACACATAAAATTTTTATATATAAAACCAATGCTATAATAAAACAATATATCCAAATAATACCTAATAATCCATTTTGTACGGAATTTCCGCAGCCCATGTGATGCAATTTAACTGAAAAACAAGATCAAAGGCTTTGGAGATGTCTACATCAACTTGAATTTTTTTCCAGTACATTTTTAATATTAGATTGATATACAAGTTCGATACAAGATTTTTCTTTAACAAATACATTTTGGCCATTACATATAATTCATTCTTTTATAATAATAATAATATACTTTATTGTACAACGGGATTACCATTTACAGGGCAAAAATTAACAATATAAGCATAATAAGTGTGTAAGAACTATGATACAAATCAGAAGAAAAAAAAACTATACTAAAAACGAGGTAAGAAATAACATACAACTATCAGATTAAAAGTACAATACAAGAACATTAATACAAATTATTTACTGTTAGTTAACTTAGTAAGAAATTGACAAATAAATCAATCTTCTAGAAGCTTCTCTGCATTGTTGCCCATTGTCGCGATGGGAGCCCGCTGCATTGTGTTTGTTCTTACTGTTGGTCTCTGGAATGTGCAGCAGTGTCTTGAAGCTATCCTCGGTACCCGGAAATTTAGCTTAGATGATAAATATGGGCAATCAATTTTGTAGTGCACTAATTTCGATAAGAACTTGGCGCTTAAAATGTCACGCCTCAAAGACAGTGACGTGGAGTTGTGGCGAAGTAATAATTCGCTGTGGTTAAAGCCTACTACTGGATACACACCATCTAGTTTGTACCTAAGAAATTTTTAGAAACTTACGGTGTATTTTATCAAATAGCATTTGAGAACAAGCATAAAATGGAAACCATACAACTATGGCATATTCAAGCTTACTAGTCACCATTGAATGGAACAAAGTTTTTAATAGCTCCACATCATTAAAATACTTTGATATCCGTATAATAAAGCTCAGAGATCGATAAGCAGTCGCAAAAATCAATTCTAAGTGATTGTTAAAAGACACATGTGATTTAAAAGTTATACCAAGATATTTAATAGTAGTTTTGTGTAAAAGCTGTTGATTATTGATTGAATATGTGTACAATAATGGGGATTTACTTTGATAAAAAGTCATTGAATAACACTTGTCAACATTTAGAACAAGTCCATTTGTGTCACACCAATGAGAAAGTAAATATAGGTTATTCTGTAAAGCTTCCATATCTTGATATGTATTCACTTGCATGAATATCTTAATACCATTTGTATAGGCAAGAACTGGGCAATTAAGCGTAGAAAGTAGAGCATTTATAAAGAAAACAAACATTATTGGACCAAGATTCGAACCCTCCGGTACCCCGGAAGAAGCAACATACTCATATGACCTGTAGCCATTATATGAGACATAACACAGTCTATTACTTAAATAAGACTCCATAAGCTTGATACCAGAGGGACACAAACCTATAACGTCAAGCAGAATCTGATGATTGAGCTTATCAAATGCGCGAGATAGATCTGTTCATAATACATTGGTCATTGGGCCAGATTGGTAACTGTGGATCTTCCTGGTATAAAGCCATGTTGGTAAGTTGATATGTAAGGGCATATGTTAGAATAAATGTCTGGATATATCACTTGCTCAAACACTTTTGCAAAGTTGGATAGAATAGAAGTACCCCGGTAGTGGGATAAAACTGACTTGTCACCTTTCTTGTTTTCCGGACATATTCTCGCTATTTCAAAGCCTCTGGAAAAACACCATGCTTATAGCTCTATTAATTATTATTGATAAAGGTTTTGACAGTATGAACCTGCAATCACGAAAAAGAAAACTGGGTATTAAATCATCACCTGCAGTAAATTTTTTAGAAAACCGAGACATAATTTTTACCAAATCATTTTCAGTAATAGGGTACATCTGGAATGATGAATTATGATTTTGAAATTCTCTATCATGCTCCCAATTAACATTTGTTGAAGCGGAGGAAAAGTTATCTGCGAATACTCCAGCAAAACCATTATCTGTGGATCAGAGTATTCGATAGAGTCATCAAATAATTTAGCTGGAATTCTCGATTGCCCTTTTTTACGATTTAGGAACTTCCATAATTCAATTGGATTGTTTAGCACAGATTTCAACGTAAGATAGATATCCATTATACGCCTTTTTAATTAGAAATTTTGACAGAGATCTTAGTCGTTTGAATTCATTTATATAAAATACATTTTTGGTTCAGAGCCATTTTTTTCTTGAAATATACTTTATTTATGTATTTTTATCTCGGATGTATACCATGCCGGATAGTTGGATTTTCTATTAACTTTCCTCGGAGTGAGTAAGTTAATAACAGTAAATATGGCATTCAATAAGCTTACAGATTCGTCTACGTTACTGCACTGTTCTAAAAATGATCAGTCAATTTCACTTCCGAGCGGCCAACTTCAACATTAGATATAGTATTAGAAAGAAGTAAATCTAATAGTCTATCATTGACATTAGTAATGGTGTTAAGATGTTTTATATATCAAGTTTATTCATAAAGTTTATAAGGGTACTTAATTTAGCGGAGGGTAAATTGTCAGCAAAGTTTGGCACATTAAAATCACCAAAGATTAAAAAATCCTGGTTTAATAGTAAAACTTCTAGAGCACTCGTAAATTGATCAAGGTCATAATTTTGCAAATCTGGAGGTATATAAATGACGCCAATTATTACACATCTCGATGCAATTATGCAACTACACAGTAATAAATCTATTAAAGGAAAAGTTCTAGTTACAAGAAATGTATCTATGACGCTATATACAATTGACTAGGCAAGAGCCATCAGTACACCACCGCCTCTTGACCGTCTTACAGACGAAAACTGTCGATCACTAGGTAACACATTGTAATATGGAGGAAAAAGTTCACAATTTTAGACATAATCATTTAACCAAGTTTCAGTAATTAAAATTATATCATATGATAAATCACAACAATTCGTATAAAATATATGAGTTTTGGGATTAAATCCGCGAGAGTTCTGATAATACAAATTAAGGGTCATATTCAGGGGTTTGCCTAAGCCATTGGAGCAATCTAGTTTTCCGAAGTTACAATTGTAGGAAGACCATTTATATATTTTATTTTTAATTTAGATTCACCTTTAAGTAGACGCACATTTAGTTCATTTTTTACGGATTTGTACATATCTATTTGCATTGGTGTTTTATCGTATGATACAGAAAGAGAAAACCATTTACTACCAGTTTTATTTTTAACAAAACTTTTAATAAAGTTTCTAACATCATGGCTAGATGGTAGTTGAACACGAATTGGACGCTTACGTGTTTCATTGAAGGGACCGAATCTTCCCAAACGAGTAGGTCTAGCTACTTGGTTTGTTAACTTGAATTCGGATGATATGTTAGTTACGGTATCTACATCCATAAGAGAACCTTATTTCATTAGTAATTACCCTGTAGTTCTCAATATTATTTTCACTGCCACTTTTAAATATTTGATAAATAAAACTTTTTTCAGATAGAAAGTTGATAGGATTTAAGGAGACTTCGAAAATAATATTCAGTCGAGTATAAATTGACGACGATCATATTATATGTATCCAAGAAACCTATTAACATAGTGACTTATATTTTTCTATTTCAGTAATTTAATCAAAACAATGGTATTAATATTATTATTGATTTTTGCGGCTTCTACTTCGTTATACATGTTGAGTATAAATAATAAACACTTTTTAACTTTGTTGGTATAACACAATTTATTTACTGCTGACTATAGTTTCGGCATCTCAACGTGCCATTGTATGTTTTGATAATGGCACGTTGAGATGCCGAAACTACAGTCAGCAGTAAATAAATTGTGTTATACCAACAGAGTTAAAAAGTGTTTATTATTTATGTATTAATATTAATTTCCAGTATTTAATTAAATTAATTGAATTAAAAAAAATTAACCACTTTGGATAAGGTGATATTAAATCGTCTTCAAATATCATAGAATGTATTTAGAACGACATTAATATAATTTTCAGCGTAATGTTTCACCCATGGGATACTACTAAAAAGAAAGCATACATTCAAGAGTGATCACCATTTCTAGAGTTATTTATTACATTCCCGTAACTCAAAGATTTTTTTAATTCATAGATATTAACATAAATAGTGTACTAAATGTGACGAACGCTATTTTTAACCAGAAATCTATCCAATCTTAATTAGTAGTATTTATCTATTTACTAAACGGGCGAAATGTCTTTTAATGTAGTAATACAAATTAACAAAATGACAATATATGTAACATAAGTGATGCGTCCTCGGCAGTTGGTTTTCCTTATGTTTTTAAAGACTTCTAACGAACAAATAATTATGTATCGAATTGAACATCCGAGAGTTCCCATATGTATATCTAAGGCGACCATTCACTTCCAAATGCCTTGTTACCTTTTAGAACATCGGCACCGCAATCATATTTCTTGAGTATTTCTTTTGACCAATTGACACTAGTTTTTTTTTAGTATTTATTAAATTATGTCGAATCCAACGCGATTTTTTTTGATAGCCAAATGTTCATGCTGGTCCCACCAATGCCTGAGGATTTCCAAATTTTAATATAAGTTACATGACCATCTTGCAATATTATTTAACGCATAGCATTAATCATTTCCGGAACAACAATTGATTTTGGATGATCTTCACACAATACCATCGATGCACTGTTGTTAAGATAATCCACGTGGATTAGGAAAATAACCGCATGGAAATGTTCTTTCTTTATGACTAAATACTTTTAAGTATTTATTATTGAAATAAACTAAATACTTTATAATAGTTTTAGTATAAATATATATTTAAAAAAATAAGTTAGTTATATAAAATTATGATTCCTAAGAGTTATTGTGAATACTTAAATTAAAGTAAGCAATTTAGAAATTATTGTGTTTAATTGTATATGTTTTTAAAATGAATTAATACATTTTAATAGGATTAATAAGGTGGACAAAACAAATGAAAATATCGTTTTGACTTGAAATACAGAAATGATTTCATAAGCGACATCGTTAAAGCCGCCAGAATGCTCCGTGCAAACATTTCGAATCAACAGTTGAAATCAAATCTCCAAGCCTTACGTGCTTTTCACGTATTAACGAGTCGCGCGCAAAATGGGGTTTTGTGCGTTTTCTAGGCACATTTACATATGTACATATTTTAGTTAGTGGCCTAGAAAATCTGATTCATTAATGAAGACCCAATGTAGTGTAGACTGTAATGTGCAGTTGAGGTGTCGTTCCGACCCTGCAGAGTGTCTCTAAGCACACACACCCCCGCGTTTATGCCCTATTCGAGTGCCTCACAACCCTGTAGCCCCTTATATCCCATGCGAACTACTGCCTACTTAGTCCGTTATACTAGAATCTCCTTCTTTCTCGCCCTCCCTTTCTCGCACTAATGATAATAAATAAAGAGCATAAAAAGAGCAAACCGGCAAACTGGATTTTATTACGCCGCCGAACGTAATTGTGTTTAATAATTCTTGACCACTTCCATAACATGCAACTTTTGTGGAACATCATTAAAAATGTTATCTCGGAGATTAAATAACGCGCACTAAAGTTTATACCTAAAAAAATTAAATCCCCTACGAGCACTTACAGTAAATCTATAAAGCTTTCAGACTGTTTTAAAATTTCATTACGGGTGGATAAGTAGATGGGGATACCTACCCCAGTTCCACGGGAATAACAACTCGCTTTATAATTAATAAATTTCATACGTGGTATAATTTAATAATTTATAATGAAAATATTTTATGATAAACGCCACAACTACTAATTTGGTCACTTAAAAGGTCATGTCTATATGATAATCACTAATATCTGCCACTATATTAATAAGATAATATTTATCATAGTAAAATATTAACGTATACTTATAAATATATAAAACTTTTGCAAAAGTAACCTTCATTAACATCTATCTTGGAAGCAACAAGAAGAAGCACAGATTTACTGTGCATTTTAAAATGAATATTAATCACATCAGTATTATAAGGTATAATTTTGTTATCTCCATGGTTGAGCATTTAAACTACTATTAAAATTGCTGTTAATGTAATGTTTGCCATAATATTTCTCTCTATATGCAATAAATCACATCAAAGTGCATTTTTCTTATTACATATTTTCACCTAAAATAGAATTATTATATAAGTTTCTTCTTTTATTCTATTAGTCATTCTTAAATAAACGGTCAGTTCGCTATTAGAATTACTAATCTTATGTGCTTCTTAAAATTACGAAACCGGATGTTCATTTGCTTTTCCTTAAGATGCAATTTTTTTTCGTGATCAGTGGGATCATTCTTCTTTTACGCACGAGATAAAGTATTTTTGCTTCAGAGTATTATATATAAGTATTTCTCCAAACACTTCGCTCTTTCTCTTCATTGCTGGTCTGTCATAGTCAACTTAGTAATTATCATCATAACCTTCTTTATACAGGGTGACTGATTAAAAACCTTTGGTGCGGTATCTCGCTTATTTTTTATCCGATTTTAATAAATAAAACATGAAATTAAATTATTTTTAAAAGAGTTTAATATCAACTTAACTGATATTTTTTTTGCGTCTAGTTTTTGACAAAAGGCGATCAACTTTTTTTTCAAAACGGTCAACAGCAATATTTAACACCTACCAGTTTTTACTTAATTTAGGTCTCGTCAGCATATGGAAACGAAGTGTGACTGTAGAGTTTATAAATAGAAAGCGGATAAAAAGCTTAAAAAATGTGAAAAAATGCACATAAAAAGGCACAAAATTTAGAGAAAAAAAGCATTAAATAAGCACAAAAACAGGAAAAAAGCATAAAAACACGAAAAAAGCACTAAAGAAAACTATATTTTCTTAATATGTTACATGTTTATCAACATGTTTTACATAGAAATTCTGCTTAAAACTAAAATAAACATACTTTCTTTACTCAATATGTAATATTATCTAAGTATTTGAAAATTAAATTGTAATTTTGTATACATTTCAAAATAACTAAAATCTATTCATGAAAACAGTAGATCATTAAATGTTGTTCTAGGGGTTTAATTGTAAAAATTATTACTTCTGACGCTCAATAAATTTTTGAAAGTGGAAAAGCTTCTCTTTATTTTAAATTATAGCTGTATCCATTTGAAAATTGCCATTCAAAATCAAGTTTAATATATTTAATATTAAAAATCAATCATTTTCACCGAATACTTTCTATATTATTTTGATTTCTTGGCCAATACGTCCAGGTATTTTCTAAATTGAATCTGTTTTTGTAAAGATTTGATTGTGTTGCTCACAAAATTTAAACGCGATTTTATGTAACTAAATTGTTTTGAAGGAAGCTCTTGTTTCTTAAGAACTGTTTGACAGTCATTAACTGATTTGCTTGTTGTTTTGGGAAAGTTTATATACAACTTTCCCAAAATTAAATTATTAAATTCTTCAAAATTGTTCGCATAGTACATCGTAGCATATAGCCAAGTTCCCCATTTTGTTAGCAGGCAGTGAGATATCAGGTAATGACTCCTTGAATAATTGCACTCACAGAAGAATATAAGAACTATTTTTCCATATTTAATTAAATCTACAAAGGGAAAAAATTTCATTATTATAGTTTCAGAAATTCGTTTCTATCCATGTGCTTAACTTGTATAATGCACAAAATGCATTATTAGTAAAATTTTGTAACTTGGTATTGTCTACGGCAAAAATAAGCTTGTCAGTCCATCATTTACCAATTTTGATATAATGTTATTATTAGTTTTCTTCAATTCTTTTATATATATCAAAATACTGTTGGTCGGATGTCTTCATGTTAAACTCATAAAGACAAGCGTATGTGGTTTCATCCACACCAAACCACATATAATTATTGTTAATAATATCTTTAATTTTTTGTATGGTTTCATAGTACGCAAGAGCTACATAATTTTTTCTCAGGAATGCGCATTTTACAATATTTTCCCAAGAACGATTTAAATGCATTATTTTGTAATTTTCTTAAAAGTAGATTCGAATGTAAAAGTATTTTGCACAAATATGAATTTAATTTAAATTGTCCATCGTTTGTTGAAGATGATGCTAAAGATTGTGAAATTGGGCTGTTTTTTTAGTTCAGCTTTGAACTTTTCCAAACGTTCTTGATGTAGTGTTGTTATAACATGTTTTACATACAAGTCTTGACTATTTAGGTTGCAGTTGGGAACTAAAATAAAACTTACTATTTTTAAACATGCCTTACAAAATAATGTTTTATTTTCACTTGTTAATTCTGGATAGTCTCTAATTAATTCTTGAATTGTGGTTTTCACCTTTTGCATTATGGGTTAAATATACATGTGCATTATATAATATAGTTTATCTGTGATTCCCCAGATTAATAAGATTCACGCATATAGTAATTTTTGATAAATAAGCAAAATTTTTGGGATGTCAATTCAATAGTACGGTTTATGAATGCGAGTTTGAATATGGAAATTAACGAAAACGATAAATATGCGCCAGTTGTCCCATCCGTATTTTTGCCGAGAGTAGAAAATTGATACGGTTGTAGAACACCTGATTATTACCTATCACTTAAATTTGTTTACATTTAATACTTACAGGTGACCCTGTTTGGGCCTAGTTTAACGACGTTTACATCCGGAATATCATAGGTATGATTCCTATGAAGCGTTCGTCTCTATTATCTGAATAATGAGACGGTCTATTATATCTACTTATTTATAATTGAATCCATTGTAAATTGGTAATTTATACAAATATTTATTGATAATAAAATTCATTATAATTATTGTATCATATTATGAAGATTATAACAATTATGTTGTCGAAAGACACGAAGAAAATATATAATACAAATATAATCTCTAAATGATGGGATATAGATTTTTACGAAAATTCTCTATATTAGCATATTAATTTAATATCAGCGTGATATTTTTATTAAATGTTTTTTATATGTTTAAGAAAATGCTCTAAATAAGCATCAGAATCTAAAAAAGCATAAAAATAAGCACAAAAAGTCAAAATAAGCAAAAAAAGCAAAAAAAAAACTTAGCGCTGAGTAATCACATTCTTCAAGATTCGTATAGATATTTAGAAATGTTTTCGATGCTATTAATATTATGGATAAGCATAATGCTGGAAATCCGCTCTCTATTTATAAACCTCCAGTTCTCCTTATATGGAATGTTACAATGGTGTTTACAAGCCTCTTCTTATACACTCCACAGTAACAATCCGTTTCCTTCTCGTTGCACTGATGAGACCTAATATAGGTAAAAAGCGGCTCGTGGTTATTGACAGGGAGGCAGAACTTTAATATTTTATGAAACATTACTATTTAACATACTAACTTTTAAACTGAATTTTTTTTTGTGAACATGTTAATATGCATACACTTAGAAATCAAATACTACTACATTCTTGAAAGAATTTGTTAAACTCAACTGACCAGGAAGCCATTTTCATATAGAAATTTGTTCTTGAGTTACGTGAAGATTTATTTAATACACTTGAAAAACAAAATATGCATATATATGCACTACATTTTTGATTAAAATTAAACTATTGTGGTAAAACAATGTTAAAAGTGTTTTATTTAATTAAAGTTGTAATTGTTTTTAATAATTTATAATGTTTTCAAAACCTCAACTATTAGTGATTTTATAATAAATTCTCAAGTAAGAGAAATGATATCTCTTCATTACTAATCGTACCTAAAAAGGTAGAAAGTATATTTATGATATATAATATAAACAATTTGTTTTCCACATGTAATAAGAAAATCTTATTACAAATTAGCTATAATATTTCAAAAAAATCTTCCAGACTACGATGATAGCTATTGTATAATCTTGTTTTATTAATTAGTTGTATTTTTAATCAAAAATATAGTTTTTGCAACTTATTTAAATATATTTTTTCTTTCAATTTTCGTATTTAAGTTAATAATAATAATGAAAATTAATAATGAGACAAATATGATCCCCATGAGCGTTTCTGCACTTATGTTTTACAATGAATGTAAAAACTCCAATTAACAGTTTAAACAACTACTCCTCGTACATATAATTTTGAGTGCTCGTCGTGTAGACGAAAAATCCTTTGCCTAATTGCAGAATGGCCCTAGATAATAGGTCCATATAGTCATTGTGACTGAATTAAGGAATAATAGGCAATTTTGAGGTCACTTCTTGAAACTTCCTTTGACATGGAACGAATAGCAAATATTGACGCACTTTTCAGATATTTTATCACTATATGATAAAATTTTATCACTATGTGATATATAAATCAGTGGTAATGTGCATACCACGAAATTTGGTAATTTGTAATTCGCTGCTGGTTTGTCTCAAAAAAAAAACGATCTAACTACTGTTTTACTGTCATTTAATTTTAGCCGATTAGACACAAACCATTTTGATACATTCTCGTATGCCTACCTATGTAAACTCTCAATATCTTTGGACATATTAGTCAACGTGGTATCATCGGCGTTTAATAAAATATTCGCATCTTGTACTGTGATTGGTAGGTGCGCGCCTAAAGTATGGAATTCGTGTCCCGAATGCAACTCTACTTATATAGGTCAAACAGGTCGCAGCTTCGAAACTAGATTTTCTGAACATTTCAGGGCGTATAGGTTAAATCAAAACAATAGTACTTTTTCAAACCATTTTTTAGAATGTAAACATGAATTTCCCAAAATCCAAAATTTAAAAATTTTACATCACTGTACCAAAGGTACAAAGCTTAATCTACTCGAATCTGCCGAAATTTTTAAAGAAAGTAATAATCCTCACGTTAATCTGATTAACGAGCAAACAGATTTAATGTACACGCCACTTTTCAAAATCTATAATCCGTTAACGATGCGTAATCCCCTTCCATTTACCTATCCGACAATAATTACCCCCCAACCCTCTACACATTAGTATAAATAGAACTCCTTCATTAATTTGCTTGATAATGACATTAAATTGTCGAAACTTAAGTCGTGTGTTTTTGTAATATATGTATATATATATATTACACAATTTTTTAGTGGTTAAAACATAGTAAGTGCGTTAGTTAAGTGTTTATCATGAATTACCACGTAGTAACGGTCGCCACAATCCTTATGATTAAATTCTGATGAACTTGCCTATATTTTTTTACCTGGTGTCCAAGATATTTCCTATGGTTTTCGCCTAAGATAAGGATTTCAAGTTTTCGGGCTTATTGTCTGAGTTTTCTTTTAGTCTTATTAAAATGTATGTAGGTGGAAACATTATTATAAAAATTAACAGCGGTTAAAATTCGGTCGAAAAACTATTACGCTTCTACAATGAAACGAGTGACAAATTGTAATTTCTGCGGTATAGCTCAAACCAATCCGAATTCTTGAAACAAATTATAGTTACAATTGAAATTTGTATTATGTACGTATTAGCATTCACAATATAGCAAATATTCCTACATTAAAGCACACTAATGTTTCAATTGCCGCTCGAACTGAAATTTAATTAACAGCCGGCGTGTATTAAATTCGTACTTTCGCATGTTTCTGTTTCGTGAACTATAAATTATTCTATTAGTATTTACTCTTGATATTACTGTATTAATTTCATATACACTTCTAACTTCGCTACTTGCGTGTCTGTGAATTACGTAATCTAATATTAACTCATTCATCATCCAACGCCCGAAGAGCATACGTTCGAGAAATGCAATTGAGCAATAAATATTATAGAAGTTGTTCTGCGCCTGAAAATTCCGTGTCTAGTCCTGTTATATGTATTGATATAGTAATAATACACAGATATAAAACTAAGTTGAGTATTTTATTTAAAAACCATCAATTTCAGAGTTCAATATATCTCGCCCATTTAAAATTAGAAGATAATAGTTAATAAAAAAATTAATACTATCGTTGCTCCATTTTTGATGTAACATAATTACAGACGTGGATTTATAAATTATGGAACGAAACAAGACTTTAATTTATACAGGGTGACTGACAAAAAAACCTTTGGTGCTGTATCTCGCTTATTTTTGATCCGATTTGAATAAATAAAACATCAAATTAAATGATTTTTAAAAGACTTTAATATGAACTGTACTGATATTTTTTCTTGCATCCAGTTTATGACAAAAGACGATGAACTTTTTTTTTCAAATTGCACTGTATATATATTTTGTACTGATCCGCAAGGAGATTTTTTTCTGAATCTAAATTTGTAAACGATTTTATCCATTCATCAAACCAAAGTCGAGAAATTGAGGATTAAAAAAAAAATAAAAATCAAATACCCATAGTAAACAATA
>OZ018388.1:39692858-39789833 GCA_963969525.1 Ontholestes murinus
AGGAATTATATATACAGGGTGTCCCATTTTAATCCGCCAGTAGCGATAATTCTGAAACATTGCATTGAATCAAAAAGTGTTTCAAATGAAAAGTTAATGGTTCTGAGGGGGACATCTGATGCCGTAGACTTTGCCCCCCCAGCCCTCCCAAGGGGGGCGGGAACAGGGGCAACTTTAAAATCTTAAATGGAAACCCCTATTTTTTATTGCAGATTCTGATAGAGGGTTAAAAAATATGTAAGTTTTATCCGAAACATTTTTTTTATTGGTCGAGAGATGGCGCTGCAAATGTAAAAGTTAGGTTTTTTGTCAATTAAATTGCGAAAATCGTCACGTAATTAACTGTTATTACTTAAGACTTACTCACAACCTTACAAGGTTGTTTTTTTCTCAGCCTGCCCAAATACTACCACCGCACGAGCGTAGTGTGGTGGGGCACCGTCCTGCTGGAACCACATCGTCCTCCGGGTACGCAAATCGACTTCTTCTAGCAGCACAGGAAGATCGTTCTGGAGAAATTCCAGGTACCTCGCGCCATTTAACGTCCTGTCGAAGAAAAATGGTCCGATTATCTGCGAGCCGAAAAGTCCACACCACACGTTGACACTCCATCGCTGCTGTGCGTTCACTTGTCGAACCCAGTGGAGGTTTTCAGCACTCCAATAATGGGCATTGTGGATGTTGACGAATCCGGTATTCTGGAAAGTGCACTCGTCGGAGAACAGGACTCGGTGGAAGGATAAACGGTCTTGGTCGATCTGCTGCAAAGCCTAGATGCAGAAACCCACACGTTTGGCGAAATCATTTCCATGAAGTTCTTGAACGCGCATGATGTGATACGGATGGAACTTTGGCGCGCGGAGTAACCGTTGAGCCGTCGATTTCGGTATGCCGATTTCTGCCTGGATTTCTCGGAGACTGATATGCGGATTGAGGTGTACAGCTCCAAGTATGGCGATGGTGCGGGGGTAGTCATCCACAAGATTCGCTCGAGGTCGGTGTCGTTGTAGGTGACCTTGGCGCAAACGTTCTTCCAGCCCTCGCATTGTACTGCGAGACGGACACCGACGATCCGGGAATCTTTGGCGATACAGTTTTACTGCATTGGTGTAATTGTTCAGCGACTCTCCAATGGCTTTTAGGATGTCCACAATTTCGGTCGGTGAGTAGTCCATGATTACTCAACGACTTGGCTTTGCGTACTGAACTCATTTTTAAAAACTTAATTTAAAAAAGAACGAAAATAAAAAAAATCCAAGAAATCTTTTTTGAATGTAAACAAAACAATCGAGTGCGACGTTAAAAATGTACAATTTATGCACGTCCGATGTGGGGGGCCAGCTCAAACACTGGTTGAAAAAAAAAATGACATTCTTTTTTGAATTATTTTACCATTATTTAATTTGAAAAAGAAGTACTCAATCGCTATTTTTGAGTACTTTACGTCTTTGTAGGGGGGTGGCGGGGGTAGTATTTGGGCAGGCTGAGAAAAAAAAAACAACCTTGTAAGGTTGTGAGTAAGTCTTAAGTAATAATAACAGTTAATTACGTGACGATTTTCGCAATTTAATTAACAAAAAACCTAACTTTTACATTTGCAGCGCCATCTCTCGGCCAATAAAAAAAATGTTTCGGATAAAACTTACATACTTTTTAACCCTCTATCAGAATCTGCAATAAAAAATAGGGGTTTCCATTTAAGATTTTAAAGTTGCCCCTGTTCCCGCCCCCCTTGGGGGGCTGGGGTGGCAAAGTCTACGGCATCAGATGTCCCCCTCAGAACCATTAACTTTTCATTTGGAACACTTTTTTATTCAATGGATTGTTTCAGAATTATCGCTACTGGCGGATTAAAATGGGACACCCAGTATATATATTTTGTACTGATCCGCAAGGAGATTTTTTTCTGAATCTAAACGATTTTATCCATTCATCAAACCAAAGTCGAGAAATTGAGGATTAAAAAAAAATTAAAAATCAAATACCCATAATAAACAATATACAGAGCCTATTACAAATGTCAAAAGTGACAGTGTCAGTCATTGGTACAATACTGCAATGATTTTTAATAATTTCATAATAAAAATGTTGTAAGATTTCAAAAACTGAAAAACGATTTCTGTAGAAGCACAAAATTCTAGTACAGTGTTTGAAATATTGCAACATTTTAATTATGAAATAATTAAAAATCGTTGCAGTATTGTATCAATGGCTGTCACTGTCACTTTTGACATTTAAAATAGATACAGACCCTATTGTTTACAATGGGTACTTGACTTTTTATTTATTTTTTTAATCCTCAATTTCTCGACTTAAGTTTGATGTATGGATAAATTTGTCTACAATTTTATATTCAGAAAAAAAATCTCCTTGCGAATCAATAAAAATATATATACAATGCAATTTAAAAAAAAATGTTGATCCTATTTTGTCAAAAACTGGGTGCGAGCAAAAATAACAGTTCAGATCCTATTAAAGTCTTTTAAAAATGGTTTAATTTGATGTTTTATTTATTAAAATCGGATAAAAAATAAGCGAGATACAGCACCAAAGGTTTTTCGTCAGTCACCCTGTATATCCACCCCTATAGTTAATAATGTCTTTATTTAAACTAAATTATTATATTTTTCTCATATAGGCCAAATTTACTATCCCTTAATCCTCTTCATGTGGGAAAAAAATTAAAATTATTTAGAATAGAATAATATAATATATTCGATAATAATGTTTGATTATTTTATAATAAGATTTGAACTTATTACATATAAAAACTATAATTCTATTTTCTAAATTAAGTGTAATTTAAAAGAAGTATCTAAATATGTCTTATAGGTTAATTCAGAAATCATAATATTAAGAATTCATATATTTAGGTAACATGAGTTAACTAAATTTCACTTGTTTTTTCGCCTTCTATTTCTTTTTTATATAAGTAGTAATTAATTTATACTTTTGCTGTTACTATGACTTATTTTGGCTTAAATTACTAAATCTATTTTCCTCATATCAATTTTAAAACAGGTTGATGCCCTTTGGTAACCTTTCTCCAGTTTATTTGTGCATAATTGTTGATTCAATAGTGGTTTGTATGTGTCAAGCTCCTTAGGCCGACATATTTATAGAATTAATGGGAGTATCGGAACTTACTAAAACAGTTCTTTTTCGAACAAAATGCTTAACTGTTATAAAACTAATAATTGTTCTTAATTTGAAAGTACAAGCGCACATATTTACCATTATGGAGTTAGAGGAATTGCATTTAAATTATTAAAATCCTACCTTTTGAATCGTATTCATTGTACAAAAATAAAGAATACGCAGAGTGGAGCCGATCAAGTATCAAATTTACTCACTATTAATAAAGGAATTCCATAAGGTAGCATTTTGGGACCCTTTTTATTCGTCATATACATAAATGACTTATCAAGCAATTTAACACAAAAATGTAAATTATTAAATTATGCCGATGATACTAGTCTGTTACTAGAAGGAGATACATACCCTGACTTAATTGACACAGGAAATGCTAATATGAAATTTAGTGAGAAATGGTTTTCTGACAATAAGTTAACTTTAAAAACCGAAAAAACAGCATGTGTTCTATTTAAAACAAACGAAAGTCTACAAACACCTATTAAATTTAATCTCAGAAAAAGTCTCACATTTCATGATACAATCTTAGGGATAATTTTAGACGATAAATTAACTTTTTTTACACATAACTAGTTTACGCTCTAAATTAAGTAGCACTTGCTATGGTTTAAGAATTCTTGTTTTAAATACGAACTATGACATAGCAAAATTATTTTACCAGGCGAACATTGAGTCTCGTATGAAATATGGGCTTATTTTTTTCGGGGGCTCAACACATATAAATAAATTATTTATTGTCCAAAAGAAGGCTCTAAGAATTATGCTGAAATTAAAATATCTTGAGAGCTGTAGAGGAAAATTTAGGCAGGTACAATTATTAACAATTTTTGGGCTGTATATATATGAGTGTATAAAATTTCTATGGAAACATTCTCACTATTATGATAATGTATTTTTCTACTCTTATAATGAAATAACATAATTGTGGGTTACTTTTTTATTATACAATGTAGTACATTGTATGTTATGTATATATTATATATTCATTGTCATAGCAACCATTGTAGCACTAGTGCTACAATATATATATTGTAGCACTAGTGTTACAATATTTCTATTGGAGCACTAGTGCTACAATAGTTAAACAGGAGAGGGATATTACAATAACATAGTATTAATAATATTAATGTTGAATCAGACTAAACGTTTTTTATAGTAAATACATGTGAAAAATTGTTTTATAATTTATGTGATGATGTTATGTAAGAAATAATACTTTAAGTTTGTATATTGACGCTTCCAATACTATAAATGTATATTGTGTACACTATATGGTCTACGGAATAAAGATTATTATTATTATTATTTCCTTAAATTCAAAAAATAAGGTTTTTCAATTACACGCAAATATTATACGAACATTATAAAATTTGATTTTTGAGTTGACTTTTCTGACGTGAAATTAAACGTCAAAATAAAATTGCGAGTGTGTTGAAATTTACGCAAAATAATGGTAAGTAATAATAGTAAGAGTAGTTTTGTTACAAAATTAAACCCTACGGTAAATGTTCCATCATATCCATGATCTCCAAGAACATTTCATAACTGTATCAATATCACGTATATTTTTAATAAATAAAAATTTGTTCAATGTCAATTAGTAGAAATCTATATTTGAATTTTTTTATTTATATGTATAATCGTAGAAAAAGTATAGTGTACAATTCGCATACAATGACCATTGCCCACTTGTATGAATTGCTGCACTCGCCTTCGGCTCATGCACATCATACTCGTGGGCAATGGGTATCATTGTATGCTCATTATACAATATACTATTATAGTACACAATATAGTGCAAGGAGCGGACGTATATTTAATTTGCCACGACATAAATTAAATAAGTATGAGAGAGGCTGCTTTTATACCTCCCTAAAAAATTATAACAAAATTCCTACCCAAATTAAAAATATTACCAACTATAAAGAATTGAAATCAAAATTATATGAGTTGTTGTGCAAAATAGAACCATACAACATGGAAGAATTTTTTAATTTTAAATATTTTTAAGAACGTTTAATCCTTATTTTATGACGTTTTACATACACATTGTACTATATATAATTGTATATGTAAATAAAGAATTTATTATTATTGTTATTATTTAAACATTTGTTCGATTATTCTTTTTGACATAAACATACTCTCTTTCAAAAGTGTAACATTCATTCCAGCCCTCTTTTAACTTTTCAGTTTCGGCAATCACTTTTTCATTTGAGCTAAATTTCTTTCCCTGGTGCACCTTTTTCATGTCTGCAAAAAGCCAGTAGTCGCTAGGGACCAAATATAAAGAGAAAGCAATTCAAAGCGTAGTTCAATCAATTTAAATATCATTTTAATTGATTTGAAACACGGGACATTGTCCTGGTGTAATGACACTTTTTTCTTTAGCACGTGGAGCCGTTTTTTTTTCTTTATTTCTGCACTCAGTGGATCCAATAATGACATGTAATATTTACTACCGATAGTTTTTGACTTTCATCTGCTGCTGTCCTCTTAACTAATGATCTCTTTGATTCAGACATGTAGTGGTGGATCCACACTTCATATATGGTCACATGCTAATGCAAGAAATCCTTTTTATATTGCTTGAATAGCTTCCAACAGAGTTCTGAATATTCGACGAGTTGTTGTTTCTGGTACGTTATGAGCAAACGCGGTACCCACTTCGAAAATAACTTGGTCATGCCTAAATTTTCAGTTAAAATCTACAAGGTATCAGCAACCTCACAGAACTTCATGTTAGGGTCTTTTAAAACTCCTTTGTGGACATGTTTTCTGGAACAACTGTCAAATTGGGCAACGAGAGCTTTCAGCATCAATAGTGCTTGTTCGACCGGGTTTAAATTCAGCATACCAGTTGATATTAGTTGATTTTCCTGGTGCAGAGTCCCCAAAATGCATATAAAGCCAATGTTTAGCTTCAAAAGTATTTTCCGCACCAAATAACAGTGTTTAATTGACACATGAAATTCCTTTCTATCAGTTACAGTGTCTTAAAAATTACAAAATGACTGTAACTTCTAAACTTATGGTCAGATTCCTATAAAATTTTGACACATATTGTTTGAAGATTAGTACTACCCAGAAATCAAATGGGCCTGTCAACAATATTTCCACATATATGTCAGACCGGGGACTTATTGAGTGACGTATTACATACCGATTTAATGGTGCAGGTGCCGGGAACGTAAAGAATCTTAACAAGTGTTATGTCGTTTATTACGCCAACTATTATTTATTACCATAATATGATGTCTGGCTATGTTGAGAGTGGCTTAGATGTCAAGGGAATATTTTGCTCTATTGTCTGTTTTCAGGATAAGTGCATGGATATCCCTCTATTATAAAGGGGCTTAACTGGTTTCGCATATCTTGTGACCAGAAACAACGCTGTGACATTGGTGGTGCATTTCATAGTGCAAATAAAACTACTGTACAGTTTCCCAAAATATTGAATAGTATACGAGAGGCATTTAAAAAGTCCGTGCACACTCCGAGAGATGGCACCACCGGCGCGTATCTAGGTCATGTTTAGTTAGTAGCATCTCTTGAATGAACGCACACCAAGTTTCAGCCATATTGGTCTATTTCTTTGTGTTTGGCATTCGAGTGAATCAAGGAAGTCGAGTATTTTCAAGGAATGGATGAAAAAGCATTACTTTATGAAAGGCAAAACGCCTTATGAGACTATACAGAAGCTTGATAAACATTATGGTGACTCTGCACCTTCGATTAGAACAGTTTATAAGTGGTTTCAAAATTTTCGCACTGGCCATAAGGGCATAAGTGACACTGAACGTTTTGGACGGCCTGTGAAGGTTACGACTCCAGAAATCATTGATCAAATCCATGATATGGTGATGTATGACAGTTAAGGTGCGTGAGATTTCTAGTGCTGTGGGCATCTCGAATGAATGGGTACATAATATTTTGCATAAACATTTGGACATAAGAAAGCTATCCGCAAGATGGGTGCCGTGATTACTCACGCTTGACCAAAAACGGAATCGTGTGAAGTGTTGCAAGGATAGTTTGCAGCTGTTCCAGGGGAAGAATCCGGAGGACTTTAAGCATCGTTTCGTCACTGTGGATGAAACATGGATACATTACTATCCTCCTGAGAGAAAACAACAATCTAAACTATGGGTTACCAAGAGGGAATCTGCACCAAAAAAGGTGAAGACTGTTCCTTCGGCCGGAAAGGTTATGGCGACTTTCTTTTGGGATTCGCAAGGGATAATCCTCATCGACTATCTGGAAAAGGGTAAAACTATTACAGGTAAATATTATTCATTGTTATTAGACAGTTTGAAAACCGAGCTGCAAGAAAGACACCCACGATTGGTTCACAAGAAAGTCCTTTTCCATCACGACAACGGATCAACACACACCTCAGCAGTTGTGGTCGTAAAATTAATGGAAATAGGATTCCAACTCGTTTCACATCCCTCCTATTCTCCAGACTTGGCTCCCTCGGACTACTATTTGTATCCCAATTTAAAGAAAGATCAACAAACTAGAACATCGTTCGACGAAGTATATAAGCCTAGAATGAGACTATTATATGTTGAAAAATAAAAAAAAAGATTACCCCAAACACGTTAGCAGTTTTTATTTTTGAACAGACTTTTCAAACGCCCCTCGTACTTGTTAAGTTAATATCTGTTTAAAATATCACTGTCAAGTATATCGAACACTTATTAGAAATAATTTCGGGAAACAGCAGCAACAAATTAAGTTAAAAAAAGTGAAACGTAGGTTGCATATATATAGAAGGAATGTTGAGCAATTACCCTCATTGATTTTTAACATAACTCAACTCAACGTGTTTATGAGTTTACGAAACACCGAATTTTAATTAATAAGTCCATTCTTTTCAAATTACTCAATTTATTATTTTCGCTAAACAATTATGTTTGTTAATAATAATTTTCCTCGACATTTTAAATTGCATTTAATTTAGTTATTTTAAAATTATATGAAAGATAATTATTTTTTATAAACTTTTTTGTCAACGATCTAATATTTTTTGTAAAGGTGAATTCACCTGAAAACTTATAATAATTAATTAATATACATTGGTGAGCAAAAATATCTAAGAAGTAAATGAAAGCTTTTTGTGCGGATTTTATACGTGAAATGGATTTTTTTAAAATCTGAAAGCGACTTTTAAGAACTAAATTTTAAATGTAAAGAAGAGACAACAAAGGCATCACAAAAAAGTGTGCACAGATTTTAGCTCAGATATTTATTGTAAGTGCTTTACAACTCGTCGTTCATCCAGAAACACGGCGAGTCGAATCGCACTAATGGACACGTAATACTTTTATTTATATAACGAATTATCTAAAGAGTAAACTCGTCCAGGTTAAATGGTCTATATATTTAACCCGGATAACTACGGGACCGTTTCAAATGACTGCGGATTTATTGGGAAGCAGATTATTTGACACGGCCTCAGACATATCTATTACTCGCAGATAAAATCGCTCCTTGTAATAAATTATCGGCCTGTGATTCCAACGTAGAAATATGTCCCCATTATATAGGACATCGGCAAACAAACCCCCGTGCACGCAATTACATCGCCTTTGGGGAAATGGGAAATTCCCAATTTTCAAATTAGGGACTAATTGGAACAAACTCTGCATATTATAGAAGGGCCGGAATAAATATGTACGGACCAATTTCACGTGTAAATATGTATTATTCACAGAGAGTGTTTTTATTTTTATTAGTTTCAAAACGATAGTTACATACAACATTCTAATTATCAATAATTTATATATCTACTTATATAACACATCTTGTTGTACTACACTAATTAATTCACTCATTTATACGAGTTAATTTTGTTCGTTAAGGGTATTTAATTTAACTAGTTTAACTCGCTTGTTTCAAATAAAATTTGTAATCCGTTTGCGGAATTGATTAGTTGGGTAAATAGTGTGGTAAACTTTCAATTATCCTCTCTATTATTCCAATAGAAGAAAAATACAATTAAGGCTTTGCAATCTTTTTGGTTATTTTCATTGATAATATAATCTGTATCAATTATTTTTGTACTTTAATTAAAAATACGTAGCAGTGCGTTATCTAAGAAAAAGTATTATATTTAGCCCATGATCTCAATTCTTAAAATTATTCTACTAGAAGTTACTGCAGAGAATTACTTTCCTGATATTTTATACTTTGGTGATTTTCTAACATTGATCGTCGTGCAAGACTCTCTTTCGACTCTATAGCTGTCGCGTATTTTCAGTATTAATGTAACATTTATCTAGTCTCTTTAGTTACATACAGACTAGAATTATAAGAGCAAATTAAAATAACGAGGAGTGTATCTTAATAAAAATTTTCTTCCACATAAATATTTATTAAATATTCCACTTATTTAAAGGCATCCTCTTGTGATTTAGAATGTTTTCTCTAAAGAAGCTGAATATTCTTCCTTCTTCATTCTGCCTCTTTAATTTTGTGTTTGAACGAGATTTTGCCAAAGTAGATGATTACTTATGTAATCAGGCTTTAATTACTATTTTATATGCCTATGTATTTTTCACAAACTTTATTTCTTGTAACAAACTTAAAGCAGATGTTATTTCAAATACATTCTTCTCTTCTCAAAATGCCTCATGACATTCTTTGGTATACTAAAAGCTAGTTAATATTTATTTAGGAGAACCTACCGCCGATAATAGGTGCATAATCTGAAATAAAAGGACTGAGATTTAGTCTGGCACGTCTTAAAAGTCGAAAAGCCCTTTTTAAATTCTGCATGTGGTCTCAGTTTTTTCATTATGAAACGATTGTATCATTATGATATACCAAAGAGATTATCAAACGTAGACCTTTTATTATTTTTGGCCAGTCTATTACCAGATGCGAGTTTCATGATCCAAATAGAATTATATTATTAGTAGTATATCCAGCCAATAAACTTTAAGTGTTGTCGATTTGTTAAAGAGGATAGCTGCTCCTTTTAGCCATATTATTGTAGCTAGCGGTAATCGACCCAAGAGTTTATTATTATTATATTTAATCAAAAAGTTTATTGAGGCTTATATGCCATTTTATTACTATAAAAGGGCACGGTAAGAACATGGGACATATTTTTAGAAAGACACACAACCAATACGCAAACTAATGCCACTCTATATAATGTTGCGGAACATATTAATCGATTAACAAGTGTTTTACGCGCGAGGTGGAGGAGTTTTAATCTTAATACCTCAAGAAACTTCACGATGTAGTGTAAAGCCTAAACTATCACAACCCCTTACACCTGCAGGTAAAATAATAATATTCCATCTTATTTTATCATGGAGTATCATTAATAATAGTTTAGATACAAATGAATGCGCAAATATATTTATCTCAATATTTATTAAACATTTTTAGGAATCATTCCCCTTAAAGTATACATAGTTAGGCAATTCATTAAAACAGGTTGAATGGTTTAATAACAAATTAAGTAACATACATTAAGAGATTTAAGAAATCAATATACAGATATTTACAGACGTTCGATTGAGTTATGTAAGGTGTAGGCTTGTTAGCTTATATTAGAAATCGTAACTTCGAACCGAGAGCAATGTGGAATATTGTAAATTCCAAAATACCATCGACAAAAAAAGTTACAAAAATTTCGGCCAATGAATTGAATGTATTTTTTTCTGACATCGCCCAAAAAATGTGAACTTCTTATCTGAGCCTAATGTTGATGGAATAATGTTAATGTGTAGTAAACCCCAAATTGCAAACAATAAAGAGATTTTAACTATTTTGACTAGAAATTTTATAAAGAAGCACTAAATAATATGGTATCACCTTTAACTATATTATATTATTATAATTTAAAAAGGCTATTATTTTTCCTATTTTTTAAAAAGGTGCAATAGATGATTCAAACGATTATTGTTCCATTTCCTTTCCATATTTATAAAATTCTTCGAAAAAAAATTGCAACTTCAGCTAATTGAATATTTTGAAAATGCGGACCTTTTTTTGCGTAAGGAGCAGTTTGAATTTAGGCACGAATGCTATCTTAAAACTTGTAAAATTGCTAACTAAATCCTTCGAGCAGGGTACTAGTTCAATGGCAAGTTTTTTCGATATGTCGAAGACATTTAACTGCGTCTCCCATCAAATTCTTCTGAGAAAACTATACTTCTACAATTTACATCCGGACAGTTGTGGTTTAATACTTCTATGTTTAACTAGAAGAACGCAATTTGTAGTATCTAATGGCATCACGTGTGGCAAGTTGCTGCTTCGGCATGGGTTCCCACAAGGGTCTATTGTTGGAACTCTGTTGTTTCTAATCTACATAAATGACCTACCCGATGTGAGTAGAAATGCCGATGTTATCTTATACTCAGATAACACTACAATAATTAACCAAGGGGAACAGTTACCCATAGTTTCGATACGTTTCGAACGATTTAATTGCAGAAGCCTCTTTTCGGTTTTTGAGTAATTGGCTTAAATTAAATAGCATGACATCTGCAACCCTGTCGTTTTCTCTTGGGAAAATTTGAATATTGATTCTCACTTGTCAACTTAACTAACGTAGTATCATCGGCATACATAACCTTGCAAGTATCATTAACGTACGATGCAAAAACGTTTGTGTAGATTATGAATAAGAGTGGCCCCAATATGGAGCACCGTGGAACACCATATTCTTTAAGCAATATATCCAAATTGTCCAAATTGTCACCACCTTATGTAACTGTTTGAGTTCTTTGTAATAGATATGATGTTATTAAATTCTGGCTAGCTTTGTTGAAACCATAGCGCGCGAGTTTATTAACAAGAATGTCATGAGTTACACAATCGAACGCATTATTTAAATCTACAAAAGGGGTCATGATAAACTTCCCAACCTCATATCCTTTTAAAAGATTATTTATAAGTGATATCTTGATCTGGATCTGGATTGAGTTTTCCAAGGGTGATATCAAATCATTGACCAGAGCACCTAGGCCTCATTGGGCCCGTTGTGCCCCCCGCTAGCTGGGACAGCCCTCCGATGCTTTATCACTCATTTAGCCATCCAAGGTGACAGCACAATGCTTGGAGGGGTTTCCCTAATGTTGGCCATGTACGGCCAGAGTAAATGATATAATGGCATCTATCCCCGATTAACCTTGAAACAAAAATCGGCAAAATAGATATAGGTCTATAATTAAGTACATTGTTTCTATCGCCCTTTTTTGAACTGATATCACTGACGCAATTTTCATTTCATCGGGTACAGTTGATGATATAATACATGTATTAATAATTGAAGTTAGTGGTTACAAGATTAATTCCTTGCAGCATTTTAGAAAATCTGAAGTCAGTTCATAAACGTCTTTGCTTTTGTTAGTTCTTAGACTGATGATAGCCTCTCTCGCTTTTGAAGTTATCACTGATTTAAAAGAGAAACTGATAACGGAATAATTCGGAACAAAATCTAAAGGATTGAGTCCAGGATCTTCGATAGACTTAATTACGTTTTTTATATGTGACTCATGATTAAAATGTTCGGCATCAATATTACATGAATTATGACAGTTATTTTGTTCTGCTTTCCGACTAGAGTTAATAATTTGCCACATATTTTTGACCTTATTATTTGACATCCAGCTTCCTGATTAATTATTACTACCGGTGCTGATTATTTTGTTTCTCTATATACAGTAAAACCATTATTGTCATTAAATGAATTGCTTTCTTTTGGTTTATCAAATTGCTTAACCGTAACAACGTCAGAGTGTTGCTGGGCGCGCGAGAGTTTTAACTCCGCGCGGCCGCTTGGAAACTCTGCATTGTGATTAGTTTTGTTTGTTTGTTGTTTTTGCGTAGTGACGTTTTCTAGAGCGTCGTGTTTTAGATCTTCTAATACTGGTTCTGACGCAAGTTGATTAATATGGGTATTTGTCGGATTATGTTTTTGTTTGTTTTCTTACTTATTTTCAATAAAACATATTTTATTTTTTAGAATAGTAATATTATCTTCTACGGAATAATTTGTTTTCTTCTACTAGAAAATTATTTTGCCAAATACCTGACTTTGCAGTATCCGGCGACTTAACCTTCATATTAGGATTTTAAAGCTAAAATGGTTAAATTAAAATACGCCGAGGCCATTCCCTCTACATTCGCCATTCCCTAACCCGAAAATACGGTGAAACATCCTTCCTTTTAAATTTAAACCCTCACTTCATTGTCGCTTACTGACATCGATTGTAACTTCCCACAGGTCTTTGTATGAATTTTAAGTCATGTCTGATAGAAGTAATTAGCAAAGTTTACACATAACATGGCATTTACAGATTTTTTTAATTTTTGTACTTTTTCTCGACTAAATTATCGGATTCGCCCGAGAGACAAACTGGCTCGTCCGCCATTTCTAGGAAATCCTTAGTCACTTTACTATTATTCACATGGGCCAGTGCGTCTATTAAGTTAAGTTTGTCTAGCGAGTATCATTTTGCAGCCTTTTAGTATATATTTGGAATCGACTTTAAGCTTTAAATTATACACATGTTCAAGTTGTTTAGCTCAATATTGGGCGCTTGATTAAAGCTCATTTCATTTTGGGATAAAGTTCTCAGAAAATTTATTCATACCTACATTGTATTAAAGCCAATCTGATAGGTATATATACAAGTTTTAAATAAACACATATTAAAGTTGTCGTGTTTATAAATTTCTAAATACTCTATCATCATTTTTTCACCTTTGAATATATTTTGAAAAACATTTGATCCATATTGTGCAGGATTAAAATCTCATACTGTCAAAAAAAACTAATCCAGAAAGTTTGACTGTACAAAAAATTAATGACATTGTAATTTAACATAATAACTTTATATTTTTAATCCTTAATTTTTTCCAATTTAGTTCTTTATTTTCTAAATAATTTTTCCTAAAATTTTCTATAAAATTGTCATACAGATTTCTAAATTTTTCCAGCATAATGTTGTAGTACTTTTCTTAAAAATAGGTACATTCATATTACTAGAGAATTTTTCACTATTTCTCCTCGCTATCTGATTTTTTTTAAAGTAATTTATGTTCCTTGATGTACACTATTATATCTTTCTAGTAGTTTGTCTTTTAGATTTTTAGAATTGTAACACCAATTACCATTTAACAACAATTATCCGTAATAATTATGGAGTTTAAATCGACCAGCTAAGGAACAAGTAGAAAAATAGGAAAAAAGCCAAATTTCATGTTCAATAAATTTACAACAATGAAATAAAAATTTAGTATCAAAGTGAAATTATATTTTTATGCAAAAAAATATTACAATTTTTAGGCTTAGATTTTAATTATCAACCAAAAAATTCTAAAGAGATTAACAATAGGGATAGATATTCAATTTAATCAAAACTTAACACTCATGAAATTAACATTCCCTTTTCATTTCTAGGTGTTAATAATTTAGATCTAGTGAAGGATGGTTGGCTTTATCATGGCGGTAGCTTATGTCCTCGAGGGTGGTGTGGTTGGTTTATGTGTGTGTTTTAGTAAATAGTAGCAAGGAAGCTCCTCTGGGGGCGAACAATCTCAACGTCACATTGTCTGCACCGTCACCATATATTTATATGGTCTCTGGGCGCATTCAGCACAGATATCTTTAGAATGTTATTTCTGCAGCACGTACGCCGCTGGTGACATATTTTAATGCGCTTATTATAGGGAGTAACTAGCCATTTAATTAACAGTATCGTGTCCGTAAAATTAATTGACGCCCATTGGCTTCTATTTATTCGTATTGTATACCCCCTGTTTGTTAAACATTTCTCTAATGAATATGTATTGGGTGTATTTATCAGCACTTATAATTAGCGTGCTACTGTCAGATTTATTTTAACGAATTATTGTCACATTTGTATATTTAGGTTACATTAGTATGTGTGTGTACAAATCATTAATCGTTAATTAGGCTATATTTGTATAACGATATTACGGATAATAATTTATGAGCTACAATGTCAGAAATACAAATATGAAAGAAAATTATAGTTCATTAGTATTTCTTAATTATTTCTATTTTATAGATTTATAATTGAATTGTTTCGTTTTTGGTGGTTTGGCTGTTATTTACTCCTATATAGGGTTTCTTATACTAGTATATATTTTTTATACTCAGCATCATATTTGGGGTTTTATTACAAATAAAGAAATATACACAATTATTGCAGTTTTAGTAATATAAGATGTCATATGTGCATAATTCACTTAATAGATATCTCAAGTATTGATTTAATGCAGTACAAAAAATACTGTTAATATATTCCAAGCTACATACAAGAAAGACATTAAACGGGTCCGCCCTTATAAGTTCATTATTACAACAAATTCGGACAAAGCAAACAAAGAAGATAGTCATGCAATGGGCAACACTTGTAATTAAATTCCGACATCAGAATTACATGGTGTGTATGTACTATGTGAATTACAAGTAATAATTTTAGTACATTATCTACGTATTTTACACATTAAGTACGTATAATTTGTTTTACCCGAAATGCTTCCTCCACACCGACGAACAATTTCCACCTAATTACAGACATACATGTGGAGCCATGCGTGCACCAACTGATAGCAAATATTAACACGGAAATATATCATTCACATGCGCCATTTACTCGTGCGTCCTAATTAAGAAAATATTCTAAGTAAATTATTATGGTTGCAAATTAAACCGCGATAGTAAACAAACAAGAATGTTTCATGGATGCGTGTTATTGAGTATTTTCCGAGGGTTGTTATTAGATTGCGACAAATTTAATTCCTCGCCTTTCGCTTTATCTGAGCTGTTCTTAAGGAAAATTTCATTTAAGCAACCAATATAATCTACATTGCAACACTGCTATTACGTAAAGTGCTCTTGCAACGCATTTGTTTCCTTTACTGAAGCAAGGAATCAAAGGGTGTAACGAAATTCTGTCAGACAATATATTTAAATTAATCTACAAGGTAAAATAAAGTAAGACTTATCAAAGTAAGTACAGTCTACCTTCATGGATATTTATTTCAATGGCTTTTAATAATCTTATACATTACATTTATAGAGCATATGTGAGATTTATATTCGTAATGTACTTGCATCGAGGGAATAATATAAGTAGCTTCCAACTTTCAATCCGGAATTACATTATTTACAAAATTTATAGCCTATTCAAGTCTGCATGTATTGCTTTCTTCGGGTAAGCTTTACTTACGCTTACTCATATAGACATATATTTTTCTCTGAATAAACTATTAGAAATATTTATTTACGAGTATACAGCTTCGAAAAGAGAAAAACAAATTATATTTGTCTACTAAATCCATCAACCTTTATCTGCAAAATAGGTAAGATTGGCGGTGGAATAAATACAATTGTATACAAAAGATCAGTAGCATGTCTTTTCAATTTAAATAATTTATAGGTATATATTTGAAAGCTTGTTGCGGCTACATTTGGCATTGACATGATTTCTTCGAGAAATAATTTATTAAGTGAAATAATATCAACCTGTATCCGTTCTGAAATATAAAACGCTAAAGAGCCAATTTTGTAAATTTAAGTTCTATTTTTATTATGTAATAACTGTCCAGTCCATTAAATTAAAGTTTTTTAATTTTTAAAATCGTATCAACAAAAAGCATTTACTATCTGTGACAATAAAGTTCGCTGAATAGTCCTCTAACATTAACGTAGATTAAATATTAACGAAAGTTACATTACTTTTCTTCGAAATAGTCACAAATAGATCTGCTATACATATCCCTGAAACTTTTCAAGAAGACTTCTTTTGGGATGAAGTTCTAAAGCCTCATCACATTTCGTCAGGAATATCATCAAATCTCTTTTCTTGTCAATTATTGTTATTAGAACTAGGACGCAAATAATTATAAGACGTTAATTTTCATTACTTTAAGAATGCCTTGATATTTTTTATATACAGTAAATAAGTAGTTCAGTAATCATTTTTAAAATTCAAAACTCGTAACATTAAATAATTACAAAGAAGGATATAAATATCCACTTTAATGCAACAAAATTTTATTCGACAATTCACCTTTAATATAATGTTCGTAATAAAGTGATTGAGGGAAATTTCTGGCTTAACAGTTTTAGAAACTGGAAAGTTTAAAGAAAGAAACAACTTGCTCGATATTTTCTCTTTAAACGAATATCTTCCATTAACTTGTATTACATACAGCTGGCAGTGAATTACTTTAATTATCCTCTTTATATTGGAGATAATTTTCTACAAACTCGGTCTATTGTTGGTTATATTTCACTCATAATGAATGACAAAATAAGTTGTTGCATTAAAACTCTTTCCACCGGGCGGGCTTCAGCGCTGGAAGTTTCCAAACGGTATTTGTTTACAATTTATGTTTGCAGCTTAAGCGCAGACTATCTGAGAGTTTTCAAAGCGAGATTCTTATGTGATAGAGCGGTGAACTTTATTAGGCTGCAGTCTATAATGCTCCGCATCTAACCGTGATGATCATCCGCGCATCCGGATAAATCTGTCAATATTTAACACGTCGGAAACTCGAATCACTGTCAATATTACCGTAAGTTTATGAACCGTAAAGAGTTTTCAGTCCATTTACCACGAAGTAGTCCTTATTGCCAATGGTGTTATGATCGCTCGACTAGAGGAAAACGTATAGCCGGCGACGGCGCAATTTTTATGACCCATGCAGATATGCCATCGGTAATATTACACCCCATTTCATTCTTGTCTGCGGCTTCGCCGATATTTTCTTCGCCCCTAATGGGAAACCATTCAACGCCGTTTGCTTAATATCGGAATTTTAAAGAGATGTATAAATCTGAATTAGGGCGCAATACTGATTACCCATTCATCTTGAAGTATAATTGAAAATTCCAATTTATTGAGTTAATCAATTTTTAAATTAGATTACATAAATAAACATGACTGATTATTTTATAAATTATTTGCTAGAATCTATTACTTTCCAACACACTGACTTGTTATTTTCTAGATACTAATATTCTCTACTAGATGATTTCTAGTATACAGATATACAAGTATATATTATTAAGATTCAAAAGATATGATACCGATCTTTTGTATAAATATTGGGCATCTAATTAATATTATAATGACTACTTCAGCATATAGTGGTATATACCATATTATAGCTCACTATATATATATAAATGACATATAATTGCATTGAAACCGTAGCGAAATATACAAAAATAATGTAAATTTTGTTATAACTTTAAATCATCAGTACCTTTTATTAGCCTCAATAACGGTTTAGAATTGTGGGATATATAAATGCAGTTATAAATTAACAACACATTTTAGTAAATTTAAAAATACGAAAACATATCGTGAATCTACAACAATGAGTCTTACTAAGACTACAAAACAAATTAATTTGAAACAACTACTTCTCTAGCTAATACTTCGACAGACATTGAATAATACAAATTAATTTGCGTGTTACAAATAGTATTAAAGCAACACTAATTTGAATGAAATTATTTCTGCTGAATAAACATTTTATCATTTATTAGTTTATTCAGCAGAAATAATTTCATGTTATAGTTACATTTAAACAATCTAAAGTACATTTTATCATTTATTAGTTTATTCAGCAGAAATAATTTCATTCAAATTAGTGTTGCTTTAATAGTTGTACTATTTGTAACACGCAAATTAATTTGTATTAGCTAGAGAAGTAGTTGTTTCAAATTAATTTGTTTTGTAGTCTTAGTAAGACTCATTGTTGTAGATTCACGATATGTTTTCGTATTTTTAAATTTATTATTTAATTTTCTACAACAAACTAAAGGATTTTAATACATTTTAATACATTTTAGCATTAGAAGCGTTATATACTAAATATTCCTGAAATTAAATGTACCGAGTTTTGTATATGTTTACCAATTATTTATGTATTATATTATATGATGAATTAGTTTCTCACTTAACCCGTGGTGAAACATTTTTGTATTAATTTGATTGAATTAAAACACTTGGTATGATTTCACTTGTTATAACAAGTGAAATCATACCAAGTGTTTTAATTCAATCAAATTATTATATTATAGTTTTTTTAATATATAACTATTATAATTTTTTTATAAAACTCTTATTACTGCCTTCAGTTATACCTACCTTCATAATAATATTGTATAATATATTATTTTATATAGAAAATGCTTCGCAATAAAGGACTTCAAATTGTTAATAAACGACTTGAATAGTATTCAAATAATTTTAAGGTTAATCAAGTATGACTAAATCATTCAAAACATTAGCAATAAGTTGTTGATGTAGTACTTATAGCGTAAAATCGATCCTAGTAGTGAACAAGTTGTCAAATGTTTAAGTAATAAATAACTAAACCCAAACGATAGAGTAAGTTCTCACTTAACCCGTGGTAAAACATTGTTATGTTAATATGTAAAAAATCATAAGCTTATTTACCCTAACGATTTTACGGTCTGGGATTTAATTACATTTGAAGGAAAATAATTTAACCAGTTTGTGATAGAAATAATTTTGCTGCGATACTAATTTTCTTACCTTTAGGTGTTTGCTAATTCATCATTTTACTTAAAAATAAAATCAAGATTTGCGATGTACACCTTAAACATAATGAACGGATAATAACTGGCAACATTATCCGAAACAATCATGTTGTAAGAAAAACGAACCAGCTCAAATTACATAGAAAGCTGAATTGCATCACAAAAAAATGTTGTCAATCTGGTGGGATGGATATTTTATATTTTGAGCTGCTTCCAAGGAATCAAACCATCAATTCACAAAACTAAACGTAACAATCAAAAATAATTAGTAAATCAAAAAGGAGTAGATTCACCATGACAACGCCAGACCTCACATTTCTTTGGCAAGTCGTGAGAAATTACTAGAGCTTTGTTAGCCCCGATCTGGCATCATCGGATTACTATTTATTCCACAGTTTTCAAAAATTTTAAATTGTTAAACTTTTATAAATGACGAAGACCTTAAATCTCGCTTGGCTCAGTTTTTTACTGAAGAGGACTAGAAGTTTTATTGATCAAAATGGAAAATATTGGATGATTATGCATTTTTTTTGTAATAAAAAAGAGTTTAATTTCATACCCCAAAACCGAAATTACTTAGTTGCGATACCCGCCCTCCATCCTCTCCAGTCTCCAGGTTTCTCTCGCTCATAGCTCTTGAAATTCCTTATTCCCATTTTCTCTTCGGCCTGCCTCTTCTGTTTTTCCCTAGAGGTCTCCATTCTAGGGCTAGGTTTGGTATTCTTGTTGGCTGCATGCGCTGGACATGTCCATACCATATTAATTGCCGAGTTTGGATTTCCTCGATTATGTCTTCTTTGAGATCTATTTTTTCCCTTAGTGCATCGTTCCTGATTTTATCCAATCTGGATACCCGTAGTAATCTCCTTATAACATCCATCTCCACTGCTCTAAGTTTATTTTCCCATACCTTAGTTGTTCTCCACGTTTCGCATCCGTATAGTAGGTTGCTCTTAATAATCGTGTTATATATATTTAACTTTCTCTTTGTGTTGATATCTTTACTCCACAGCAGTCTATTTAACGCGTTTATTAGCTTTTTTGCTTATGCTATTCGTTTTCCTATTTCCATGGTATCCGTTCCTGATTCGTGGAACCATGCGCCCAGATATTTATACTCGCTAACCGGGGCAATATGTCCTTGGTTCTCCAAGTCTAGGTCTTCTGCTTTCCCGCTAATGCACATATACTTGGTCTTCCCTATGTTCATGGTCATTCCCCATCTTTTGTATTCTTCTATGAGTTTACGGCTCATGTATTCCAGGCCCTGCTTATCCTGCGCTATTACGACCAGGTCGTCCGCAAATTGCAACGTGTATAGCATCGTTTCATCGGATAGGGGAATTCCCATATTTCTACATTTCCTCTTCCATTGCTTCATTGCATGCTCAATGTAAATGTTGAACAATGTGGGAGATAGGCAGCATCCTTGGCGGAGTCCCTTGCTGATATGAAAGCTTTCCGACAATTTTCGGCCTATCTTTATTCTGCAAGTTGAGTTTTCGTAAAGGTGGTTTATTGCATTTAAAATTGTGGTATTAATGGATGATTGGTGTAGAACGTCCCATAATTTGTTGTGTGGTACGCTATCGTATGCCTTGGCTAGATCCACGAACAGCAGATGTAGTTCTTCGTAGGTGTTAGTTTTCTTTTCTATAATTTGTTTCAGTGTAAATAGGTAGCAACATAATCGGTCCATTTAAAGAAACCACCATTAACGACAACGGACAAAGAACTATCGACCTTTGCGAAGCATACGACCTGAAGATCACGAACGGTTTTTACAGGCACCGAGATATACATAAGTACACATGGGTCCAACACATTAGGAATCTTAGATCAATAATCGATTATCTCATTGTAAGACAAACTTCCAACCTAAACGTAAACGATGTAAGAGTACACAGAGGTGTGACATGTGGATCCGATCACTTTCTGGTAAAAGGAATAATACATCTCCCAGCAAACAAGGGTAACCAAAAAAATCCTAAAACTGTGAAAAATACAACTGAAACATCGAAACAAGAAGTATACAACGTCGGAAGCCTATCTCAAGATAGTTTAAAATATCTATATAACAGACGGTTAGATCAGAAGCTGGAAAATGCGAAGTAGGGAAAAGAGAAAAACAAAAAAGTAATAAACAGTGGTGGACCAAAGAAATCGAAACAAAAATACAAGACAAGAAAGATAAATATCTACGGTGGATCTAGACCAAAGAAAGCAGAGACAGAGAGCTTTGGTGAAACACTACAAAAATCTTCTTACAGAAGAAAGGACAGAATTCAAAAATATGTCTCCGGGGACAGTAGGAGTAGACGGCGAACCGATAACATTAACGAACGAGAGAGTTATGAAAGCAGCCAAGCAGCTTAAAAACAACAAAGCACCGGGACTAGGAGGACTGCAGGCCGAGCTTGTAAAAAATGGGACGGAACAGCTGTATACGAAACTAGCCACAATGTTCACAAAATGGGTAAACGGAGAACCAATATCGGAAGAAGCTAAGGAGTCGCATATAACATTAATTTATAAGAAGGGATCGAAAAAAGATTGTTCCAATTACAGGGGCATAGCCGTTACTAGCACCCTTAGCAGACTCTACGGCAGAATACTAAGGGACCTGATAGAAGAGGAGCAACCCCACATATCTGAAGAACAGTCAGGTTTTCGGGCAGGAAGATCATGCAACGACTAGGGTTTAACGTATTCTATTCCTTATCCTTCATTATGATTGTATGACGAAGGGAAGATAAAATAAGAATTACTATTTTAATATGGCATTAAATCCCCATACACTTTTACAACCTCTGCTAAACTGTTTAGCATTATTTTTATTAATGATTAACATATTTCAGGGTTAACTTTTGCCATATTTCACCTAATTTTATCGTAAACAGTTCTTTCAGGATCTCATAGAATGGTGTCTGAATTGCTCGGGTCATTATAAGCTACTTGTATCTGTTTTAGTTTTAGCATTACCAATTCTAAGATTCTTTAGTAGTAATATCCATTTTTTCTTATTAATACTAAACATCTTTATTCACAGAAAGAAAATAAAATATAATACATGTAATGAAGTTTTTAAGATGGAGGCGGCGAGTGATGTTAGTGCCGAATCTCTCTTAAATACAAATATAACTACAAATGAAAATAGTGAACCTAAGGTGAAATCAAAGTGTAACAAGTATAAAAATACATTATTACAATTGAAATATTCTGCCAGAAATCGTTCCATCAATCATGTCTAAACATCCATGTGGCCACATTTAAATACAAAAATAAAGTCAGAAAAAGCTGTTCGGATCCACCGTGTTACAGTGAACAAGAAGTTATCAACCCCCCGATAAATTGCAAACAAACACATCGGTAATTTATTTTACACAAAGGCTCAGTCTAAAAGGTGACATAATTGCCGAACTTCAAGATAAACTATCAATACTCAAAAAACACATTACATTGCTCGAATCAAAAAACAATTATCCGAATAAAACATAAAAAAATCCAATTTTATTCACAATAACGAAAACGTAAACAATAACCAATACCACTCAGGTTACCAAGATTACACCGCAGGCGCATCATACTAAACATGTATTGTCCGATAGCTCTGTAAAACAAAACAGTGATAGGAAGAAAATACCCAAGAAAATCGTGCATAATAATAAAGAACAAATGTCAGTTACAAACAAAATGGAGAATATTGAAAGAGCGCAACCTAAAATTAAGGATAATATAATTAATTTAAATTCCGACGAAGATGCCGAAAACATAATAAAGAGTAAACATAAATAAATTGTCAACGTAGGCAACGAAATTACCACTGATGCAGTCACAGCAGGTAATCATGGTCCACCATCAAGAGGAACAATTTGAGGCGCCGAAAATCAATTTTAGAGAACGGTCTATAAAGTGATCTCCAAGGGGCTGAACCATTAAAATGGTATTTCCTTGGACGATCGACCAAGACGTCAACTACAATCGTTAAGAAATACATCCGGGAGAACGTTTGTGTCGAAGATCTTCTGCACATAGAAGAAATTCCTATTAAATTACAAACCCAAAAAGCGTATTAAATTGGCATTCTACCAAAACATTCAACAAAAATGGAAAACGCTTCTACATGGCCAAAAAATATTAAAATTTCCCAATATTCTTGTTAGTAGAGAAAAGACGAATGCATCGAGAGAAGATCAATGGTTAAATACAAAACACAAAAAATCTTTAACTATGTATATTAATTTTTTAAATATTCAGAGTTTAAAAATCAAAATAAATCAATTAGAAGCATCCCTTATAACTAAAAACAACTTTAATATTTTATGTTTTAGTGAACATTGGCTTTCGGAAGGAAGCGCTATTAATTCATATAAATAATTATAAAGTTGCATCACATTTTGCTCGCACTCAGTATAAACATGGAGGAGTAATGCAGTTTATCAAAAAAATATGGATTTTCAAAATTTACTCAATCTAAATTATTTGTCAATTGAAAAGCATTGTGCAATACCTGCAAAACTCATTCCATCCTGCCAAATCACTATTGTATGGATTTATAGATTCCCCAACGGAGATTTTAATATGTTTCTGACAATTTTAGGAAATTTACTAGATAATATACATATAAGCATATCGTAGTTAGAGGTGATTTTAATGTTCTGTTCCATACCAATGATGGCCGATCTGCCCAGTTAAATGAGCTATTTGCTACTTATGGATTTGACGGTAAAGTAAATTTCCCAACTCGTAAGCAGAATTGCCTTGATAATGTTTTTCTAACCAGCATGTTAGTATTACTTCAATATATCCCTGTGCTTCTGGTTACTGTGGCCACATAGGTTTAAGTATACAATTAAAGATGAATCAGTCAATATCCAAAACACAAAGTCAAGTTTTGAGACCTATTACTTAACATGGCATAAACACTTTTTATTTACTATTAGAATTTTATTAAACATGTAAATTATGATGCTGAGACAAAATTTGACTTGCTTTCAAGTATTATAGCTCAGCACCATAATACATCGTTTCCGGAAAAAATAATAAATTTAAAAACTAACAGTCATATTAAGTGGTTCAATAATGAATTACGATATATGAGAGAAAATATCAATTTTATAAAAGATGCCAGTGATAGAAATCCTGATTTAAACGTACATTACTTAAATTACAAGCGGAAATATGAAGCTGCTCTGAAACATGCAAAAATATCAGCAATCGAATAATTCATTAAGAACGCGTAACAGCGTAAACGCTATGTGGTCAATCTAATTCAATATGTGATAGTGTCTGTGAAAATGATTTTAATGAATATTTTATCAACGTAGCAAATGAGCTTTTACACAATCTTCCGCGAACCTGTTAATACAATACTCAATGTGCCAAATTGTTCAAAATATTTTAATTTTAGAGAAGTAACTTTCCTCGAAGTTAGAGATACCATTAACAATTAAAAAAAAAACTGTCGTGATATAAATGGACTCACACCTACTCTCATTAAGACTGTAGTAAATTTTATTTTTATTCCAAATACAAAACTTATTAACACATGTAATAGTATATTTCCCAGTTACTTAAAGAGAGCCAGAGTCGTACCCATCCACAAAAAAGGTATCGAAGATGTAAAAAGCAACTATAGACCAATTGCAATTTTACCTGTTGTAACCTAAATATTTGAAAAAATTATTGTTAAATCAATTGTTGGAGTGTTTATGGTCCAACAACTTATTAAATAAAGCGCAATTTGGTTTTCGTGCAGGAAAGTCAACGACTAGAGCGGTTACTGCGCTCGTTGAGGAAATAATTCAAGAATTTGAAGCTGGAATAAATATAGCCGCCTCAGCAAGGCCTTTGACTACGTTTGTCATGACGTTCTAGTACAAAAACTCTACTTTTATAATTTGCACCCAAAAAGCTGTCATTTTATTCAATCTTATTTATACAAGAGACAGCAGTAAGTTTACTGCATCAGATCTCATCAAATGAAGGCTACTTACAACATGGTGTTCTTCAAGGATCCATCTTTGGCCCATTGTTGTTTTTATTATATATCAATGACCTACCTTATTTGTGTCAAATTTGTGTACATGTATTGTGTTTGCAGACGATACAGTATTAATTAACAATTCGCCAATAGACTCTGCTGCTAAAGCCAAGCCAATTGCGAAATTCCTAAGTATTTACAATGTTGGTATGGAGATATTTGGGTGTTATTTAAAGATATAGAAAAGGGGAGTTAGAGCATAATGGAAAATAATGAGGAGATGGGATTGATTAGGGTTTATTGAGATTCTCCATTTGGCGAACCGACGCTCTAGAGTATCGATCAGCCCTTGTAGTGTGCTCAGAGCCTTAGGTATTGTGGGAGCATGCGCAATTAATACGGTGTCGTCTGCAAAAAGAAGACAGTAGGCTGAAGGGTTTAGATATTGAGGGTTGGGATTATATATGTCATGGACTAAGATATTATTTAGGAGTAGGAAAAGGGGAGAGCTTAGGGGCACACCTCGATAAGGAATAAATAGGTGGGAATCTCGATTATCCTGGATTCACATTCCTCCTTTAAGGTATGTAGCGTATATTTTTTAGGATGTTAGGGTGTAAAATTATATTATACCAACTTTGATCAGTCCATATTTACTGAAGCAAATTTAATACTAACCAATTATAGGCTAATTAACTCGATCAATTTAAAAAAAAAGTAGAACCAAAATTTGAATAGATATTTATAATAAATAACCATTTTTCGACAAATTTTGCAATTGATATAAGTGAACCTTTGAAGGAACAGATTTTTATAATCTTATGGTCATGGAAATATGTGATGCATTTTAAACATCCAATCAAAAAACTATCCACCTAACATCAGAACATAATTCAAGGAGATAAGGGAGGATAACTAAAATACAAACATGCATGATTAGCACAACCAACCAGGAATCATCAAAAAGATTAATACGATTATTCAAAAGCTGGTTTAGAATATACAAAGCAATCTTTTGTTTCTAGTAAAAACATAATTGATGTAAAAAACACCACTATAATTTATTATAATATATAAATATATATTACAATTTAGACGACTTAAGTTTCGACTTTTGGCTTTTGATAATAACATATTATATTGATTAAAATCATAGTAAGTATGTTATTCAGTTATATATATTATAAATTGATTCTTACCATTTGAGATTTGATCAGTTAAAATCAACTAGAAATATCATATCGTCTAAAATGTATTTCTATTCTATTTGCAACTATTTTATTATACTCATATATTTAAATTCTTCTTACAAAGTTTTAAATGCGTTTCTGTATATAATAATATTCTGCTTATGAGTTTTCCAAGCTAACTATTTTATTATAAGCATTTGGTCTACCTGAATGTATTTTGACACTTTTACGCCATACAGGTATATCAAATATTTTTCTGTCCAGTTCGAGTATGTGCATAATTGTGCTAAATGAATTTTGCTGTTAGTACTATAAATTATTCATTCCAATATTTTAAATACTTTTTACTCTTAACTTATTCTTGTTATTTTCTTTGTTTTCTTCTTATGTTTTATCATTATTGTAAACTGTTATTTTCTGATAATGCATGATCACAGAATATAGTTATATACTTTTACCTACTCTCACTATGTAATTCATAAATTACGAACTCTTTTCACTTGTTGTATGGGACACTTTACGTATAATGTAACGTAATAGTAAAAGTGTTCGGTAATATTATTTCTACTCCTATAATGAAATTACATAATTATAGGTTACTTTTTGATTATGAAATGTAGTACATTGTATGTTATGTCTATGTTATATATTCATTGCCATAGCAACCATTGTAGCACTAGTGCTACAATATATTTATTATAGCACTAGTGTTACAATATATTTATTGTAGGACTAGTGCTACAATAGTTAAACAGGAGAGGGATATTACAATAACATAGTATTAATAATATCAATATTTAATAAGACTAAACGATTTTTATAATGTAAAGTTTTTCAATTACACGCAAATATTATTCAAACATTTTACATTTTTTAACACACATTTGATTTTTGAGTTGATTTTTCTGACGTGAAATTATACGTCAAAATAAAATTGCGAGTGTGTTGAAATTTGGGCAAAATAATGGTAAGTAGTAATAGTGAGAGTAGTTTAAAAAAAAAATCAAACCTTACGGTAAATGTTCCATCATATACATGTTCTCCAAGAACATTTCATAACTGTATAAATATGACGTATATTTTTAATAAATAAAAAATTGTTCAAGGTTAATAAGTAGAAATCTATATTTGTATTTTTTAATTCATGTGTATAATCGTAGGAAAAGTATAGTGTACAATTCGCATACAATGACCATTGCACACTCGTATGAATTGCTGCTCTCGCATTCGGCTCATGCAGCAAATTTCATACTCGTGGGCAATGAGTGTCATTGTATGCTCATTATACAATATACTATACCGCACACTTCTTAGCCAATCATATTTATCCGAATTAATAAACACGCTGGGCCTTGAAAGTTTATATGTCACTTCTGATAAGTTTGTCTGTGGAGCTATAAAAAGTTTGTTGGTGTTCAGCTATAATTTGTCTTTATTTTTAGCAAATAATATGTGATCGTAGGAAAAGTACAGTACATAACACGAGTTGTAAAACAATTACGCGCGCGCATAATTACACACTCGCCGTTAACGCGTAATATACTTTTTACAATTCTTGTTATGTAATCTACTATTACAGTTATTTACTAATTAACATTATACTACATACTATATTGAGACAAGAGGCAAGAGCTGACAACCTTTTGATAAAATTTTACCTAGGGATTTTGGACAAAAATTAAATCACCTAAAAATAGGTATATTAAATTAAAACTTGAACGCTAATGTGTATTACATTTAACAATTTAAATAGCTTGATGAAATTAATATCAACAAATTACTTAACATTAATTAATTAATTGTTAATATAACAACAATTTACATTTAGTTACTATAGTTTTGATTGATAACTTATTTTCCTACTTAATGAACAAACTGATTTAGTATATTCCCCACTGTTTCTTTCTGTATAAATATATGTATTTCTCGTTGTGATAATTTAATTCTATTTTGATCAAGTTGAACAAAATCATATAAATCATTGTGAAATTACTTTAAAGGGTATTATTTTATTTATAATATGAAGTAATACAAAAGTGGAAGATATAAATTAAAAATTAGTGTGAAAAGTAGTTAAGGGTTATATAAATAACAATTATTTCTATATAACAATGCGATCGTATGTCGGTTTTAAAAATATCATCAAATTTAAGCTTGTCGTTTGTTTTAGAAAACCTTCAAAGTTCTTGGTGAAATGTTGTTAATTGGAATTATTGGGTTTTCTTTCTTATTTTTCTTTTGTTTTTCTTTTAAATATGAAAGAAAAATAACTGAAAAGTTTCATACTAATCAAAAGTTGTGTAAATGATTGGAATTACAAACACATAAAGAATAATTAAATGAGCAGTGCGGGTAAAATACCATCTTACCAAAATTGTTTTATTTTGTTTGTTTTAATATTTTATAAAGATAATTTAAATTATATTAAATATTAATTGGAATATATTTTTTAATGCATTTCTTATAAAATTCAATTGTAAACTCATTCGACAATGAAGAAAATAACAGTAAATGCGAGAGATAATTAATACTATTTAGATTTATAAATGGACAACTAAATCGATTTTAACCTTTCTTACCGTATTTAAGGAAGAATTAAAGGTATTTCGACCCCATTAGTACATTTTAATCATTAAAAGAAAATCAATTTCAATTAACTTTTTGAGCTATAATTCGAGAAGTGCCGTTAATAATTCAAGTACATTCGTGCATCAATAGCGCTTATACAAAATCCAATTTTTCGAAAGTCAGTAATGAATTAAACATTTTTGTTGCAGAAGATTGGTCCACGACAAGAATAAGCACAGATGAACCGGAGTTTCTGAGTCCCATGCATAATTTAACGATCCCAGTAGGCAGAGAGGCGGTCATGTCCTGTTCTGTAAACAACTTGGGGAAGTATAAGGTAAGTGCTCCAGCTTAAAGAAAACACAACGAGAATGTACTTAGTTTGGCTCGTGTACACTCCAGTTCACGTGAGTAATGGTGTACTGGGTGATGGCGTTATAATAAAATATACAGTTAAATATAGAAACGTCGGGAATATGAAATTGTTTAATAAAATTGTGCGAGCAGGTTGGCCCCGTCGAGATTCTTGTCTAAGAGTGTAATAAATCATAGTAACACACACGCTAGCGAAAACTTATTCTGTATTGCATTAAATCGATGAAAAGCCTTATTCTAAGTAAAAATTCATTCAGCATTTCAGAGAAGTGCATTTTTATCTTTTATGATTATTCGAATGTAAACTAAATTAATTAGATAAATAAAATAACACACATATTATAATTTTGTATTAACTCTAATTATACACTAATATAAAATAATTGATTAATGGTTGAGGAATTCACTTCGTGGTACATCTTGCATATTTAACCGAACAACTTAAAAAAAAATTAAGGATTGAATCTATAAGTATTAATTATAGCTCTGGATTATATATTTTTTTATTTGATATGATTTTCTAAAGTAGAAGTAGCGTTTAAATAAACTATAACAACTACTTTCCTGAATTCTAATTCTAATATTACACACACTTTCTCACCTTTTGCAAAACTGAACAAAAACTGGGTTTGGATACCTCTGAAAATATTAGTAGCAGGCAGGCATAATTAACTCTTCGAATCGATATATGAATATTATTGTTAATAGTGACGGGTAATATACAGCCGGAGTTGCTGACTCGTCATATGAGTCAACGGTTTGGAGTGCAAAGGGTTAATATTAATATTACTCGGAAGAAGCTTACGTTCGATTCAACAAATATTGACAGAAGCCTACTATGGTGCCCGTGTGAATAGAGCAGGAATTATTCAAATAAAAGTTCTGAGAGGAAACAAATTACGAAATCACTCAAAATCTACTAACTCTAGATATAGGGATGCATAAGACTTTTTTCACAATTTCAATTTCACAATTTTTCAATTCAGTTCAAATGCAAGGGCTTAAATGTATCAAGAAGAAATTAAAATCTTTTTGTACAAAAATTACGATAGTAGCTTTCAATTTTCAATAAGAAGTATAGTAATCGTAATATATTCAAATCTTCGTTTTGTACTGATGGTTTATAAATGTCGATTACTGATTCTAAACGTTGAAAATGAAAATTCGACTTTCATTTGTTTTTCTTTTTTGACCATTACAAAAGATCAAATTTTAACAATTATTGCACTGATGGTTTACAAATATCGTATACTTATTGTAAACGTTGAAAACGAAAAGTCGATTTTAGAACGAAAGATCGAAATTTAAAAATGTTAGCACTGATGGTTCACTAATGTTGCATATTTATTATAAACGTTGATAACGAAAATTCGATTTTCATATGCTTTTCTTTTTTTTTGAACATCACTTTTAAACTAAAGCTCGGTTTTTATAAATTCCTGCACCCAGGGTTTACAAATGTTGTATACTTATTGTAGAAGTTAAAAATGAAAATTCGATTTTTATTTGTTTTTCTTAGATTAGTTATAACTAGAGAGCGGATAAAAAAGCTTAAAAAATGTGAAAAAAAGCACTTAAAAAGGCACAAAATTTAGAGAAAAAAAGCATTAAAAAAGCATAAAAACAGGAAAAAAAGCATAAAAACACGAAAAAAAGCACTAAAAAAGCATTAAAAGGCACAAAATTTAGAGAAAAAAAAGAATTAAAAAAGCATAAAAACAGGAAAAAAGCATAAAAACACGAAAAAAGCACTAAAGAAAACTATATTTTCTTGATATGTTACACGTTTATCAACATATTTTACAAAGAAATTTGGCTTAAAACTAAAATAAACATACTTTCTTTACGCAATATATAATATCATGTAAGTATTTAAAAATTAAATTGTAATTTTGTATACGTTTCAAAATAACTAAAATCTATTCATAAAAACAGTAGATCATTAAATGTTGTTCTAAGGGTTTAATTGTAAAAATTATTACTTCTGACGCTCAATAAATTTTTGAAAGTAGAAAAGCTTCTCTTTATTTTAAATTATAGCTGGATCCATTTGAAAATTGCCATTCAAAATCAAGTTTAATTTATTTAATATTAAAAATCCTTCATTTTCAACGAATACTTCTTTCGATATTATTTTGATTTCTTGGCCAATGCATGCAGGTATTTTCTAAAATGAATCTGCTTTTATAAAGATTTGATTGTGTTGCTCACAAAATTTAAACGCGATTTTATGTAACTCAATTGTTTTGAAGGAAGCTCTTGTTTCTTAAGAACTGTTTAACAGTCTTTAACTGATTTGCTTGTCGTTTCGGGAAAGTTGTATATAACCTTATTAAATTCTTCAAAATTGTTCGCATAGTACATTGTAGCATATAGCCAAATTCCCCATTTTGTTAGCACTGGTTTATGGGGCAGTGAGATATCAGATAATGACTTCTTGAATAATTGTACTCACAGAAGAATATAAGAACTATTTTTCCGTATTTAATTAAATCTACAAATGGAAATTTCATTCTTATAGTTTCAGAAATTCGTTTCTATTCATGTGCTAAACTTGTACAATGCACAAAGTGCATTATTAGTAAAATTTTGTAACTTGGTATTGTCCACTGCAAAAATAAGCTTGTCAGTCCATCATTTATGAATTTTGCTATAATGTTATTATCAGTTTTCTTCAATTCTTTTGTATATATCAAAATACTGTTGGTCGGATGTCTTCATGTTAAACTCATATTATTAAATTAAACAAGTCTGTGGTTTCATCCACACCAAACCACATATAATTATTGTTAATAATATCTTTAATTTTTTGTATGGTTTCATAGTATCTAAGAGCTACATAATTTTTTCTCGGGAATGCGTATTTTACAATATTTTCCCAAGAAAGATTTAAATGCATTATTTTGTAATTTTCTTAAAGGGATATTAGAATGTAAAAGTATTTTGCACAAATGTGAATTTAATTAAAGATGATGCTAAAGATTGTGAAATTGTGCTGTTTTGTTAGTTCAGATTTGAACTTTTTCAAACGTTCTTGACGTAATGTTGTTATAACATGTTTTACATACAAGTCTTGACTAGATAGGATGCAGTTGGGAACTAAAATAAAACTTACTATTTTTAAACATGCCTTACAAAATAATGTATAATTTTCACTTATTAATTCTGGATAGCCTCTAATTAATTCTTGTATTGTGGTTTTCACCTTTTGCATTATGGGTAAATATACATGTGAATTATATAATATAATTTATCTGTGATTTCCCAGGTTAATACGATTCACGCATATTGTAATTTTTGATAAATAAGCAAAGTTTTTGGAATGTCAATTCAATAGTTTATGAATGCGAGTTTGAATATGAAAATTAACGAAAACGGTAAATATGCGCCAGTCGTCCCATCGGTACTTTTGCCGAGAGAAGGAAATTAATACGGTTGCAGAATACCTGATTATTAGCTATCACTTAAATTTGTTTACATTTAATACTTACTGGGGCCCCTATTTATTTTTTAACGACGTTAGCATCCGAAATATCATAGGTGTGATTCCTATGAAGCGTTCGTCTGTATTATCTGAATAATGAGACGGTCTATTATATCTACTTATTTATAAACGAATCCATTGTAAATTGGTAATTTATACTAATATTTATTAATAATAAAATTCATTATAATTATTGTATCATATTATGAAGATTTTTAACAATTATGTTGTCAAAAGACACGAAGAAAATATGTAATACAAATATAATCTATAAATGATGGGATACAGATTTTTACGAAAATTCTCTATATTAGCACATTCATTTAATATCAGCGTGAAATTATTATTAAATGTTTTTTAAATGTTTAAGAAAATGCTCCAAATAAGCATCAAAATCTAAAAAAAGCATGAAAATAAGCATAAAAAGTCAAAATAAGCACAAAAAGTCAAAATAAGCAAAAAAGCCCAAAAAAACTTAGCGCTAAGTAATCACATTCTTCAAGATTCGTATAGATATTAAGAAATTTTTTCGATGCTATTAATATTATGGATAAGCATAATGCTAGAAATCCGCTCTCTAGTTATAACTCTTGAAGGAATAAAAGGATTTTAAAAATTCTTGCCCTCAGAGTTTACAAGTTTTGTATACTTATAGAAAATGTTATAGTATCTACAACCTTACGAAAAATTAATTAAAGAAAAATTAAACTTTTTTGTTTAATCGAAATAGGCAAGTTAACTGCTCAATTCGTTTTTAAATTGTTATAGCCTATTAAGATTTTTCCTTTTTTATTTGTGTGTATAAAGATTTTCAAAAAGTGATAAAAGTTTCTAAAATAAATTTTCTATTAAAATGTAGAAGAATAAATGCAGATTTGCCAGCAAACAAAAAGGTCTGATCAAACAAATTTTAGGAACACCCTGACTAGTATGGTTCCGGCGGTGCGATGGAATAAACAAATTGCCTAAGGAAAAAAATTATCAATATGTTTAAACCAAAAACACCTTGTTATATGGATAGTTTAAATATTTTAGGTAAGCTGTCAAATTTTCAGACACGTGCGTCGTTCCGTTTTTGTTTACTAGGATATCTTGTGAAGCAAGTCAGGCACTCTTACAAAAATGGATAAAAACGAATTTCGTGCAGTCATCAAACATTTCTGCATGGATGGGAAAAAGGCGACGGAGATACGAGATATTTTACAGAAAGTTCATGGCACATCCACACCTTCATTTTCGACTATTATTTTCTGGGTGAGCGAGTCAAAAATTTGGCCGTACCAGCACCAAGGATGAACCACGCAGTGGTCGTCCAAAAACGGCCACAAATGAAGAAATGGTCGACAAAGTCCATGATCTCGTGTTAGCCGATCGACAAGTAAAGTTGCGCGAAATAGTAGAGACCACGAGCATCTCATATGAACGTGTGTAAAATATGGTGCACGAACATTTGGGCATGAGGACGCTGTCTGTTGACTATGGACAACAAGCGAAATCGTGTGACCACTTCGAGAGAGTGTTTGGCCTTGTTAAAGCGTAATCCAACGGATTTTTTTCGCCGATTCGTGATCGTGGACGAAACATGGATCCACCACTACACACCAGAAACCAAGCAGCAGTCGAAACAGTGGATTTCTCCAAGCGAATCTGCTCCGAAGAAGGCAAATACTGTCCTATCGGCTGGAAAGGCCATGGCCACCGTTTTTTGGGATTCGCAAGGTGTGATATACATCGACTTTTTGCAGAAGGGAAGAACTGTCACGGAACAATACTACAGCGATTTATTGGATCAATTCAACGGCATATTGAAAGAGCAACGGCCTCATTTGCAGCGGAAAAAAGTGCTCTTCCACCACGACAACGCGCCGGCCCATTCATCCCGAATCGCCAATGCTAAATTGGTTGAATTGGGCTACGAGGTGGTGCCGCATCCCCCGTGCTCTCCAGATCTGGCCCCGTGCGACTTCTTTTTGTTCACAAACATGAAGACTTGGCTCGGAGGCAAACGCTTTACGTCAAATGAGAAGGTCATCGACGCTACTAAAGCTTATTTTGGAGAGTTCCCGAAATCATATTTTTCTGAAGGCTTAAAAAAGTTGGAGCACCGCTGGGAAAAGTGTATCGCCCTGCAAGGGTACTATGTTGAAAAATAAAAAATAAACCTGTTTAATTACTGCGTTTTCTTGTCCATTCCGGAAACTTTTTAATCTACACTCGTATAATAGATGCCCAATAATTTGATTTTCAGAAAGGAGTATCGACGACACACGCTATATACTATTTCATCAATTATATTCTAAATAACTTAGACAAAAACCTAAACGTGTTCTCGGTATTTATAGACTTAACAAATGCGTTCGACTGTGTGCCTCACGAATATCTATTAAGCAAGGAACATTCTTATAGATAGTCTCTTCTCGTCATATTTAGCGAAAAGGAAATAAATAACAATCGCGTATATAAAAAATATTTATCGTCGATCAAATATAGCCCAGCAAAGTGCAGAATTGCCCCCAAGGGAGTATCTTAAACCCTTTATTAGTAGAAGTTGTAGTAGTAGTGATTGGCTATCGATAATGTGGTCCTTCCGCCATGTGTCAATTGCGTATTAATGGATCGCCTTCGTCACTCTAAAACCAAGAATAGTACCGGTCACCCATTTAACTACTGGCCCGAATCAACGTTGCTGTTCGTTAGTTTGGGGACGATACCACAATCTATATGACAGATCAAAGTCTAAAAGATATAAATAAAGCCACTAATCGAATACTCGTTGATCTGAATTCGTGGCTGACCATGAATAATCTTCTAGCTAATGTCTCAAAAATACAAGGTCTGAACTAGCGATCTATGATGGGACAAACAGACGTGTAGTTAAATGGTGAAGCGGTAATGGAAACCGAACATGTAAGATTCCTAGGACTCATCATCTAAAATAATCTAAAATTGGGATAAACATATTCAGCAAGTTTGCTCAAAAATAACAAAGTATTCGTACTTTATATATGCTACAAGACAAGATATTAATCAAGAGGCAACGCGAATAGGGTACATGTAATATTTTCAACCGCAGATGATATCGTCTTTTGTGCATGTACCACAAAAATAAACTTACAGAAGCTCTTTGTGGTACAGCAGAAGTTAGTGCGGGTCATATACAATGAAAAGCCAAACTCCACCTGTCATCCACTATTTAAAAAACTAAAAATAATGCTATTAAAAACCTATACATATATGATGTGCTAAAATTCATAAAGAGTAACATGCACCTAGAAGTGAACCAGAGTCAACACCACTTCAATACTAGAACAAGCGACCAAAGCACAAGTAAGCTTTTATCACGACACATGCATAGTGCAGTGTATAAATTTGATTTTGAATTCTTACATTCCCTTTCTAAATCTATGCCGTTTTCGGTCTATTGGAGTCTCTTCAAATGGCCTAACAAGAAAAAAAATACAATCTGAAAAATCTCGCGATCTAGGGTGTAGATAACGTTATTAAATTGCACGGTTTCCAAACAATTTTTGCACAGCGTCCATTGATTTTGCTCCATTCTATTAAATTTAGCTTTAACTTGTAGATTGTTGCTCAATCTAAGTATAATAATAAATTGTATCCTGTCAACTTAATGATCTACATTGACAGTTATTAAGAAACTATGGTCAGATGATCCATTGTTACTAAAATAGCTTAGTAATTTTTGTCGGTGTCACTGCTTCGCAGTGATCGTACTTACTCATGACTGTATTTCTGTTTCAGCTTGTAGTAGAAATAGAAACAATTTGTCAAAGCCTGTTTAAATTATTAGGTATTGAACCTAATGTTTTGTTTGAATATGATAGAGCATGTTAAGACTTTATTTGAACTTGATTGTTGAGGCTTCGACAAACAACCGCAACATTGGTTCTATATATATATTAACAACGTGGCAAAAATTTTATTGAAATATTCTATGGCTCCATCTGTGATTTATAGCGACACGATTATATTTTTGAACAAGTAGCAGCTGTATATTTTCTAATAGAAGACAAATCTTTTTATAGAGAGAGACAAGCATCTTTATTGAAAATAGTATTACAATAATACGACATAACAATTATTCTGCTGCTTCTTCATTGGCCATCGACCGGTAGCCTTTCAGCCCGTATTTTTAGATTTTAATAAAATTAAAGTTATCCACATCTAAACTGTATAACTACTATACATACAATATCTGAATTAAACATGAATGCTTTATATTTCTTCTTCCTTTTTTTAATATTTCAAGATAACTCACAGCGTCGAAAACTGCTTTAATTAATGAAATGCGCATATGCCTTTCCCTAAATTTGTTAGCATTCCCCTTCGTGCCGGAATAAATCAAGTTACAATTTCTACATGGAAATTACTGTTGCTCAGTTTATGTAAATATGTTTGTTTAAATGCTTATTCCACTGCACCAGAACATTAGATATAAAGCGACTTTTGAATTATAGCGAGCACCGTGATACAGTTATTCCCCAGGTATTTGCAAATTATTTATCAAAATAATTATAATTAAATTCTATACAATTTATAAATAATTGTATAATAATAATTATAAAAAATCTTTATTACGTGTAATTCAAATAACGTTATTTTAAATTATATTGAAAATTAAAATCATGATTTAACATCTGAACCGAACCTGTGGATTAATCAAAATGAATTATTTATTATTGAATAATTAATTTTGGAATTAAATAATGCCCCAATTTTAAATGTAATCCTGTAATGAACGCATGCCGGTAAATAAAACGTCATAACTCATCATTACCTCACAAATAATTAGAATAATTAGAATAAATATACATTGGCATTAATTTAATCGATGAATAAATGAAATGCGCTGTTTCGTTACAAACAGCTAACGGGCGTGTGATAATTAATTTAATGGTTATACTGTTCTGTCAGATAATACTTTATTTCAAAATGTATAAATAAAGGATTTTAAATACGTAATTATGTATTATCTAATAGATTACTTATTAACTTTTTATAAATAATATGCTAATTAACTTATTAGGTTTTCAAAAATATTTAATTTGAAAATTATTTACCATTAATAATTGTAATATATCTATTATTTCATCAAGACATACAAATTAATAACAGTAGTCTTTTAGCATAGACTTTAACAATTCTGTCTCTTACGAGGATGGTTGGTGCTATGTGATGTATTCAACTGTGGAGGGAACATAAATTTTAGATTATTATTGGGATTCTGTGGAAGCAATCAAGGGATTTTTTACTCAACTAACTTAAGCTTTCTTTGAGGGGAATACCAAATTTATAGCCATAATAAATTGCTTAAAATATTGAGAGGATATCAGATGCTCGCCAACTTGAACTTCATACATAGTTTAGCTTTATTCGTTTTATTGAATATGCCAACAAAACATTCCAAAATTTTTGTATATATACATGAGTTTATAAATATTTCTATTGTAACTGTACGCACACACAAACGTAGTCAAGTAGTAGGCAGTAATTCTTTACATACTTTACGCCTCTCTTCGGAAAAACATTCCTTTTTAATATGTTAAGTTCCTGAAACTTTTTGATCATATTATGTATTTCATTTTGTTATAAATAATATTGATTATTAAAACTTATTTTTTGATTTATGTTAATGCAGAGATACTTAGAGATGAGTAGTTTGAGTAATCAACTTAATTGTTAATTGTTGTATTACGAAATAATGGGGGTAATTACATTTGTTATGATTGGAACGTTCATACTGTCCCGCTGGCTTAAGAAGAGTTTCTGGAAAACCGTCCTCCGTACCACCAAGAAAGAAACTAGGCGCAATTCCATGGAGAATCTTCAGGACACCGGGAAGTTAGCGTTTTATTTTATATATTTACATATTAGCTATTTAACAAAATTTGTTAAGGACAACGGAGCTGTTGTGAGCTGTTGGAGAATTTATCGGTAAATAAGCTTTAGTTCAATTTAATAAAATTAGCAACGCAAATTCTATTAGGAAATAATGGCTATCGAGGTAGAGGTTACAATAGGGGTAGAAATCATATACTGGCCGACTTAAGTAAAGAACACCTAAAATTCGTTGCTCAATTTTTATGAAAATTTCAGATAATACGTAAATAATCCACACTAAGACATGATTAAAATTTCAACAAAAAATCATGATAACTTTTTGATCAATTTACCTTGGAGTACAAGAGTTGAAAGAAATTTTATTCTTATTTTGTTAAATTAACTAAGCAGTGACTTCAGACCTTCAGTCGATTATATTTCATTCTTATGACAGTTGCTGAATATATCTGAGTAAGTTATATTTCATTATATTTATTTTAGTAAATGTTTTTATTTGTATTTAAAATCAATTTTATAATAAACATGTACTGAAGAGATCGAAAGATCGAAACACGTGTGTGCAGATGATTATAAACTTGAATGCTATATTTTTTAATTGCTTTAGCTAATTTAATTTAATGAAATCAGTTTAAATTCAATTTTTATTCATAATTTTTCATGTTATAGTCTCATTTAAACAAATACATTTTATCATTTATTAGTTTATTCAACAGAAGTAATTTTATTCAAATTAGTGTTGCTTTGATAGTTGTACTATTTTTAAGACGCAAATTAATTTTGTTTTATTCAATGTCTGTCGATGAATTAGCTAGAAAGGTAGTTGTTTCAAATTAATTTGTTTTGTAGTCTTAGTAAGACTCACTGTTGTAGATTCACGAGATATTTTCGTATTTTTAAATTTATTATTTAATTTTCTACAACGAACTAAAGGATTTTACACATTTTATTAAATGATTAAATATTTTAAATCATATATACGATATACATACAAGACGATTTTATTGTATTTTCTCAAGATATTTGCGTTGGTGTTTATAGTGCAGGTATAGTATATAAAATATTTAGATATACACTGCCGAGCATAAAATTAGGGCCAATCCATTATTTAAAGTTACTTTAGAAATTTTTACTTTTTTTGTCTTTTTTCGGTTGTAACATTCTATTACTGATTGCTTGAATAAAAAATATTTTTTTTATATTTTAATTTGATGAAATGAAAATGAACAAGTTTACCTTGATATGCTTTTTCTTAAATAAAAGAGAGTTTAAGGACTACAGTAGCGAGTATTTCCTCCCCTGGCAGTGATAACAGCTTGCAATTGACGAGGCATGCTCTGGATCAGATTTTGGATCACATTCAGCGGAAGATAGTCCCATTCCTGTCCCAACTGTCGACTTGACCAAATCAAATTCAACCGCAATTCGCGTAAATTTAGCCAGACAATTTTTTTAATTAGTTAATTAATTTTTAATTCATGAATTTTTACATTTACCGCACTTCCTCTGGCCCTTTTGACTCAATTTAACAATATTTTTGACACAGCGGCGTTGTTAACTATGAAGTAACTGACAACTTTTGACAAGTAAATATCAAAAGATCTTTATTTTATACATGCAGGTATAAACGTTTGACAATTTCTCAAGAACTTATTTTTGGTTTGGTTTATAAAATTGTAGGCGATACGGATCCAAACGTGCGGATACAAATAAAACATTAAATTAAATTAGTGCATAAAAACAGAGTGAAATTACATAAGAAAGAGTGAAGTGTGCAGTATAAGTCATTTTTAATGGTTTTAATATGAGGGGTGGTATGTTAATAATTATTGATTTGTTTGTAATTAATAGTTCGATGAACTATTACAAAAAATTGCAAACCTAATAATGCCAAATAATAAATACTCACCTAGTAACAACAATTACACACGTAAAATTAGACTGTAAGCAATTTTTAAATGTACAATAAAAAGGAATTTTAAATAAATCACCGTGGAGAGTTGTCGAAGAATAATAAAAGGAGTTATTATTGCTGCCATGTAAGATCTCCAGGAGGCCATATTATAACTATATTTTTAACATTTTCTAAATTTTTAAATGTAATTTTTTATATAATCTAATTAAAGTTTGGAGTGCCGCTATTTTGTTTCTGGTTGGATTACCACTTTTTTTATATGTCTTGTGATTTTAAATTTATTTTGTTTTATTAATATTTTTACATTTTTTAATTACGAAATACAAATTTTGGAAAAAAATTATAATAAAAGTTTAATTTGTTCTTTGTTAGATTACATACAGTTTTCTTTCTATATCCGTCGATGTATTCGCCAGAAAAGTAGTTATTTCAATGAGTAATTTGTTTTGTAGTCTTAGTAAGATTCATTTTTGTAGGTTTACAAAATGTTTTCGTGATTTTATAATTTTTGATAATATTTAATTGATATTAACTGATTAAAGAAATATTAGGTCTAAATGGGTTTTCTGTAACATTATATAATTAGGCATGTGTATATCTAACTTTTCTATTTTAAAAGAGAAAAAGTAAGTACATATATGTATTTAGACGGTGATAGATTTTGAGAGGTTAGATTTGTTCATTTTAACAAAATATCTTTCCTTCTCGTTACAGAAGAGGCAAATTTTGAAACGGAATTGAACTTTTAGATTTGGTTTTAATAAACATAACAAGGTGTGGTTATTTGACTGAAGATTATTGAGGATACAGAATTGGTTCGCATACGAGTAATTTTTAAATATTATATATTTAAATACTGAATGTTAACAATAAAATGTTGTGTACAAGCACCTTTCTAGAGAGAGTGGGAATTACTCACTTGGGCACTGTAAGGTCAGACATAACAAAACAGTCTGTTTTCTGAAAAGTGTACGTGAGTATTATAATTGATGTTAACATGGCGACGACCACAAACATCAGTGAACAAATAAGCGACGTTTATACAAAATGTAACAAGTGCTTTAAACCAGTTGTTAGTGCTGAATTGTGTAATCACTGTCAGAAACTTTTCCACCCGTCCTGCTTAGATATTCACGAACAGAAGTGCCGAAAGACCCGTTCGAAACTAAGCAGCACAAGTGAGGTTATATCACAAGATGAGGGATTCCAACTCACTCCAGAGAGTTCTGAAACAGTGAGTACCCTTAAACATGACAATAATATTTTGAGGAAGTTAGTTAAAGAAATGGAAGAAAAGGCATTACTTTTAAAAGAAAATTGCCTACTTAAGGAAAAGATAGCGGACTTACAAACAAAATTAAGAACCCAAACAGAATCCTGCAAATGTGCAGGAGATGTTAGTTCGGCTATTAATTTAAAGATGTCACTCTGTGACTCCAATATTACCAAGAATTCTACAGCAAAAGAGACTGAGAAGAAATCTACAATCCAGAAGGAAAATATTGATGTTTTTGAAAAAATACAGAACAGGAAAATAAATAAAACAAAGACTAGCAATACTCGAAATGAAGCGCTACCAGTCGTGGAACCGACTATTGGAAATAGTATCAACGTACCCAATGTTCATGACCATATCGAAACGAATGATAACAGCGATCTCGAATATAATAAATGGAAAACCATCAATAGGAAAAGGAGGAAGCGACCAACCCAAGGAATTGTAGGTGTTTCCACGAGTGAACTCAATTTAAAAACCGTGCCACGCAAATCATTCATCTACATTACGCGTCTGCAACCGACAACAACACAAGAAGATATGAATAACTACGTTAAAAATTATTTTCCCGAAGCAATGTGTGAAATATTAAAGAGTAAACATCCACAATTTTATTCATCTTTTAAGGTTACTCTAAATTCTCTTATTATATCCCTCAATATTTTCGTTTGAAGATGGTACAGGTAATAATTCTCCATCGTCCGGTGATAATGGTTTACCACCATCTGGCTTTGAAGGTTGCAGGGAAGAAAAACACATCTGTCATTAAAATATATTAAAGTCCTTCAGTTCGTTTTAGAAAATTTAATAATAATTTAAAAATACGAAAACATTTCCTTAATGTACAACACTGAGTCTTATTAAGACTACAAAACAAATTACTTGTTGAAACAACTACTTATTTGGCTACTACCTTGACAGACACTGAATGATGACAAAAGTAATTTGCGTAATACAAATAGTACAACTATCAAAGCAAAACTAATTTGATATTTCATCACTAATTTGATCAATTTCTGTTAAATAAAATAATAAATGAAATATATATATATATATAATAAAGAAAATTTATGATAATTACATAAAAATACATAAGTTTGTAAATTTAATTTTGTAAGTTTCAATGCTCTTTACTATAAATATTACAATATATAAGTAAGTAAATAAGTAACTAAAACCTTTATGAGCTGAATGTATATGTCGAAAAGTTGAAAAAATAATGCTAAAGAATAAATAAAAGGAATAAAATTTAAAAATCATTGTTTAAGAACATAAACGTACAAAGTACTTCCATAGTTTTAGTGAGCACTTTTTGTATATTTTTATACATGGTTAGGAGACATTGATAGAACTTAACTTTCACATAATTTTCCAAGGCTATACCTAATTTATATTGATCAGGTAACTACGATTACTTTCGAATTTTTATTCGATATTATTTGAAACGTTGATATCTAGGAACGTAATGAATTTAGGTATAACGTATGATTTATAAAACATGTTCAAAATTGACAGAACTATCAAAATAAATAGTAATATTCGGGTCGTTTCATCAAAACAAAGTAATCTTAATTCACCAGAATTTTTTGAGACACCTTGTATATACCAATTTATTATATGCTGATTAAGAATACAATATTTAAATTATTTTGTCTATTCCTCGAACACGACGATAGAGAAAAGCCTGGCTTATGTTATGCGGCAGTTTATAATTATTGTAATAAAAATAAAATAACGAAAGATGTTAACTCTAATAACGATATTACTATACGGAAAATTATTATGTAGAAGTTTATCAGAAATCTTGTTTAAAAATACGTACCTTCAGGAAAAATGCCGGATTTTAATTTTTAATGTCCGTAATGTCAACAACAGTCACGGACAGATTTCGATCCATTTCAAATCTTGGTTAAGGATATTCAATAGAAGTTTTTCTGTGGAATTTAAATCCCCAGGTATCGGTAAACCAAAATAATATCATTAAGGTTACAGACATATATAACAATAATAATGTGTTAATATTGATATATTCTTACTTATAATAACCACTCATAAAATAAAGAATTTTAAATATCTCAGGTTAAGTGGAAGAACAGTTAATAGTCATAGGCTAACTGAACTTCGCCTGCTCTTCTATTATACAAATTGTAAACATATTTTTCTATGATCAATAAAGACGTATTATTATTATTATTATTATTGTTATTGTTATTAAATAATCAATAAAGATCCATTTAACAAATTAAACGTAGCAATAATCTTTTGGGAAACCAAGGAGTAAAACTTGTTTCCAATATTCAGCAAACGATAAGTTATGTATCCTCTCCGGAATCCGGGTGCATTTCGATAAGGAGCGCCCGGCTTTTCCTCCTTTCCTTCAGATCTAAAGAGGATATGTGCTGCAGGAAGTGCATTGTGATTTCTACTATTTATGCTATAGTGCGGTCCTTCCGATCTTGGCACTAAGGCCAGCTTATACTGTCACTTTCTTTTTTTCACAGATGCAATTTTAGTGTAAATATTGTACGAATTTATTCCGATCGTCTGTTGTTCATTCATGAATGTTGTCGGATTAGAGAATATTTACTCAATTATAAAGTAACTACATTCAATATTGCCGTTTCTATGTAATGCTATTCAATTTGAAATTTATCGCCGAAACCTATACTTATGTGTAAGGGTTATTGAAATAAACATTATAACTGTTTGTATTTATGACTAAAATAATAATCCCCATTTAAATGAGTAATAAAACTACTAATGATATATCGTTATATCTGGTGTATATATTTAAAGTTTAAAATTCTACTTTGTATTAATGCAATATTTATCTGAAACCTATGCATTAAAATAATTTTTGTTTACGCCATAATTAAGTTAATCTTAATTATTATTACTTTATCTTTCTTAAAGGGCAAGATGATGTAGACCTTGAAACAAGCCATCTATGAGAATATAATTAATTCAATTTGAAACCTGCAATTAAATCAAGGAACTTAACTTTACTTGATAATTACATACAAATTAAAGCATATTATTTATTCGAACCTGTTTTTTGTTGATAGACATTTCCTTTGATAACTTAAGAACTTCATATAAAAGATGTTCTTGAAAAATAAGCAGAAAAATGTTCTGTAAAGTAAAGGCTTATTTAATTATCTTATATACATTGTATTTTTACTTTTTACAGTATTAAGCTTGATAATTTTATTTACTTGCATTATAATTATCTAAGTTGATGAATTGCAGCATACAATTACTACGAATTCAAATTGTATTTAAATGAAGAATAAAATCTACAGATAAGATATTTTGTTTCGAGTTACCTCAAGATTAATTTAATTATATGAAATAATTAGTAATTCTTTTCCGTCACTGGTTTATTTCAATAACTAAGTGTCCATTTAGAGGACGAAATGTACATTTAGTAATTGAAGTAAACCGGCGAATAAAAATTATTACTAATTATTTTATTTAATTAAACATTTATATACAAAAACAATATTCTTATAGATTTATCTGCATTGCCACACTTTTCTTGTGTTAATATTTACAATCAATTCAAAACAATAATTTAAATTTCTTATTTCGTAAAACCTCATAAATATTTTCTTTTTACACACTACCGATTTTGAATATAGAGACGAGAAAATGAGGTAATGTTATATTTGTATGCGGCAATAATTTCACACTTAAATATTTCAATAATACCGCACTAGAATATAAATTCTTAAATGCAGCCCGGCGCATCCACCAGTACGGTTGGCAGCGTGTGGCGCAACACATAAATCGATATCACGTTTTATTATTCTGAGACCGTGCCACACTTATAGAAGCCAAATTATTTTTAATAAGAACTTCAAAAACCGCTATAATATCTCTTTAAAATTAAACCTGCCTTGTCCCATCCACGTATTCAATCGCGTCGCATAAGCTTTTATAGATTATTTTCAATCTACACGAACTCACTATTCATGAACGCAAACTTAGGCTTAATTTAGAATATTTATGAATTTTCAACCGTCGCTGTGATTGGCAGAAGTAAAACGGAAGTGAGACGTTTAGTATTAAATCGGATTATCGGGGGAATATAAATGTACGTTATCTGCGGATAGGTTTATCAGATATGCACGGTTAGCCAAGCAATTTGATTAAGACATCCGAAGCACGCACTGTGCAGGAATGTAACCGGATGTTCCTTGTGTAGGCACGCACGCGCCAAATTTAAATTACACGTTTATTTTGATTGAAACTAATTATACGAAACACAGCCAGCAATTTATCTGCTAAATAAGTAATGTAAATGTCTGCGTTTCTAATTTAGTGGCGCTGTGCGCTGTAGACCGTTTATTTTCGGCGTTGTCAAGATTAGGTGACATCTCGAATGGTCTAATTCGTGTGGATTTACAGCAGGGCGGCCAGTTTGGACTTAATTGAATGCTCCACTTTTCACATTTTACCTTTTTTATACATGAACTTTGTCGGAATAAATATAGTTGTATATCAAATAAAATATATAAACTTTATGAGCCACATAGAAATATTAATTATAATGGATAACTTACACAATAATAAATATAAAGTCCTCTAGTTATGATTTATTGCTTCAGTGTAAGCGCTATTACTTTCTTATGACTAAAGATTATTATAACGAACAATTAATTTTAGCTTAGTAGACTAAAGCATTAATTATAATTAAAACAAAATCGTTATTTAAATAACTGCTTTATTGCCAAAATACGATTATGAAGTACAGGTGTAGCAGGTAATAACAATAAATAAAATTTTGAAACCGAAACATTCCGTTATCGTAAAATGCACTCAAAAAACAATTCGATGATATATTGAAGTATGATTTTATCAGATCCTAAATAATGGTTATCAATTTTCCTCCACTGCTACTCGGAATATTTTCCTTGGGGATGTGCGATGCTCATGGGCCAATCTCATATATTATCCTCGTCTCGTGGAGCACAGAGATATAGATATGATGATAGGACCTTTTATATTCCAATTCAACAATGTTTCGCCTGCAACCATCGATCCACAAGAGGCCAACCTTTATGCCAAAGGAATTTAATTTAACATAACGATATTATTGTCGGAATTTGTATTCAGAAAAATATACATCATTAATTATGACCAGCAACATATCCATTAACCGAACAATAAAAAAATATTGCAACTGCTATTATAGCAAATATGATAACATATGCAAATTGTTATAATAAGTTTAGAAAAGTGAACGTTATTATATCCAAAATTATATATTTATAAAGTCTAATATTATGCTGCAAACGTAAAGAACACGCGGTTGATATTTAAAACATCGATACTAAACAACTTCCTATTAGACGTTAAGTTTTATGGTATTACAGCAGTTAAACGATTTCGCGTTATTACAAACCCTTTTTAGGCGCCTTTACTGCTGATACGTGATTAAGTGGATTATTCGTCGGCGCGATCGGAAAATCGGTAATTCTACTAAAGTTGCGTGCTCAACTTTAATTAATTTTCAATTTTATTTTTACTTATTCGTCTCCGGAAATATAAAATTATATCAAATAAGAATTGGCTAATCTTTCATTTAAAATTAATTACAAACCTCGGCAATAAATCATAATGGAGTAACGTTGATTATAGTTGGATTATTTTATAAGATATTTTACAAAATTTATTTAATACTAAACTAATTACCTTTTATTATTGCAAAAAAACTAGAAGAAAATCTTTTATCATTTCGGCTAATACTTACAAAACACACATTTGGAAAAGAAGGAGAAGATAGTAGTTATAATTGTGAATAGCGAATTCAAAATTCAAATACACAGACGAACAATTTATGAAAATATACAAACCAAAAACGAGAGATAGTAATATATGTCTACCTAATCAGCAGATTTAATTAAAACCAAATTAAGAACGAAAAAATAAAAAGACAGGCTAAAAAATCAAACAATGAACATGGTTTCTTGAATATTTATTTACTTATTTTTTAATCAAACATTATAAAATAATAGGTAACGAATTGTTTAACCCTTGGTTGGTTTCACTTATTTTGTATATTTATTCAACTAGTTGAGTGTTTAACAATTCTTTACCTATTACGATGATATCATTTGAATAAATTGCACTCATAACAAAATTACCAAGCACCTCTTCAAATAAAATTTAGAGAAATAGAAAAGAGAAATAGCATAGAAGGTAAATGAGAGACATTCAAAAGATTTATAATAAAATCATCGATGGAATGCTGTGGCACAAAAAACAAATCAAGGAAATTAAGAGAATTGAATGGTGTACAAGATATATAAAGAACAAATTAAAATACAACAAATTAGAAAAAATACAGACGAAATCTAAAAAAATATATAACATGATAAACATCAAAGACAAATATGGAACGGTAATTACAAAAGTCGACAATCATATAGAGACAATATTTCGAAGAGTTGAGCAAGAGATAAAAATGACAAAAGAAGAACTGAAATAGAAAGCAGCAATAGAAAAGACAGAATATGAAGGAGTGAAAGAAATTATTTAAAAAACTGAAAAGTGAAAAGGCGACTAAACAACACCTAAATAATGAAATAAATGGGAAATAGAAAAACATGATACTAGTATATTTACTGAAAGAAATAGCAGAAAACACCAAGGAAATAGAATACATTATCTATGCAAGTTTTTGTCGTTTTGCTAATTCTAGTAGGTTCTTTTATTAAATATTTTAGATTAAATTAAATTAACAAATTTTTGAATTTACATGATTGCAAATTTATATTAAAGTCACCAACTATAAAGAAATGTTTATGCTTATTTGATAATTTATCTACTAAATTGTGAAATAAATAATAAAATTCATTTAGATCTCCCAATGGAGATCTGTATATGCAAATTATATCAATCTCTTTTGTTTGATCGCTTTCAATGTGAACTCCCGCACATTCAAGAACTCCCGAATTTGTATATGCGGCCAGGTCCACTGGTGTACATTCGATGGATTCATCTATGAATATGGCTACTCCCCCATGTTTTTTCTCCTTGCAACAGTAGAACGAGATTAGTTTGTAGTTTTCTATTTGAATTACTTGTAGTTGGTCTTCATCAAGCCAGTGGTCGAATACGCATAGGACTCAAATGTAATGTCTGTTCTTCTGTTAAGGCTAATAGTTGATTTATAGATGTTGTTATACATTTCACATTATGATGAAGTATTCGAATTTGGCTTTCCGTTAAGTTTATGGCGTTTGTTTGGGTCGTGTTCGGTATTGAAAATTTTGTTTCGGTCTCGGTTTAAAAAAAACCTATTTATAAAAACATTTTACGGCCAGAAATTCTCATGAATGATGATCTCTTCAACTGCAGTGGGTACCTCTACTTTAAAAGACGAGTAAGAAGCATCTTCATATTTCGGTTTGAGTTTTTCCACAATATAAGAGTAATCGCCTGCCTTTTGTAGATGATCCCTTATTTGTTCACATTTTATATCTTTGTGTAATCTTGAAACAAAACTCCATTTCCGTGTTTGTATATCGGCTACTGGAATATCTGAAGACGTTGATTTTCTATTCAATATGTATCATTTTTTGTTTTTCTTCACGACATCGGTCCATTCAGTGTTATTGGTTTTTTGATTATTTTGATTCGAGTCAGTCCCCTCCGATGTTATCATAGTTTTTGTGTCCTTAGGCATTCCACTAATTTTGTTGGATTTTCTATTGGAATCGGTATTAGTAACTCCATCTCTAGATGAATTATTAATTGTTGTGCCATTGGGTGTTGATGATATCTTCTTAATCGCTGTTGCTTGTTGGTTTGAAACCTTGCTAGATTTTATTTTGTTTAATTTGGTGTTTAGGGCTTTAATTTGCTTGTCTTGATTATTAATTACATTGGTTTGATATCGTACTTGATTTGTTAAAGTTGTAAGTTGAAATTTTAAAGATACTAACATTTGTAATGAGTACTTTTGTATTCCATTTTTTTCGCACTTTGTACATGCTGTTAGCCCAACAGCATCAAGTACAAATAGCAAATATATCAAAAATAAATAGCAAAGCATCAAAAACATTTGAAACAAAGAAATAAGTGAAACAAGAATGAATACTGAGCTCACTGCTATTTAAACTAGTATTAGACAAGACAATGGACGTTGCAAAGCAACAATTGCATACTGGAAAATTAAGTTAATACAGCTGGCATAGCTATTCTCTGAAGATGATATGGTGATAATAGCAGAAACAGAGGAAGTGTTACAACACAACTTGTAAATATTATATAATGAATTGACTAGAATCAATTTTGAGAAAACAAATACCATGAAAAACACAGCAGGAAATATTAATAAATGATAATAAAATTAAAACAACCGATATCTAGGAAAAGTAAATAAAAATAAAGGAAACATGGAAAAGCGATAAAAGATAAAAAAGGAAAAACAGCAAAACTGTGCTGTAAAATATTTTCTGCTCAGAAAGGAAATAACAAAAAGTACAAAACGTGGAATGCTTATAAAAGCTATAACATACAGTGGAAAGTTACTAATAATAATAGAAAACAAATAATTAACTTAACTTTCTTAGAAAAAGGAAGACCAAAAGAAACAGAATAAGAAACACAGAGACAAAACAAGGTCAAATCTATAAACGAAAAATAACGGAGAGTCAGATGAAATGGTAAGGGCACATATGAATATGATAGAAAATTACCAAGATAATATACGAAACACGTACAATACAGAAAAATATTACAGGACTAGAACAGCATAATAGGAAAAGAAGAAATGGTAGGTAGGAAGAAGTAAAGTTTACTTAATATAGAAAAAAATGGAGAGAATACTATCTCACAAGCTAATCGAATAGAAAAAACAAACAGATATTTATAATATATGACATCCTCACCGAATGGTAGAAATGTAAATAATGTAATAAATAAAGTAAAAATATTTACAAAAGTCTCTCATACGATATTATTATAAGTTTATAGTATTGTGCATTCTTAAAACCCTAATATCTAACTGAAAAAACTTCTTGACATTAAGGTTGCTTTCTTCTTTTCTGCACAAGTTAATAGCAACAAACTATTATATATAAAAAAAGTTTCTTATATAACTACTTTCCAATAGAAGAAAATATAACTTCTTCATCACCTAAAATTGTTATAAATATTGAATTATATAAGGGATATATATATTTACTATAAGTACTACAAATTTGTTGTAAATAACTAAGATTTTCAAAATGTGTGTTTATTTTCAATACAATTGTTTCGCAAATGTATTGCTTCTTCAGGCGAATGAAAGTTTACAATAAAATTCATTCACCTGAAGAAGCAATAAATCTGTGAAACAATTGTAGTGAAAATAACAACACATTTTGAAAATCTTAGTTATTTACAACTTTAATATACAAATGAATATGGATTTTCAACATCACAACGCCTTATCTATCAACCAACTACAAATTTATGTTAGATATATTTTTTCACTCTTTCTGAAGCACTACTAATCTCCAAAATTCTGTCACATTATCTTAGTTATTATCATCTTCTAAGATGAAGTCGAAAATATTCTTCTCTTCGGAAAATCCATTTCGTATATCCAGCTCCTGCTTATTTTCTCACTTGATACAACATACTTCCTCTTTAGCTGACATCCAATATTGTTATTTATTGATTCCCTTACTCTCTTTCATTCACTTTCCTAATTTGGGTTACCCCTTTCTCATCATCCAAGATTGAATTGCACAAAAGGTGTGGCTTTCAAATGTAAGAATATGATTGATGTTCATATTTAGAATAAAATTAATTACACAGTAGAGTTCTAAAGAGTTTAATTTAAATTAAGTTTTTACTTTGTAAAACTAATAAAATATATTATCAACTTTATTAGAGAATTCTAACTGTCTTTGCAATTGCTGCTGATAGTAGATAATAAAATTTCTGCTACCAGTGATTTGTATCTCTAATTATAAATAAAACAAAGTGTATGTAAGTTATCTCAATTTTTTATTCGTTTGAAAGGTCTATCGATGCGATTACGTTTTGAATATAACATCATGAAAACGTCTCCAACGGCTTCACTGGGTGACGCGCATCCAACATGTCCAATTTTCCATGACTCTGGTAAATAATAAATAATCAGGCTGAATTTAACCGATGGCAAAAGTTATGTTGGCTTTGAGGGCCGCTGTTGGTTGGTATCGCTCCAAATTCGACAATTTTGTTTGTTGACGTACCCATACATGTAAAAATAGGCCTTATCGGTGAAGATGATTTATTGGTGAAAACTAGGGGCAGTTGGATGTTGTTCTGTGAACACACACCTTTGTAAATCGTCTTTTACCTTCAGCTTCTGGGTTAGTTGAATTATACAAGGATGCAGGCCCAAGTCTAGACGCACGACCAAGTTGTGGTCTGCGAAAGGCCGGATTCTTGTCTGCGACGCGAAATCGACTGCGTCGGATTCTCCTGCATACTCTCACGGATAGCGGCGATGTTTTTGGCAGATATTGCGTTTTGTCGTCGTATTAGTTCATTGTTTACTGAACCAGTAGACTCAAATTTATCCACCATACTACGAATAGTTCTCGCGGAATATGCCGTAAAATAGGCGAAGCCCGCGGAATGTTGCCCCAGCAGAACAGCCATTTTGATTAAACAATTTTATCATTTGCACCTATGTTTTAATGCTATATTTATCTATAGTGGTTTTATAAAACAAACTAAATAAATGACAGACAATATGACAGATGTAGCTTCCACAATATAACCGCTATCAAAGTTCAAAATTCAGAAGTTCAGATATACCTATTTCAAGACCCTTTACAACTATCGTAACCAAATACTATTTAAACTACTAAGTTCGAGTTATATTATTTATTCACAATAATTTTTGAAATATCAATGATGAATACGGTAAAAATTGTTGTCAGTAAATTTTTAAAGCTTCGGACCGGTTTCACCTTATTAGTATCTCATTAATACAAGGCAGTTGAAGACACTATGTATGATACTATTATAGTGGGAAAGTATCGGACTCTTACCAACCAAAATCTCTTCTTTTTGTTTGTTTGTTTTTGTTGGAGTTTGGCTGTCTATCTAGAGATTGACTGCAATATAGAATATGGATGGTGAACAATAACCTTACGATCGTATGAGCTAACTGTAGTGTTGTAGGGTTCACTACAACATCGTGGTCAAACAAGGGTTAGAGTGGAGATCGTCGCTGCTGCACGAACTCCGCCCAGCTTCGTCCAGTCAAAATTTTTGTACGTTTCCTATAATTTTTGTGTAGATATTGATATGTATTTTTTTTTTAATTTTGGATTGTAAAGCTAAAAGAATAATAAACATAAACATAAACAATATACTAATGTTAATTTATATTTAATTAAATATATATAATAGTTTCATATTTTTATTAAGAACATTGTTGCGGCTGTTATTACTTGTCCATTCTACGCTGAACTAAACAAATCACTATATAATCACAAATAAATATTGTAAAAATATTATATAAAGTGTCAATACAGTTATATGAATGTAAACATCATAACACGATTCAAGTTATGTCACATTTTACAACAATCACGTGTAGTTAATACATAGTGAATTTTTCTTGATTTGTGTTTTTATACCCAAAATTTATTTACTGTTTTATTAGTTTCCGTAATCTTTTAATATTGGTATACCTTGTTGAAAGAAAATAAAATATTTTTCTTGTCTGTTTGTAACAAAATATAATATTAATTATTATTATATATGGTTTATTCATTGTATTCATGCATTCGAGATATCTTTTGTTTTCTTGATCGGCAACATTATGCAGATCGAAGATATCTGAGCGAATTTTACGAATATAATGAATGGTGACACTACGATGAAGTTTTCAGTTTGTTCAAAAGTGGTGATGAACTAGAAGTAGAAGATGTAAAATAAGTTGCGAATAATTATGGTGTTCAAGAAGAGTCGATTTTTTCTTGCCATTTAATTCAATCAGTTTATTGGGGCTATGACAATAGTTCTTCACAAGTCATTACAAGTATTATTTAAAATAGTAATAATAGGAATGTAATAGCACAAATAATGTAAGCATTAAAAAAATAGACCAAGGCTAACTAAGAACCTATAAAAAATAGGATGTAAGAAATACGATATAAAGCAAGACAAGCGTACAACGGATATACTAGTACTTTGGAAATTTAAATCCTGAATACTAAATGATAAAAAAAGACCTTTATTTGCATCCATAAACTTAGCCAATGTATAAATAATAACAATTCAAAACTAATATTTAATCCCTATTAACTCGTTTATTACATCCTTCTTCTCCTCTCCCTCTCCCACTCTAATGTCATCACAATTTTTACGCCAGCCCCGTCCTCTTGCATCCACTCTTCTATCCGTCTACTCCCATTCATCCATTCCTCTCGTATCTCCTTACACTTCTCCGCTAAATTACTCCATGTATCTCTCTCACTCCCACACAGCACACACCTACCATACTCTTCGCCCATCCATATCTTTCTTCCTCTCTCCTCCGAGCCACACCTAGCCCTAGTCATTGCTACCTTCTGCCCTCTGTTTAATGTAGAATTTGCTAGGTACCCAGGTATCTTCCCATGTACCTGCCACCTTTTATAAAGAGCGTTGTACCCACTCCTCTCAATACACCCTTGACGCTCCTGCTTTTCCACTTCTTCCCATTTTACCTTCATCCACGCTGCCACATTCACCCCTTTTTCCAACCACTCATTTACCAAACTTTCAGATACTCCTGCTCTTTCATACATTTTTCTCCTCTCTATTCTTCAGCCACTCTCTCCTACTCCCACACACGTTCTCCACACTTCTTTCACCGGCCTTTCCCCCCCCCCCCCCCAATCCTATCACTTTCATCTCATACCTAGTCACTCTTTCCATTGCGTCTCTATGCATACACGTTCTGTTCGTTTCCTGAAGCAGAATGTAGCTGGGCGCTGATCTTGCCACCGCCAACATCCGCTTCAGGAATATCACCTGCTCTCTATCGATACATTTATATGCTTTCATACCCCATCCCTCCACTAAATGATGAGCCGCTACTTTATCAAAGTAGATATCTTCGAAAGATTTGGAGTGACCGTTACAATTCTTTAACTACGTTTCCCAAAGTGAGTTGTTAACGCAAGTTATAGAAGAATGTAATTTATATTCTGTTCAGGCTAAAATTGACCACCGCTATATTAGTAAATGTACACCTTGTTGGTATATGTGCCAAATATGGCGTGACGAACTAAAATTTTCCATCAATAAATTCGATATAACAAGGAGCTTTCATCACTTTAACTATAACGGCTGTTTTATTTACAGTATTCAAGGAGAACACATTTATTAAATATGTATATATGGGTAACTCCTTTAAATAAAAACTTAGATCTTTTGTTGATATTCTGAATAATAAATATTCTTTGTTTAGGCATTATACGAAATAATATATGCTAATGTAGAATTAGAAATAAAAATTTAAATTCTTTCCCACGTTGAGAATTTCTGGATTTGCCCATAACTTGGAAGTTTATGCTTGCTAAGAACAAAAATATATCGGGTTCGATGAACACAAGCTTTGGGTAACTTTAAATTAAATTTTGCGTTTAATTATTAGGTTGGTGAATAAATTTGTGGCGTTTCTATATTTATTTTATTTTGTGAAAACTATGAAAATTTAATTGAAGTAACTTAATTTTTTATTACTTTTGAGGCTTTGGAACATGTTTACTCTTCTTTGCTTTCCATTGAGGCCAGAAAGCTGCAGAAACGGCCCTGGACATTTGCAACGTATACAAAGAAGTTGTTTTAGTCGACAGCATGGAAATGGTCTGAGAAGTTTAAATAAGGCGAATTTGACGTTAACGTTATTTGTTCAGTTGTCGAAAAATTGGGAGCCTGGGTGCCTCACGAGCTTGACGAAAACAACAAAGAAAATCTCCTTAAAATGGCTTCTCAACATCTATCTCGCCATCGAGCAACAAACGGTCATAAACAGCGCCTTTGGTAATTAATCGTGAAGGCAGATGAGAAATGATGCCTATACATTAATATGGGACAAATAAGGAAGTCAAGAGTCAAGCGTGACCTCCATCCAAAGAAGACCACAATCTGCGTGTGATTGGACTGGGAGGGTATAGTGCACTGGGAAATACTCAAAAGGACTGACATCGTCAACGAAGAGACTATTCGACCCCATCGAGAAGGCCACACCAAACTCCTTCGTAACAACGCCAGGTCCTATATTACACAATTTGTCAAAGCTGCACTCCAAGAGCTCGAATGGAAAATCCTTCAGCATCCGCCATATTCTCCGCATCTTTCAAAGCTATATAATAATTATACTACTATATACAAAAAATAAGGTAACTAATTGTAAATCAATCACATAATTAACTTTGAGATACGTCATGAATTTGTTGCAAAATTTTATAGTGTATTTCATCTGTTATCTGCAAGGATAGTAAATGTGTAAGATTAGTATTATCAATTGCCGGAAAAAATCTAATTTCGAAAGTAAAAAATATGATCGGAAGGACAAGAAAGTCATTATAGTTAACTGTCGCTATATATTCAGAATAAAGGTAGTGTAAGTGTAGATTTATTCGATATCGGTATGGGAAAATACAAAATATATTTTAAGAGCCTTAAATAGTACGTAAGTATTCTCTACCATCTTGTAGACTTGACATTAGTAATTTCTAATTACTTTATAAACGAGATCATTCTAAGAAGCAACTGGGACAAAAATTATTAAATCAAGTCCAATTTTCTACAGAAGTCACCCAAGTGATATCTTCAAGCAGGAAATTGAGTTCGTGCTAACCAAACTTGGCGTTATTGAAGATACGAAAATAAGACGCAAACTGTTTAACTCCAATGGATTGATCCCTACTAAGTGTGAGGAGTAAATTGTAGAATTATGTCTCAACAAATATAATAATTGTTTCAAACAATTTGTAATACCATATTATACTATGTACTCCATGTACGATGTGCAATTTGACTCATATGCTTTTTCAAAAATTTAATTTTTCAAAATATTTTTTATTTCAATTTTCCTTATATCAGTTATGTCAAATTTTCAAGTTATATTTAAATAAAAACCATATTTAAGAGTTAAAAATGTCTAAATACTAAACAGATCATTTAAATACTAAGACACATTAAAATACCTTTAATAATTAACGATAAAGCTATTTCTGGATATAATAATAGCACTAAATTCGTCCATAAATTAGGTGTAGATTAAATATTTTTTAAGCATTTAACGAGCGTAAGCTAAGTATAAACATACGCACTATAAAATCGAAAGATAAGACATTATCAAGGCTAGTAACAATTGCTCTATTTGCAGTTTTAGGTAAACTATTTGAATAAAAATAACACTATTGTATCCTTTCTTCGCACTTTATTTTCTATGCTTTTAACGAATCTCAAAAAACATTGAAACTATTTAAAATTATAGTTAAAAACTTCCGCAAATTATAACACCTTCTTCGGAACTTTTTGAGTCCTAACTCTATTATATATATTAGTAACTTAGTGCAGTTAAAGACGTTTAATCAAATTACATTGTTTGGTCAAGTTCGGAGTAGGTTAAGAATAGTCACTATAAAAAAAGTAAAAAATTAGTGATTTTAGGAGAATGTTTTGATTCTTAACCTACTTAATAAAAATTAAATGTTTGAAAGTTTAAAGTATTATACATAAATATTAAAGTAATTGTATTTCTTCTGGAAAAATTATATTATTATGTACGTTTATTTTAATTAAATAGTAATTAGCATTCATTTGTACTGGATTAGTATTTTTAGTAGCGTGCCGTAATTAATTATGTAAACAGAGAACAACTTATCAACGTCGATCTAAATTGTATCCGTATGACAGGTGAAAATGTGAAAAATGAAATTCTGGAAGTATGCTCACGGAAGTCGAGAAAATCGGTTCGGAATTTATGCGTATCTCTCTCCCTCCCTCATTTGCTCTCCCTCCCATAGATAAAATACAATGTTTGTCAATGTCAGTATCAGAGACGGCTTCACCCAGTATTTATAATACTTTTATTTAAACGAATTCGAAATATAAGAATACACCAACGAAAGGAGAACAGACACACATGCGAACGTACATATTTCAATATGTATATGCGTCAAATATAACAGCAACATATTGAACGACATGAAATGTATGGTGTGTTGTATCTTTAGAAATGCATTAAATTTAGAGGCCGTCAATTTTCGTAAAATTGATGTACCTGTATTTTTATTTATTAAAATGTTTTGAACATCCCAAAACCATTAAATATTAAACTAAGTAATTTTATTAATTTAATTTTATAAAAATTCAAACCATAAAATAAAATATTCTTTGTATTTTATTTTATTATTATCTTTGTTTCTCCTGCTTACAAAATTACAAACAAAATATATAATATACATTCAATATGAAATAAACAAATAATTTAGGACACAGGAGTCACGGGCGGAGTTCACTGTTTACCAATGTTCAATGTGAAATGTGAAACACAAATAAAAAGCATTTATATGTTTATAGGATTTTTTTATGCTAGTCTATTTTATAATGTTTCAAAATTTAATATTTAATTACTTTTTTAATATTTTACACTTTTGTTTGTGATATTTACTTTTTAGTATGTCACTTCTACCTTGAATAAATCTTAAAATAAATTCCACCCTTTAAATTATGGTTTTTATATTTACTTCGATCAAATAATTGGTGGACTTCAGTCAAAAACTTTCGATTAAAATATAATTTGGATTTGTACGATTTAATGTTCCAAGAATTCTCTTTAAGTTTTAAGTTACTTTAAAGTAAAATTATTTAAAATTACCATTTCAACCCAGTGTACACTTTTAAGTTTACTACGCATATAAACTTTTAAGTTTACTACGTTTATACATGCGTATAATTTGCTGGTTTCTGCGATCTTCAGTTACGTTTAAGTTACGTTTAACGACCGGAAGATTCAGTTTTTAAAAATGATTTATTTCTATTAACTTAATAACATACTATAATAAATACTACTAACGGCAACGAACGAATAATAATAATTAATGAATAATAATAATGTCTGCTGCATAATGATGCGGTTCCCTATATAGGATCCAGCGTGTCCAATCGGCGTCTTCTAATCTGGTATGTGACGATATGAAGACAGCTGCCTGGTTTCTCCTCCATCAGATTTGACTGCTATCTTTATTTGGGCCCGGACACATTTCCAATAGATCACGGCGCCTCCTAAAACAGAAACAATCATTATATAAAGTAGAAGTAGAAACATCTGGCACAGTGGACATTGTTTTTGTTGTCACCAAAGGAATTAGCTGTAATTGGGAAATTTCTTCAAGTTTTAAACTCTTTAGGGGTTCTGAAACTGTGTTTTATTTAAGTTTGCTAATTTAGGGTCCGCGGCACTTATCCAAACAGGGCTACCACTAAAAGTTTCTTGGGGTGGTAACACATAGTCATTGTATTTTAGGGTGCACTGTTTGGGATTAAAGAGGAACATTCCACGGAGTTGCTGCGTCTCTTCCTTATTAGGACAGCTAATCTTTAAAAGTTGATCTGTGTCGAAGACAGCAAGAAGCTGGTTGGTTTGGGGAACTCGTTCCAAATGATTTTGGGATTCTGCTAATCGTGTGTATTCGCAGCCTTTAATTTTCCCATAGTTTATTAGATGCTTTTCATAAAGTGGGTCATAATTTTCTAATAATTTTTCGGGGCATTGGTAGTGCTTGGTATCAGAAAGACACACGTCACGTAAAGTTCTCACGTGATTATCAATGTTTGATTTTAATAAAACATTTGATTTTGAGATGATCGTTCTATTTTCATATTCGCATTTAGTTGGAGTGGAGTACATAAAATATAAGTTGAATGAATGTTCAAAATTAATGGGAATGGATAGAAAATAATTTATTCGCGTCTTTTCGATTAAGCAATCAAATATTACACGGGATTCAAAATCCAAGATATTTTCTGGTTTGAGTTCGAACGGTAACTTTCCGTCATAATGTTTGGAGATTTTCAATAGTTCTAAATATAAATTTTAAGGGATTTAAAATGTTTTGTAATATATTCGAGATAGTTCCGAAAAGTAGGAGAACGTGTTGGTGGTCAATTTCTTGATTTAATATTGCCGATAATTGTAAGATCCTAGATCTTAGTACATGTTGATTATGACTAATGTCTTGAATAGTATCATTAAATTGTTTAATTAAATTTGAACTATTCGAATTTCAGTTGATTTTGAATACTTTCTTGATTTGCATTTAAATGAGAAAGGATTTCATTAATTCTTGTATTATCATTGGAATCCATATTTCCTGTTACGGTTTTAATAATTGTATCCAATCCATTGATAAAACCTATTTTAATCCTTTTTGGTGCAACATACGTTTATATCGTTGCTATTTTATCAAAAATATTGTTCCGTGAAAATTAAGTAGATTATTATAATTTTTATAATCGTTATTAAATTTAGTGATTTGTTTTAGGATTTCCTAAATAAATTTTGATTTGATTATCGGAGTTTTTGAATATATAACTAATCATTGGTTTTACAATTTTGTAATCTAATTGATCGTTTAGGAATTGCCAAATTTTTAATATTATGATTTATACAAAATTTTTTTAGATTTATAAGCGTTTTGAATAAGCATTGCAATGTAGGTTTATTGAAATATTTTTCTTTCGTACCTAAATAAATTTTGTACTGGTTGTTTTCTTTTAAATAACTTAAGGAATACAGTTTTGGGTTTTGGTCATGTAATTTTTTTATTTTCTCGAATCGGTGTCGGCACGTACTGACCTTGATAACTATTTCGTTGCATGTGAGAATTTGTATTGCCGTAATTATTTAATCTTGGTTTTTTATTTTGCGTAAAATTATTATTTGAATTAAATGGTCGTCTTTGATTTTGGGGTGGTCCAAATACTTGTCTGTTAGTCATAATTTTTTGTGGATTCGAGTTTTGTTGAAAATGTAACCTAATGGGTTGGCTAGGAAAATTATTATTATTAAATTGTGGTGGTTCTTGATTACAATTATTAAATGGTACATTATTCATTCTTTAAAACTTTCGTCTTATAATTTGATTGATTTTTGGAGTTCGCTCAGGCTCCAAAGTATACTGAAAATTTTGCTCTTCGATCACATAATTAATTTCGGCTTCTAATGTCGCGGGATTTCTCAATCGGACAATACTTTGTAATTGGCGTCGCAAACCACGAATAAATGTTTTTAACGCGACTTGATCGTATTTTTGTAAATTAATTAATTTTGCTGCTTGTGGCATTTCTCTCTCTGCTAAGAAATTTATCTTTGAGGCGAGTTTACTCCAAATACCATCAGAGTTTCGCATTTCGCGGGTATTAGATTAATAAGACCTTGGAGCAAAGAATCATAGTTTCTTATATCACCAAAACGTTGCCTAATATAATTCCTAATAGAATTCCATGTATTTAATTCTAGACGTGAACTGACGGCTACTAAAGCGCGGCTTTTTTTGAGTTTCTGGGGCACAGATAATCTACATGTAATGCAAGAAGACTGCATCCTCTCAATGTGACGGTTGGGTACAGCATTTGCAGTGTAAAAGTGATTGGTCCTTATTGTTTTTGAAGACGCCGATAACCTTAAATGGCAAGCGTTACAGGCAGATGTTAAACGAGTTTTTTGCCGCAAGTTGCTGCATTGGGTCTCGATCATTGTTGGTGTAAACAGGACGAACCAACCGTTCACACAGCTCGTTTAACTATGGAGATTTTGAGACACCAATTTCAAGGTCGAATGATCTCCCGTTTTGGAGATTTGTACTGGACGCCTAGATTGCCAGATCTAACTGCACCAGACTTCTTCCTTTGGGGCTTTTTAAAATCTCGCATTTACCACAACAAACCAAGAACCTTGCAAGACTTGAAAATTATATCGCTCAAATGGCCACCTCCCGATTTGATGCATAATTGCGCTCGTTTAACGGAACTTTGAATTGTTGCTCGCAAAACATCTGGCTCCAAATTGGTGATTTCTTCTTCAATCTTAGCTTTCAAGTCTTGCAAGGTTCGTGGTTTGTTGGGGTAAATGTGAGATTTTAAAAAGCCCCAAAGGAAGAAGTCTGGTGCTGTTAGATCCTGTTGAAACCAACAATTATCGAAACCCAATGCAGCAACTTGCGGAAAAAAACTCGTTTTGCATCTGCTTGTAACACTCGCCATTTATGGTTACGGCGGCGCCATCGACGTCTTCAAAAAAATAAGGACCAATCATATTTTCACTGTAAATGCCACACCAAACAGTCACTTTGAGGGGATTCAATCGATATTTTTGCATTACATGTGGAGTCTTTGCGCCCAAATTCACTCCATGGCTTGTTGACAACTATAGTCTAGCAATGTCAGCCTGGCCAACGAGGAGGCGGGCCGCGCAGAGAGTGTTCTATGAGAATCTAAGCGAGAGGCACATACATTTTTCGGAGTACCGAAACACATGGGTACCCCTAACAGGGACGGCACACAGTTGTAAACAGATTATGATGATTTTTGAAGGGCCCGAATATACTTATGACCACCATAAATAGGTAATGAAAATAAATAACACTACAACGGATAAATATTCTAAGAATATTATATTATACCCAACCTGATTAATATGTGGATTACGAGAACGGTAACAGCGGATTATTGTGGTACACTTTTATCAAAATAATAGGTAAATTGAACAATGAATAAAACGCTTACTATGTTTTTAACCACTATAATTTATTATAATATATAAATATATTACAATTTGTACGACTTAAGTTTCGACTTTTGACGGTCATTATCAAGTGATAATGACCGTCAAAAGTCGAAACTTAAGTCGTACAAATTGTAATATATTTATATATTATAATAAATTATAGTGGTTAAAAACATAGTAAGCGTTTTATTCATTGTTCATTATGAATTACCGCATAGTAACGGTCGCAACCATCATTATAATAGGTAAATTGTATTGCTGTATTTACTAAAAATCTTACAAAACATAAGGACGCGTCCTGTCACCTTACTATTAAACTCAATGATAATTTTGTCAATGAATGTCCCAAACGCACGAACGCGCTGCGTATTATACCGATGCCCTTTCTCATACGCCTATTTGCCACAGCGCAACTGGTCAGCCTGAAATTGTTAGAATATAATTCATATACACGTTGTCCCCTGAAATTTTGAATACGGGCATTTAAATTCGTTACTTGTTACTTAGTTACCACGCTCGTGACGTATTTTAATGGACTGACCAACGGGAAATAATCAGTAATTTCTAATTTGTAATAAAATAGGGAAATAAAATGAAACATATTTACACAATCTGACGTAACGTATAACAAATAACTACAATGTTCATCTTATTCAATGTTCGAAAACATCTCTTTATTGAGCCAAACAATATCCCAGATGATCATAAAATTCCTGTTAACATTTTGAAACTATGTAAGTCAAATTGACATGCATATTACAGCAAGAACCATAGCAACCAATAATAATAATCGAGATACAATACACACATTACATTACCCATATTCAAAATTTCAGGGGACAACGTGTATATCTACATCATAAATGTCAAACCACATTGATATTTGGCGCCATCTGCAAAAACGGCGGTCAATTCAAACTCTTATATTATTTTTGTATAATTTTGTTTAATTAATCTTGTGTAATAATTTCTCTATTTAAGGTTCTATGGGAAACGCTAATAGTTTTATTATTTACATTCGATTTAATATGACCTCCATAAGTCATCATCTTTTCTTGTTTAAATAACTGTTATTAATTTTTATCTATTCAATTTACAATTTATTGTAATAGAAGATTAATATCATTCTGCAATAATATTTGCATTACCACGAACACCTAAATTATCTCAAAAAATGGTAATGCTAGTAAATTTAATAGAAACTGAAAAAAATAACTTTATGAGAATTTGTAGAATATTGACTGGGATATTCTGTATGAGTTTACTGATATTAATTTATCTTTTAATGAATTTTATAATAATTTAATGAGTGTAATCATTCAGTATATACCAACTAATCAATTTTAACATAAAAAAATACATTTCGGCTATGGTTTTATCCTAATAGTTATTTATCTAACTAGTGGGATAAGAGCATCATTAACTGACGAATGCGGTGAGTTGCTGAGACGAGGGCGTAGCCCGAGTCGAAGTAAGAGCATGAGTCAGAATTACGGAAATTATACTTTTGAATTGAATTCGACGAAAAATCGTAATATCATAGTATGTATGTAGAACCATAGCAACATGTAATTTGAATGTCAACAATTTAAGTCAAAACTTCAAGAATTAATTTTCTAATTTCTGTTTTTCTGTGAAATAATGAGCGACTCCGAATCTCTGCCTTCGGATATCGAAGAATCGGCCACGCAGGTAGTTTCAACGTTATTGCCGGAAAAATCAAAAATTAAATATGAGCAAGCTTATGAATGTTTGCGGAAATGGTGCGATGAGAAGAAAATAAAAAATGAAGCAAGTGAAAAGGTACGTCTAGTATATTTTGAAAATATTTCGAAACGCTATAAACCTTCAAGTCTGTGTGATCGTTAGTTGGTATTAAAAAATGAGTGTGTTTTTGATTTCATTACCTCACTAGTTAGGTAATGAGTTTCATTACGTAACTCAAATGAATGTCAAATTCGTCACTTATCTAAGCAGTCGTAGATAAAATTATAAACCAAATCAGAAAGAAACATTACTGCTGCTCTATTAGTTAAATTTAAAACAAAATAAAATATGTATATTATCTACCGATCCAAGATTCCAAAAATACTGATTCATGATAATAAACATCTTTATAATTCTTATGGTTTTCGCGAGTTCATTGAACCAATATGCTGCCTCTTATTGTTTAGTATTAAACTTTTCCCCCATTTCAACTATTTAATAATTGCAATTCTTCTAAAGGATTGTGGTGCTTTGTTATGTTATAAAACTCCAACTTCAAAAATTAAAAATTACATCCATATGTAATATACCTAAATCATTGGTAGTTAATTAAAACTGATGGTTTGAGTTTACGTGAAGTGTTTTGAAAATGAAAATAAATAACACTCAAAGCATAAGCATTAAGTTACTTGATACATGCATTAAATGATAATAATATAATTTATTACACTTTAAAGTAAGAAGAAACGAATAAAGCTACGGAATATGCTGATATACAAAAAGTTTTTGGAGTTCGCGAGGGAATCTCTAACGGTTGTTTGGCTGAGTATTTCAGGAGATTTTCTGATCGTCGCCAGCTTCCGAGACACGTATTCACGAGTCTAAATCCAAAATTTAGGGAAAGTGGACATGTAATAGCAATAAGTCAGGATGCAAGGCGACCACGAACTCAATGCACACTTAATCTCGAACTAACAATTTCATATACTGTCACCGAAAATCCTTGCAAAAGTGCTAGAGTTATTGCAAGATTGCAACATTAACTGTAAGACAGTTCATTAAGTTTTAGAAGTTGGCTATCGATATTTGCAGGTTCTGTAATGTTCAATATTTGTTATATGGGGATTATATAAATAAATTCTTGCAACTGGTTATTGGCTGAAATCCAAGAACAACTCGAATTCCACAGTAATATACTGTATACTCATTAAGCAACATTTACTAGAAATAAAGTATTTAATAGCTACAATTTACACGAATACGGGTACATGAAATACCCATAATAAACGACCATTCGGTCATTAACATTGTTTTTTACTAAGTAAAAAGGTTGGGAATAATTTGAACAAGAATATTGCATTATCTTCACGTAACAAAAAGACAATTTTTTCAAGATAACAATACTTCTATATATACTCTAAAGGGAAAGTAAAAAGTCAAAAAGGGCACAGAATCAATAGTTTATTCGGCATTTATCATTTACAAATCTGAAATACTATAAATGTACTTCCGACAAGCTGTTCATAAATAAAAGATAAATGGAAAACTCAAATGGACCTTGAACATACATTTTGTTTCTCGGAAGACAAATTGTCGTCTATGGTTAATTTTAATTTTCCTGGAAATTGATTCAATATAGAATAAAATGAACGTACAGACTCCTATTATATACAATAGAGTCATATACGTTTTAAAATAGAATTTAAAATAAGGATGCTGAATAAAGATATAGTTATTTAAGTTACAAGTGTAAAAAGTAATGCTTTATTGTACGAACTAGCGTTTATAAACACGAGCTAGGAACGAGCAAATATTATCAGGATAATCAAAAATTAGTCTACGGAACATTAAAGCAAACAAAAAAAGAACACAGTCTGATGAACATAAAATATACGTATGGAAAGATGGTGACAAATGAAGATAAAATAATGCAAATATGGAAACAATCCTTTTAGGAGCTGATAGGTACAGAAATATAGACCAAAAGAAAACAGGAGGAAGAGGACAACCAAATGGACGAAGCTGAAGAAAATACGGAAGAAGAGACAAAAGAAGCTATCAAAAAACTGAAGAATGGAAAAGCACCAGGCAAAGATGAAATACCACCAGAAATGATTAAAAACACGAGCGAATTAGAAAAGTGACATAATTAATGAATGAAATATTAAAACAGAGAAATATACCTACAAAGTGAAATATTGGAATAATTCTACCCATATGCAAGAAAGGAGACAAGGGGGGCTGTAGTAATTATAAAGGAATTACATTAACAAGCATAACAGGTAAAGTAATGGCAAGAATACTTTAAAAAAAAATCAGAGACAAGGTGAAAAATACAATATAAAAAAGTCAATGCGGATTTAGAGGAATTTTATTTTCATACTGAGACAAGTAAGCGAAAAAATATTGAAGAAGAACATGTACATGAATATTTTGTGGACCTAGAAAAAGCATTAGACAAAAAAACTTAAGAAGACAGGGGAATAGGAAGATAGAAAAGAAAATAATCAGAACAATCCAATCCATATATGAAAATAACAATAACATCGTAAGAACCAATAACGATGAATCAAAAGTGTTCACAACAAGAATAGGATTTAAGGATGTGTCCTAAACCCCCTCCTGTTCACACTAGTTTTAGTTAAACAATGAACACTAAAATTAGGATTTTGGAAGATGAGACGGACGGAAATAACTACTATTCCCAAATTATATGGTCATAGTAGCATAAACCAAAAATGACTTCCAACAAAATATGCAAATACTAAACAGGAAGCTTGTAAACATAAATATGATGATAAACCTACAAAATACAAAATCAATGGTAATAATAAAGGAGCGTAAAACATACAATATTACGATAGGATGAACAAAAATAGAATAAGTAGAAAGCTATAAATCCCTGGAGACAATAATCGAAAGCAATGGCAAGCTAGACAAAGAAATAGAAAACAAAGTAGGAAAAACTGGGAAAATATACAACATGATGAAACATATGTTCTTTGGTAAGAAGGAAATACCTTTTTTTGTAGACGGAAGGTGGAAAAAGATAAGACATACGCTAACATATATAGCAGTGAAACGTAGACAATGACGGAGCAACAAAAAGAAATAATAAACGGAACAAAGATGAGATTTCTTACGAAGATAAAAAACAACACAAAACTAGGCAAGATAAAAAATAAGAAAATTAGACAGGACCTAAACATCAAGTCAATCAATAAAAGAATAGTGAAGGGGCAGATAAGATGATTTGGACATATAAACCGAATGAAAACTGAGAGAAACAAGAAAATGATATATAAAATAAGAGCAACGGGAGGAACCAGAGAGGAAGACCGAGAAAAACATTTAATGATGGGATCAGAGATGCAATAGAGAAAAGTGGAATGAATTGGGAAGAAGCAAAACAGCTAACATAAGACAGAAAGAGACGGAATGTGACATAGAGGATAACTATGTATTAATATTTAAACCGCATTACACCGAAAGGTTAGAAGGAGTAAGATTTAATTAATAAAATAATGATAATATAAAGGAATGGTGTGTAAAGTAGGCAAATCATAATTATAGTGCTTGTGAATAATATTGGACACGATACTAAATGCAACTAATAATAATAACAATGGTAGACTGTGAGGATATAATAACATCGTAGAATTCACATTGGATTAATATTGTGGCAAAATATTTATTCTCTATATTGATTTTGCATAAAAGTTGTTATTTCTAAAGACCATCGTAACATGAAATGTTTTATAGAAGATCAATATTTATAGTAGTCAAATTGTACATCTGGTATTAATTAATATTATAAGTGAACCAAGGTATGTTGACTTAGTTCGTTATAGTATTATAATAGTATTGTTGTTATAATATAATTATTATTATTTACATTGGTTAAATCAAAGGAGAGTTCTTTAATTGTTAAAATTAATTGGTATTATAGGTATATAATCACAGATAGTAAGTTAAATAATAACCTCTCACTTCATGATATTAAATTTTAAATTAATTTTAATCAATACATTTTCCATTAGCATATTAATTTATCTGTCATGTTTAGTTATTTACACTGTCCTACACGATTTATAATAATATATTCACCCACCACAATTATTTCACTACACAGTAGATGATAATATTCAAATACAGTTATTATGTGGTGAAATTATTGTAATAATTTATTCACATAAAGTGAATACAAATTTAAAACATACTTCAAAGGATAATGTTGTTTTTAATTTTGTATTAGTAAAGTCTTGAATAACTATACTGAATTGAAAAATTCACTATGTTTTAACCACAAATAATTATTGTAAAAATATTATCTGACGTGTAGGCACAATTATATAAATCTAAACAATACAGCACGACTCGAGTTTCGGAGTTTTATCGTCATTATCAAGTGAATTATAAATTGATGAAATTTTGATTTTACACTAACTATTTTGGGGTGAGGGAATATACCTTCCGCTAGTTGTTTGCGGATTATCTCGGGAGGACAGTACAAAATTAAAACGTGGCCACAAGATTATACATAAATGATTGTAAACACCTTGTTTAGTATCAGACACTTTTTTTAAACTTTATCTGCGATTATTGTTTCAACAGCTTTCGCCTGTCATTTTCAAACTCTACTTCAAATTTTTTTACGAACCATTTTACAATTTTTTTTTAGCTGTAGTTAAAATTGTAATACTATGAGAAAATAATTTATAAAAATAATAAATAACCGCGGTCTTAAGTTCAATCCCTGTGGGACACCATATGTTAAAATATATGTATCTGAAAAATACGACCTAATTTGGATCCAAAACATTTGATTGAAAATTTTGAACAAGAACAGAATCTTTGTAAATAACATGACTTAAGTAATTTTCTTCAGAGCTATATGTATTTAATCAGTACTACTAATAAATCCGTTAATGTGGAACTAATGTCAAAATCCGTGCAAATTTATTACATAAGTGTTGAAAGAGGTTCGAAAAGAGGATTGTAGACAACTATTTTAAAATAATAAATCTATAATAAAATAGACATTGGTCTGTATTTTCTACATTCGATTGAAACTTACACTTATGCAAATATATTATGTGTAATCATAAAGAAATTATGCTGACAAATGGGTTAAAAACTATTATTCATATTCATTGATAGCAACATAGTAGAAATATTATCTAGGGAAATTTGAATATTATTTAAATAAATTAATTCTAGTTTTAGCCTCGAATGAAATATTTTCTAGAAGTTCGGTAAACTAAAGAAAAATAACTTGCGAATAAATTTGCGGTGTCTATGCTAATTGTTGTAATTTTGATACCATATACCATCAAAACAGTAATATCATGCTATATATTTTTCTTAGGTACGCAAGTCCAGAAAGATTTCATGTTGTGACAAATGGACATTTAAAAATTACTAATGTATCTCTGATAACAAGAGAAAAATGTCAGTTTTACACGCATCCTCCTATCCGTCACCTGGGGAGCGTCTGATGGCGGGCTAGAAATCCTGCACAGGATTAAACAATTATTTATTAATTAACATATTGTTTTTTTTATTATTTAGTCAATTTATATTATTTCATTTTTATCCGATAAAGTAAGCAAATTATCTCAATATTAAGTAAATAATGAAGGTACCATATTGATATTTTATTTTTTGCGACGAAACCGTACAAAATATAAAATATTGTTAATAGACGAAAAATTTAAAATAAAAAACTTTCAAATTGAAGTTTTAAATTTTTTATAAGGTGTGCCAAGAATTAAATACCTTAGTTTTTTATGTTATGGTACAACTATTTTCTATAGTTTTTCTCTAACAATATTGAATATAACTATACTAATTGAAATGATGTGTTATAATAATATGTAGATACTCAACTGTAGCATATAATTTTTGTAAGCTTCAAACACTAACTCAGGCTTAACTGAAACCTTTTAGATATAGATATATTGTGTTAAATCATATTTTGACCGGAGGAATCTGTGGTACAGCCATTTCCCTACATTAATGTGGGGAAATGGCTGGACCATATATTTCTGGGGTCAGAATATGATGATTTAACACAACTTATCTATATCCCAAAATTTAGGGTTAATCCGGAATTTGTCTTCAAAAGAATTAAGAATTTTTATTAAAAATTGACGCTATTTACTTTTTTCAAAATATCTAGTTACCCTTGACTTTTTTGAAAACTTTGAAAGTGGAATTTTATTAGCCTCGTAAATTTACACTTCTTTCCCCATTTAACCGTTTCTCTATCTCTTATAGTTTTCGAGATCGCCATAGAGTACATCTAAAAAAACTCACCCTGTATATATACCTCGGGAACTGTTACCAGGGCAAGCCCATTTATAAGAAGATGTTACGGTATTAAATTAATTATGAACTATATTCAATATGGACCAGTTTTCTGTTTACTTTCGAATTACAAAAACTATAATAGTCTTACTCATAGTTGATCTAAATAAAATGCTTAACTAACTACCCACATTTACTTTTTTTTTGCACTTCTACTTTCAATCGGAATAATGGCTCGCTCGATAATGCCATAGATAATCTGAGGGATTATTACGCCGGATGAGTGTATCAACATTGTATTTGCACCAGATAGGAATACGTTTACCAGGCAGGAAGAAGATAGGGCGGAGATTATGGGGGAAAGTTAGAGAAAAGGTCCGAGTGCAGAAACGGAACGGAACGGGTGAGAGCGTTAATAAGTAGCTTCTTACAGGGGACCCGAGGACCATTACGAAACTGGAGGACCAGGGATATACAATCGGCTTATCAGATCTAACCCAACAAGGGATCGTCCAGTGTTAAGATATATATATATATATATATATATATATATATATATATATATATATATATAATGTATAAACCAGTTTACGTATATACATATACATTTTGATTCCTCAAATTTCAATACACTTGTAAATTAATTGAGTTTTGATTTTGCATTGGATGAGGCCTATTGTTCACGTACGCCTCAATGGCTGACGTAACTCTCGAATATCGTCCTACTCGATGAACTAATTAACATCATGGAGTGCTAACGTGAAGGGTATATTCTGGCGCATCGCGTGATCTGTTAATTGATATTATATTATTTCATTTGCACTTGTAAAGTGCACGATTTACAGATTGTATACTTTAATTGGATTGCTGGCATGTGACAACAGCTCTAACCGAAAATACTGTAATTGGTTGAAAATAAACTCAATAATTGGTTACATTGAATAATTCTACACTTAAATGTAATACAAATATCTATCCTGTTGCTACAAATAATGTTATTTTATTTCGAAAACATGACATGATTCCTGGAATAAACTAACAATTTAAATTAGGTAAATATTTAATTTTTATTTATAAATGATTTTTCGATACTGTTCACATGCGATTATTGTTACAAATGCAATAAAATGTGTCTTCTTTGGATTAGACAGACATGCGGAGAGCGCGATTCAATGTAGGTAAAATTTAATAGCTAAAACTTCATACTCGTAAGGAAGGAACTATTACCGGCGTAATTTATCTATCTTTCCTCATTGCAAACATAATTTATTTATTTTCTTGTTAAAGCCTATGATTTATTTTCTTATTATATTTTCTTTCTTAAAGCCTTACTAGTTAGTAAGTACAAGATAGACACAATGTATAATCTATAGAGGAATCGATTAGGTACAATGCAAGATGCCACTGAAAAAATGAACATGTGTCAATTTTGACAATTAGTATTTCAAAAATATCTATATTTCAGCGTCCTATTAAATACATCATATTTCAATTTTTACAAATGAAATAATATTGAATCTCATATTCGCAAGACAATATGCCACAAAAACGTGGCTATATTTATAGCCATTAGTTTTTGAGTTATTTCGAAACGTACTTCCTCTCATATTTAAATAATTCCTCAATATTGATTGAATCGAATTTGGAAAAATTTATTCGAATAATATTAAAATGAAGAATTATTCCAATCAAGAAATTATATATTTATTTGTCATACATCGCCAGTGCGACAGAATTGTTAAGAGAACTTGCAGAACATTCAACTAAACGTATTCCCAGTTATAACTTACAAATAAAGAAGACTGAAATAAAATATTTTACAAATAAGTAATTAATCGCAAGAACTGAAAAAAATAACAGAAAAAATTATAACAATTGTTCGAAATGATGACCATTAATATTTAAGCACTGTGTAGCACGTGTTGCGATACCCTCTGATGTTGCTCGCCTAATTTCGCGAATGCTTCCAATTCTTCTCAGGCATCGACGACAGTCTTTATAAGACCACAAAGAAAAAAATCGAGTCGAGTAAGTTCTCAAAATCTAGCGGGCCAGTTCCATGGACCTAACTTTCGAATTCATCTATCCTCGAACATATTCGTTAGTTGCTGTAATATTTCGTGTGTGTAATGAGCTTCATCGAGTTGATACCACGAACTTATTCTTAAATTCAAGGGCAGCTCATCCAAAAAATCTCTAGAACATTTCTTAAAATTTGTAAATATCTGCCACTATTTAATCTTTCGTAGTACAAATAAAAATTAACACTCGTGTCCACAATAGGCAAAATACGTTGAAACTAAATTTGTGTTAGCATTTATGTACAGGCGTTATATGTGGATTTTTAATGGACCGCATGTGATTGTTTGTTTTAATTGAAAATACCTCCACGAGAGAAACTTGATTTGTTCGTCCAGATAACTTTTTTCAAAAAGTCATTGTCTTCTTGAATTTTAAGCAATTCACAAAAATCAATCCTGTGCAGAGACCAAATTAAATTTATTATTATGCATCCGATACAGTTTCAAAATTCTTCGCACTGAGGTTCTGCTTGAAAATAAGCCAAAATATTTACTTGAATTTCTTCATTCTGTGTTCTTAGCTTTGGTTATTTTTTTTCTGCATTTTGTTCTTTAATTAGTACAAAATTTGACTCCAGTCTTCGAAACTTTTTTCTATCCATTGGCGGTAAATGTAGATAAGTTTAACTTCTTTATTGGTATAGGTATTCATTTTAATATTACTCGAAAGAAGCGTACACAAATATTGACACGTTCGATTCAACAAATATTGACAGAAGCTTACCATGGTGCCCGTGCGTATAGAACAGGAATTATTTAAATGTAAAAAATTGTGAGAGGAAACTAATTTTGAAATAACTCAAAAACTACTAACTCTAGATATAGGGATGTATACTTTTTTTAATAATAATAATAATAATATATTTATTACGGAAATCTCCTTTTTACATAGAATATACAAAAATAATTATAATTACATGAGAAAGAAAATAAAAAATATAAACTAAAAATACTATTTTAACAAGTACAAACTTATATACTACTACAATGCATCCGAATACATATAACTTCAAATAAAGCATTTTAAACTCCGTTTAAACGAATAAAAGTTAGTTCCAAAAACATTAAAGTGAGGATGGTTATTCAATATATTTACACGTCTCATTATTCTTTGAAAAGGGCTATTAAACGAATAATTATGCTTAAAAACTCTAACATGAAAAATAATTTTACTCCTCGATTTAACTAGATAAGGATTGGCCATAAAATGAAGCATTTCAAGTAATATTGAACAATCAATTCTACCTGAAATAAGTTTATGAAAGAAACATAAATCAATTTCAGTCCTTCTTGACTCTAGAGATATAAGACTTAAGCTACTTAACGTAACGTTTGCATTAAAATGTGAATGTGGTATACCAGACCTAAACGAAATATACTTTAGAAATTTGTTTTGTACTCGCTCTAATCTTAAAATATGAGTTGTGTAATACGGAGACCATACAATGCTAGCATACTCTAACTTAGAGCGTACTAAGGAACAATAAAGCAATCTCAATGTAGATATATTAAATTTAGATCCATTTCTGATTATAAAACCTAAAGTTCTCATTGCCGTTCTTATAATTAAGTCAATATGATCTATGAAGTTTACTTTAGAGTCAAAAACAACACCTAGATCATTAATACAATGAACCCTTTGCAAAACCAAGCCATTTAAAATGTAAAAAACATTACTATCACTATTTTTTCTAGTAAATCTGATGTGTTTACACTTATTAACATTAAGGTATAAATAGTTTTTATTGCACCAGGATTGTAAATTATCCAGATCTGATTGAATATCAAATTGATCACTAGGTTGAGTTATAGATTTAAATATTTTTAAATCATCTGCAAAGAAGAGATATTGGCAATTTTTTTAATGAATCACTAAGATCATTTATAAAAAGTAAAAATAGGATGGGCCCACAATGCGTTCCCTGTGGAACCCCCGATAGTACATTTATACATTTAGATTTTGTATTACCTATTTTTACACATTGAGTTCTGTTGCTCAAGAAAGATTCCAACCATCTTAAGGCATAGACATTAAATTGATAATTTCTTAATTTATTAATTAAAATTTTATGGTTCACTCTATCAAATGCCTTGGAGAAATCAGTGTATATAGCATCGACATGATGTCCATTCTCCAAGGCATCTAATATGTAAGATTGGTAAGCCAATAGATTCGTCACTGTTGAACGTCCTTGGCAAAATCCGTGCTGTTCCGGGATAATTAAGTTTCTTGACAAATACATTAATTGCGATGAAATTAGTTTATCAAAAACTTTAGGAAGCGCCGACTGAAGAGCCACTCCTCTATAATTTTCGACTTCGCTCTTTTTGCCTGATTTATATATAGGCACTATGAAACTATGTTTCCAAAGATCAGGGAACTTGCATTGAGCCAAGGACGCACGAAATAACAAATATATTGGCTCCGTGAGAGTACAGACACATTTGCTTAAAAAATCCCCTGGAATTTCAACAGGACCGCAACTATAATTATTCGATAGAGATGATAGTTCACTATAAATTTCATTTATATTAATGGATAATTTATCACCACACGCACTATAGCCACTTAGTTGCTGGTATTCTGAAGAACCCATGTCGCTTTCCATTGATACAGTGTAGTTTTCGGCAAAGTTGTCCGCAAAAGAGTCAACAATAGCATCGACACTGGAAATGGGGCATTTTTTAAATGTCATAATCTTGGGAAATCCTTCTTCACTCTTCAGTTTTTTAATATGGCTCCAAAATTTCATGGGTTTTTTACTAATGTAAATTTCTATATTTTTATAATATAAATCTTGTAATCTGCAACTTCGTTGTTTACATTCGTTCCTAAGTCTATGGAATTTTTGTTTGTCCACATCTGTGCCACTGAGTTTGAATAGTGCATGCGCCTTTTTTTGTCCTTTGTTAATTTAATTAACGTAGAATCAAACCAAACGGGATATTTTTTACTGCGCATTGTTTGTATAGGAACAAATACATTTATAATGTAATATAGATGTTCATAAAATAATTCAGTGATAACCTGACTTAAATATATATTAATTTCGTTGTAATTTGCTCTCCTAAAATCTTTATATGAAAAAGTGGGCATTAATGTCTCCTCATACTCTAATTTCAACGAGCAGCAAATCGCTGTGTGATGTATAGAATTTGTATCCAATAAGTCGATAGCGTCAGATATGTATATTTCATCTATATTAGAAAATACCAAATCTAATAGTATTCCACGAGTATTACAAATATGATTTTTTTGATCAAAATTTAAGAAACTATAAGAATTAGCAATAATATCTAAATTGTCATTCATACTTGACTGCGATGACAATTGAATAGATGAATTATCCCAGGCTAGTAAGCGAAGAATATTAAAGTCTCCACATATAATGAATTTTGCATTTTCATAATGCATGCTTAGAGATTCCACAATCTCACAGTGATATACATACTTATCAGAGCTAGAACCAGGAGGTATATATACACCCCCAATAATAATATTCTCTCTTCCGATTGTTACTAGAATGAATAGTTGTTCTACCCGATGTTCATCTATACTAATTTCTTGAGCGCAGATATCCTTTTTTACACCTATTAAAATGCCGCCACCTCGCTCCTTAGAACTATTTAAGTGTGACCGATCTAATCTATATACATTATAGTCCTTGAATGATAGCTCTTGATTTGAAATTTCCTCACTAAGCCAAGTCTTAGTAAGAATAAATATATCGTAACAACATACATTCACATTTAAAGACATATTATTAATTTTGGTACGCATACCGCTGACGTTTTGGAGGTAAATTGTTAGTTTTTTATATTGTTAGACTGTGCAGATTTTATTTTATTACGCAACTCATTTTCATGTATTATTTTCGGACTATTATTGAAAAATTTTATTATTAGACCTTTTTCACCATTATTTTTTCTTTCATTTAATTCATTATATAAACTTTTAATATGCTTTCTTTGCATCTCAGTCAAATCAGTTTTAATTTTTATATTGTCATCAGTACAAATAAATTTGGCTACTGATGTTATTATTTTTCGAGGAGTCTCCTCATTAGAAAAAAATATTTTTATAGGACGAATTTTATCGTTAACCTTGCGACCAATTCTTATAATTTTATTTATAGACGAAATAATTTCCGGATCATTTTTAAATAAATTATTAATTGCATCAGTATCACTTTTAATGCGTGTTTCTATGTTACCAGAAGATTACTCCTTAATATTTAATACAATTAAATTTTTAGATCGTCTACTGCGATCACTAATTTCGTCAATTATACTTAAATCGTTAGATATTGCATGTACTTCTTGCTTCGCTTTCATACTCTGAATTTCGGTTTTTAGTTGTTTATTTTCACTATCCAAATTATTTAATCTAACAGTAATAGCCTGCATCGACAAAGCAAAATCATTTAGTGTTTTTTGAATATTGGCACTAAATACAGATAATCGGTCATCAATAACACTTTCAAACATCCTTTGCATTTCCGAGAGCATAGGTGTATTACTGGAAATTGTATGAGTGGGACTATTAATAATGGATATTGAACTATCATCAGGTGTACATTTCTCGCAAGTCCACCTATCTCCTAATTCCTTTCGCGCCTCTTAAATATAATAATTAATGCGGTCGATGTCCAGTCGCGTGCAGCTAGCATGATGCCACGCTGCACACGTTTTGCATTTAAGAGCAGCCAATTTTGGACTAATGTTGCGAAGGCAAATGGAACAATTCATGGGCATGATTAAAATCGGGATTTTAGATAAACGTGGCAACGGTGTTAAGTATATATGACAAGTGTCCAGAACGATGCGACTGCGCACAAGTAACTAATTTAGTAATCAAACAAAGGTAAAATACAAAGGGTATGAATGTTATCAAGGGTTTAAACAAAAGACACGCTTCACACCACAGGGTCCGTTGTGGTGACTTGAGTAATACACGCTACCGGAGATGATAGACCACGGATAAAAGGAATAAATTTATAGGTTAGATTAATTCAGCAAAAATAAACTATTTCAGGGTACTTACTCGCAGAATTACTTCATAAATAATAAACACTATAGAAGTAGGCAATTATCTAACGTGTATATATTATATTAATATATAATATTAACACAATTATTCCAATTAAACACAGCACTACAGAACAACGACTCTCTCTCTCTCTCATGAAATTAGAATTCAATTGTAGCAAACTGTCTTGCGAATCACATTTTGAGATAAAATATTGGTCATTATTAGAGAGCGGATAAAAAAGCTTAAAAAATGTGAAAAAAAGCACTTAAAAAGGCACAAAATTTAGAGAAAAAAAGCATTAAAAAAGCATAAAAACAGGAAAAAAGCATAAAAACACGAAAAAAGCACTAAAAAAGCATTAAAAGGCACAAAATTTAGAGAAAAAAAGCATTAAAAAAGCATAAAAACAAGAAAAAAGCATAAAAACACGAAAAAGGCACTAAAGAAAACTATATTTTCTTGATATGTTACACGTTTATCAACATATTTTACAAAGAAATTTGGCTTAAAACTAAAATAAACATACTTTCTTTACGCAATATATAATATCATGTAGGTATTTAAAAATTAAATTGTAATTTTGTATACGTTTCAAAATAACTAAAATCTATTCATAAAAACAGTAGATCATTAAATGTTGTTCTAAGGGTTTAATTGTAAAAATTATTACTTCTGACGCTCAATAAATTTTTGAAAGTAGTAAAGCTTCTCTTTATTTTAAATTATAGCTGGATCCATTTGAAAATTGCCATTCAAAATCAAGTTTAATTTATTTAATATTAAAAATCCTTCATTTTCAACGAATACTTCTTTCGATATTATTTTGATTTCTTGGCCAATGCATGCAGGTATTTTCTAAAATGAATCTGCTTTTATAAAGATTTGATTGTGTTGCTCACAAAATTTAAACGCGATTTTATGTAACTCAATTGTTTTGAAGGAAGCTCTTGTTTCTTAAGAACTGTTTAACAGTCTTTAACTGATTTGCTTGTCGTTTTGGGAAAGTTGTATATAACCTTATTAAATTCTTCAAAATTGTTCGCATAGTACATTGTAGCATATAGCCAAATTCCCCATTTTGTTAGCACTGGTTTATGGGACAGTGAGATATCAGATAATGACTTCTTGAATAATTGTACTCACAGAAGAATATAAGAACTATTTTTCCATATTTAATTAAATCTACAAATGGAAATTTCATTCTTATAGTTTCAGAAATTCGTTTCTATTCATGTGCTTGTACAATGCACAAAATGCATTATTAGTAAAATTTTGTAACTTGGTATTGTCTACGGCAAAAATAAGCTTGTCAGTCCATCATTTATGAATTTTGCTATAATGTTATTATCAGTTTTCTTCAATTCTTTTGTATATATCAAAATACTGTTGGTCGGATGTCTTCATGTTAAACTCATATTATTAAATTAAACAAGTCTGTGGTTTCATCCACACCAAGCCACATATAATTATTGTTAATAATATCTTTAATTTTTTGTATGGTTTCATAGTATCTAAGAGCTACATAATTTTTTCTCGGGAATGCGTATTTTACAATATTTTGCCAAGAAAGATTTAAATGCATTATTTTGTAATTTTCTTAAAGGGATATTAGAATGTAAAAGTATTTTGCACAAATGTGGATTTAATTGAAGATGATGCTAAAGATTGTGAAATTGTGCTGTTTTGTTAGTTCAGCTTTGAACTTTTTCAAACGTTCTTGACGTAGTGTTGTTATAACATGTTTTACATACAAGTCTTGACTAGTTAGGATGCAGTTGGGAACTAAAATAAAACTTACTATTTTTAAACATGCCTTACAAAATAGTGTATAATTTTCACTTATTAATTCTGGATAGCCTCTAATTAATTCTTGTATTGTGGTTTTCACCTTTTGCATTATGGGTTAAATATACATGTGAATTATATAATATAATTTATCTGTGATTCCCCAGGTTAATACGATTCACGCATATAGTAATTTTTGATAAATAAGCAAAGTTTTTGGAATGTCAATTCAATAGTTTATGAATGCGAGTTTGAATATGAAAATTAACGAAAACGGTAAATATGCGCCAGTCGTCCCATCGGTACTTTTGCCGAGAGAAGGAAATTGATAGGGTTGCAGAACACCTGATTATTAGCTATCACTTAAATTTGTTTACATTTAATACTTACTGGGGCCCCTATTTATTTTTTAACGACGTTTACATCCGGAATATCATAGGTGTGATTCCTATGAAGCGTTCGTCTGTATTATCTGAATAATGAGACGGTCTATTATATCTACTTATTTATAAACGAATCCATTGTAAATTGGTAATTTATACTAATATTTATTAAAAATAAAATTCATTATAATTATTGTATCATATTATGAAGATTTTTAACAATTATGTTGTCAAAAGACACGTAGAAAATATGTAATACAAATATAATCTATAAATGATGGGATACAGATTTTTACGAAAATTCTCTATATTAGCACATTAATTCAATATCAGCGTGAAATTATTATTAAATGTTTTTTAAATGTTTAAGAAAATGCTCCAAATAAGCATCAAAATCTAAAAAAAGCATGAAAATAAGCATAAAAAGTCAAAATAAGCACAAAAAGTCAAAATAAGCAAAAAAGCCCAAAAAAACTTAGCGCTAAGTAATCACATTCTTCAAGATTCGTATAGATATTAAGAAATTTTGTCGATGCTATTAATATTATGGATAAGCATAATGCTAGAAATCCGCTCTCTAGTCATTATATTTGAAAAAATAAATGAAATATGATGCTTTTAATTAAGCGCTAAAATATTGATTTTTTTTAAATACTAATTGTCAAAATTGACACATGTCAACTTTTTTTCAGTTATAGAGGAATCGATTAGGTACAATACAAGATGATGTCCCTGTATCTATCTTGTACCTAGTAGAAGTTATAGATACCTACTAAAAGTGTATAGTTTTATGTATAGATAAAGGTAGAGGTATAAATAACACTGCTCCATCCTATTTTCGCACTTTATTTTCTATGCTTACATATATATATTTTTAGTGCTATGTGCTAATTATCAATAACAATACCAGCTATTTTTATTATCTTTAGTGTTCCACAAATTCTTCTTAATTAATTAAATGAAACTTCACAAATATTAACACAGAAACTTATTTTTTACTATTACAAATGAGAATTTATTTAAATTATTACTAATTAAAATTGAAGCACTTAAAAACGATCAAAGAGTAATTTTTATATTAGACGCTCCGATAGTTAAAAACATCTATTTTAAAAGTTATTGCATTGCTTTTACACCCATTAAATAAAAAACTAAACAAAATCTTTACTCAATAACTCATAAATTAAAAAATAAATAAATAAATTGCAAACAATGGTTAGCTAATAATTATTCCTCAAGAATCATCATGTGCCATAATAATAATAATAATAATGGAATCCAGATTGAATTAAAGAATAAATTAAATTCTGTTACAATAATTAGCTAGTAATTATTTGTTAAGGCCATGAAATAATAATAGTAACATATTAATGGAGGTAATGCTTGTTATGCTACATTCTTGATGGAACCGGATATATAAGTTTGGTGAAGTAAAGCACTTGTTATGTTCCATATTTGGAAATATGGAACATAACAAGTGCTTTTCTTCACCAAACTTATATTAATGGATACCGATATTTATGATGTATTAAAAATATAAAATACTAAATGGCAAATCACAGTAGTAAAACAATACGAACTATATCGATTTGTCCAAATTATAGTCCACAAATGTAAATGTAAATAATTAAACAATTTTGTATATCACAATGTATACATAATAAGTTCTTAAAGTAATTTAACATCACATTCATGAATATTTATGTTTGATATTTTGTTTACGGATTATAAGGTAGGAGTTTTAGATTACGTAAGTAAAAAAAGATATTTCGAGTATTCCATTTACCGAATGCCAAAATTAAAGTGACTGCCTATTTATATGATTTTCTCTATCGTTGACTCCTATTTTTTATTTTCGCTGACACAGTCCCCTTACAGGTCAGCATCCACCCTTGGGTTTGATATAGATCACCTTGAAATTCATTGTTCTATAGTTGAGGATAAATTGTACTAGTTTAATTGAAGTAAGCGTGTTTTATAAGAAATGTAAAATTTGAAATAAGTTTGACGTATTATAAATAATATTTTTAATAATATAAAACTGTATTAAATTTATTATTAAATATTTATTTAATAAAGCGAATAGTTGCGACCGTTACTACGTGGTAATCCATACTTACACTGAATTGAAAAATTCACTATGTTTTGACCACAAATAATTATTGTATAAATATTATACCGGGTGTCTCAAACCACCCGTACCAGCCTTTTATTTCGACAACGCTTGGTCGAATGTGACTGGAACAAAATATTTTATTACCAAAGTGAACCCAAAGAATTCACTGATGGGTTTATTTTCTTACCGGAATAATCCGGAAGTGCCTTTAAAATTTCAAATAGCAACATAGGTCGAGTATGGTCTTAGTTGATAGGTCTTTTTAAAAGAAACAACTTTTATTAAAATGTTTTTTTTTTATATTTTGCATATTTACAAAAATAAACAAAAAAAACTAAATTGAAAATTAGTTATCCATTCAACATTAAAATTCCTCAAGTAGGCTTTGCGTTGTCGAAATAAAAGGCTGGTACAGGTGGTCTGAGAAATCCTGTATAACGTGTAGGCACAATTATATAAATCTAAACAACACAGCACGACTCGAGTTTCGACGTTTTAGTAAATTTTTCAATTCAGTGTAAATATTTATTTAATGTTAAGATTTGACATATAATTAAGTGAGCCACATAGATTAAATTATGTTGATATTTTCATAATGACATCTTATTATATTAGTTATTTTTAAATTTTTAGTCTGAAATAAAGTTTTTCTATTATGATTAAAATAGCTTTGTGATGGAAAATGTTTGTATATTTAGGCATTTTTAACTTTGTTGATTGTGAATTTTATATGTTGATCACTTCTTGTAAGGCTTAAATTATAATTTAAAACTATTCAAATAATAATTTTAAAATTTTTAATTCTACATTCAGATAAAATTTTGAAATTTTGATAATCCTCACTCACTGATGTTTCTCGATTGGTCCGAAATTTTATTAAAAAATGCATAAAAGTGTGGCGTCTTGTCTAATATCAGACAACATAAATATCACAAAAATATTTATTTCCAAAAATTCGGTACTGCCAGGTATCAGGAAAGCAGGGACAAGAAAATCCCTTATCAGGTCAGAAAAGAATAGTCTTAGTTATACAAAACTAAGATAAGATGACCAAGAAGTTTAATTCGTTTTACTATGGTTATGATCACGGACCACTAGAAATTGATATAATTGAGATTAATTAAGGACATGAATAACCAATGAAAATTATGTAGTGGAATAATAAAGGATTATAGACAATCTTTTTGCATAAAACTATTTTTTGGATAATAAGAGAGTTGCTATTTAAATATTGAGAACTGGCAATACTAGTATTGTCAGGTGAAATCTGACATTGCCATTGTAAAGTTTCATGTTCTTGACGTTATACTTACTTACAGCATTTTGACGTGCGAGCACTATTTGTGTTGTTTATAGCAAGTTGAAAATTTAATCTCGTCCAAAAGATGGAATTGAAAATTTTCGAGCTATGTCTTTTGACATGGTCGAACTAAAGTAGAGTGCATCATTCAACTGAACGTTTGGCGATGAAGCGCCATCTATAGCTACTGTATATCGCTGGTACACTGAGTCCAAACGTAAACGTAGTTCGCTCACAGATGAACTTAAAGAAGATTGTCCAAAATCGGTCGTTGTGCCATTAAGCCCAGAAATTGTTAAATTACAATATGAATTTAAAAAATTATTTGATTCATCAAATGAAGGAGGGAACTTGTGAGAAAGTTTAACCCTTCCTAATAAGTAAATTAGTTTGTGGTATTGGTCTAGTAGAGAATATTAAGAAGTTGCGTGATGGTGCATTAATGGTTACCATATTTAGCGAAAAAACAGAGCAACACCTTCTTAAAATGCACAAAAATAGATTACTGTAATGTAATAGTCAACCACATAAAATACTAGATGTATCAAAAAGACTTGTCTACTGCTTTGACCCAACACATTGCACCGATGACGATATCCTGGCTGAACTGAAATCACAGGGCGTAATTAAAATTAATGAACATAAATCACCTAGAGGATGTTTCATATTAAAATTCAACGCATTCAAACTTCCTAGAAATGTAAAGATTATTTCGATGTATAACATAGAGGTGCGACCTTATATCCCGAATACTCTAAGGTGTTTTAACTGGTAGCAATTTGGACATATTTTAGACATATGAGGAAATAAGTCTGTAGGCTCACAGTGCGGTAATCATGATGATATTTGTTACGTACCATTTAATAGTGCCAACTGTCCGGAATCACTTCCCCTCGGTCTAGATAATGTCCAAGTTTCCAGATTCATTCGTGGGGAAGATCGACTGTCGTATGTTGAAGCATAGCGAAAATATCGCTTAATTTGCCGTTCATAGTTTACTGTAAATAAACCCTTTTTAAAAGTTGCTGCTGTGAAGACATTCACCGTATTCGTACAATGTAATATGGATAATGTTGTATCTCGGCCAATTTCCCATAAAGGTGCGGAACCAGAAAGGAAAACTACAGTGACGACTAAACCGAATACCGGAACTATGCCCACATTGAAAGAAGATGAGGCGCATAATATTGACACAACATTGCAAGCCGTCGCATAAAAGTAAACATTCCTAAAATCATTATACTATGTTCCTTTCATGTAACCCAGTACAATTGATTTCTTTGGAAGAATTCAAAGCTCTCATTCGAGGTCTATCCCGACTTGTCATACTCATGGGAGATTTCAATGCGCAGAACCAAATATAGGGATCTATATGTTGATATTTCAGAGAGATTTTCTTGGATATACAGGCTCTAAGACCCACTTCTCTATTGCTACAGACACCTTTTCATGCATTAAACTCACTCTGGTATCTCCATATATATTATCGCTGCAGCTGATGCTGCTGTGCTAAAATCGTCATCTGTGCTGCAATCTTCTTTGATATTGGAAAGGCCTATGATACCACGTTACTATAGAATTCTCAGGGCTCTTTATAACTGGGGAATTTGTGGCCAGCATTAATTTTATTTAAAAAAATATCGGTGCGCTATTTCCAAACACAAGTGGGATCGAATTGGCTTGCATAGGCTTTTTTATATGTACCATAGATTATTGACAACTATATGTTGAGTAAAATCTTTGTACGTAGCTGAGAGGCAATAGCAACTTGGTATAAACAGAATTCATACATGGATTCAAAATATCCGAAAGAAAAAGAAAGTGTGTTCATTTTCATCGCCTTAGAGGATTTCATAGAGACCTAGAACTTCAAATCTGGGTGAACAAGCTCGGTCTTGTATTTGATTCGAAATTCACTTGGAAATGTCATCTTGGTTTGTTAAGTGGCAAGTGTTTTCATGCGATAAATGCACGCAATTTCGTCTCACACAACATGATCTGCCGACCGTTTCAAAATCAATTATGGTTGCATTGTCTATGGTTCTAAAAGATAATCAAATCTTCGTATTATAAATACTGGCATTCGTTTGGCAACCGATGCATTTAGGACCAGCCCTATTATGAGTTTGTATTCTGAAGCCGGCGAACCAACTTTAATTTACCGTAGGTTAAAACTTATGCTCCGATATGCTACAAGTGTACATAAAACTTAACCACGATATCTATGCTTGTGCATATATACCACAAGACCACACTCCATTGGATCGTATGGCATTACATTGAAGAATCTTCTAAGGAAAATTAATTTTAATTTCCTAGAAGCACCCATCTCTGATTTGTGTTTCCCGCCCCAAAGAATTGAATGCCCGTCAATACATCTTTAAGCAAGTATTCCAAAGACGTCACTCACCCACTCATTACCAACAACTTTTTTGTGTTTAATAGATAGTTTGGGTGATTGTTGCCGGGTTTTCACTGGCGGGTAAAGGTCTCATGATTTGTGTGGTTGCTCATTGCTTATTGGAGATGATTTATATAAGTTACCTACATGTTGCAGCATTTTTATCATAGAATCTGTGCGCATCACAGCAATTTATTCAAATAAGAAATTGATATTTTTCAGAGACTTTTTAACTGATTTAATAAGTTTGGGTCATTTTATGCCTCAAAATCACCTTAGCATTGAAATACAACAGCAACTTGCGAAATACTTTTTGCTAGAAAATCAATTGCGATTTTATTGTGTACGAAGTCACGTCATTATTATGGGCAATTAGCGCGATGAATAGTATAATAAGTAGTTTACTGTCAGTGAATGTTATATATCACTATCTGCAAAGATCGATTTCATATGAGAGATGGAATGGAATGGCCCATTGTATAATAAGCTTCACGATATTAAACGTTCGACGTATGTTTGGTCGTCTTCATGTAGAGCTCTCCAATACGAAGAAGCCACACTAACACGGTTACGAATTGGACATTGGCGCATGGCACACAAGTATCTTCTATGTGGATTAGATGAGCCACTGTTACTCGAATGTATCCAATTTAAAGAGGCAAGGTATCTTGTCGGACTTCATGACACCTTGGCGGAGATCTCGGGAGATGAACATGAGGTCATTGAATGTTTGATTACTTATGACAAACGGGACTCATCAGGTTCATATGACGTAGACATCATATATTTTTATATTTACCATTCTTTATGAGGTTGTCATACTCTCTACATATGAAATCTTTATCTGTGACATTACAAATGTGTTTACACGTATGTTACTTATTTTTAGCGTTTATATTATTTATTATGTTTTTTACCTTTAACTGTGATAGTAGAATTAGTTTTTTTGTTTTTGTTTTTACGCGTCTTAGCTGTGATATTACAGACGTCGTCTCCACGTTTTTAATATTTTATTATTTTGAGTTTATTCTGTTTGTACATCGATCTGTGATTTATCTATTTATTAATTTATTTAAGGATTTTATTAATTTTTATGCAGGCCGAATGACCTTAGTTGTCCAAGCGCCCTATAAAACATCATTATCATCATCATCAAAGAATTAAGAAGCTCATCGTGGTTTTTTCGAGAGCTAGACTTGTGGCAATTTTGGCTCTCGAAAATCAAAAGATTGTTAAAATACTTACAAAAATACTGTTTCTACAGATTATGAATAAACCATGGAAACATGTAATACATAGAAATGTTTAAGTTCAATTATTGGAGTATATTTTCAAAAGGTTATACTTATATTACTCTGAAGCTAATAAAATAAAGAAGACAGTAGTATTTCTATAAAGGTTAGCATAAACGGAAATCGATTTTCTAAAGTACCGGGCAATAAATAAGTAAACTAGTGAACTTTTCTTTGTGTGAGAACAAACATTGATATACTGCCACAGAATATAAGTTAAAAAACACAATCATTTTATTTATGTTCAATTAGCACTTAAATAAATACATTATACAAATATTTAAAATGTATTTCGGTTTTCCTTATTGATTTAAATATAAAGAGGTGAAAGAAATATAGAATTGTAAAGATGCGAACTGTAAAAGTTTTCATTCTTAAAAATGCATATATAACATCCCACAACATCCGCTATATTGAAACATACAAACGGAAAGTGAAAACGTGACACAAACCTATATTGGTTTTTTTTCTTTGCCCCAGATAGATCGGCCAACATAACATGTCGCGAGTATTCGGAAATATCGCAGATGTGGATTGAAATGTAAATAATTGGAAAAAACACAACTCTATACCCGGTTGCAGACATCATGCCGTGAGGTTTTGGAGTTTTAATAATTACGGTTTTCAAGTCTATCTGCTTGTATTTCTCGGAAACAGCAAAATTACTATCGGTTATAGAGATATTGTTGTGTATGATGATAAATAAAGTATAATTGCATAGGTAGACCGAAATAAATTCAGAAATCTGTGATGCTGCCATTTCCTCACATTAACGGGACATCATGTATATAACAGTGTCTGTTATGAAAGTAATTCGCATAATTTTATTGTGGCGCGACTATCCATCGCAGCATGATAAAATGAGTCGGAAAATGTGATTATTGAGAATTCGTTTGAACAGCGATACGCAATCGAAAAATTCGCGATGCTTTAAGAGGCCTTCAAGGATAACTGCATTTCAAGGTCACAGTCCGGTAGATAGTACAAGGCACACCATCAAGAATCCCATTTTGGACACCTTCAATAACGTGTGCCGCGCCCGACGTTCGATTGAGTATCTAGCTAAACATGTCGACATTTGCGATACATGGGATAGTGGCCGAGGTTCTGCAAATGTGCAAGGTCTGTGCGAAGCTTGTGCTGAAAGTGTTGACGGAAGACTAGATAGCATTTCGAGTTTTGCGTTGTCGAGAATTATTGGATTTGATTCAAAATCAGCCGGATTTTCCTAACTCTGCCATAACCGGAGAAGAATTCTAAAAGTTCGAGTACGGCCCAGAATCGAAAAGGCAGAGCAGCAAGTGGCACGCATAACCATTTCTCCGCCCGAAGAAACCACGAATGAGCAAGCCTCAATCAATGCTTATTATTCTTTTTGATGATCAAGGAACTGATGATTTTGGGTTTGTACAATCAATCATTTTATTTTTCCCAAAAAATGCCCATTACTTTTATAACGAACCCTGTACGTCGGATTGTATGCTTAAAATTTGATTAAAAAAACATATTCAATTATTTCGACGAAACTAAATAAGTCTACATTTGCTAAACATTTAATTGAAATCGAACATATGTTTGATAAGTATTTACTTCAGGTATATATATATATATATATATATATATATATATATATATATATATATATATATACAGGGTCCTGCAACAGTGCGTCGGGCTTTCCTAGCGCCTTTCTCGTGAGAGATAGAAAAAAAATGTTTCGTATGAAAATTTATTGATTTAAAAATCTCTATGCCGTAAAATTATTTTCAAATATACAGGGTGTCCCAATTTTGCGGTATAACAAAAGCAAACATTTTTTTAAATGGAACACCCTGTATATTCTTTCATTTTCTAATTTGGATAATATTTTATTACTTGAACCTTTTTTTGGTTTTTAATTTCGATGTGGCATTTCCGAGTTATTAACGTTTTTCTGAAAAAAATGTAAAAAGCGGAGGTTCACAAAAAAAAATATTCTGATGTTCTATTTAAAATTTAAGAAATTTTCTCTTTCCTACGGTTGTTCATAAGTACTGTTTATGTACCAGTGTTAAAAAATTTCACTTTTGAGGAACCCTGCCTTTGTATCAGACACGCCATTTTCTAAAATTTCAAATTGTCGTAACTCTTTTTTTTTAATGGAATCATATATCTTTTTAAATTTTATATTATTCTACATTTAATTTTCTCCAAAAAATATTAAGTATACCTTATACCTAAAAGTGATATTTTTCAAGATATAAAAGAATTTATATTTCAAACGGTTCTTGAATACGAATTTGTTTTTGAATAGATAGCTATGACTGAAAAAAATGCATCTGTCAATTAAACAATTAGTTTGATTGATGATATCGATTTTTCTTCAGAATACTTTGTACTGACCTCTCGCTTATGCCAGTTCCTTCACCAAAGTCTTTTTGGTTCCTCGTTGATGATAGGATTTCTTCTTTTGTTTTTTGTAATTCACACCTCCCATTTACATGTCAAACTAATTGTTTAATTGACAGATGCATTTTTTTCAGTCATAGCTATCTATTCAAAAACAAATTCGTATTCAAGAACCGTTTGAAATATAAATTCTTTTATATCTTGAAAAATATCACTTCTAGGTATAGGATATGCTTAATATTTTTTGTAGGAAATTAGATGCAGAATAATATAAAATTTAAAAAAATATTTGATTCTATTTAAAAAAAAAGAGATACGACAATTTGAAATTTTAGAAAATGGCGTGTCTGATACAAAGGCAGGGTTGCTCAAAAGTGAAAATTTTTAACACTGGTACATAAACAGTAGTTATGACCAACCATAGGAAAAAGAAAATTTCTTAAATTTTAATTAGAACATCAGAATAATTTTTTTTGTGAACCTCCGCTTTTTACATTTTTTTCAGAAAAACGTCAATAACTCGGAAATGCCACATCGAAATTAAAAACCAAAAAAACGTTTAAGTAATAAAATATTATCCAAAATAAAAAATGAAAAAATATACACGGTGTTCCATTTAAAAAAATGTTTGCTTTTGTTATACCGCAAAATTGGGACACCCTGTATATTTGAAAATAATTTTACGGCATAGAGACTTTTAAATCAATAAATTTTCATCTCTCACGAGAAAGAATTGAGGTAGTTGCCTCCTGTGAGACGATTCTCCAAAATGATAGGGCCGATTAATTAACTGTCAACCATACCACACCACACGTTTACAGAAAACCGATGTTGAAAATTGCTTTCGACTGTTGCGTGGGGATTTTCATCAGACCATACATGAGAGTTACGAGTGTTGTTAATGCCATCACGGGTAAATGTAGCTTCATCCGTAAAGAGTATACTCGATACATTACGATGATTATTATTTATCCACCGACAAAATTCCGTACGGTTAGCGTAATCCCCTGGTTGAAGGTGCTGTACTCTCTGAACGTGATAAGTATATAAGCCTTGCCCGTGTAGCGTGTTCATCACTCTTTTTTGTGTAATTGCCAATTGAGTGGCAATTCTCCGTGAGCTAGTAGTTGCATCTTCTTCTACTAGATGCAGAATATTTTCTACTTCTACAAAATCTTGTCGAGTAGCGCGCTCAGATGTTATGTTAGCACTGGGAAGCTTACCAGTCTCGCACAATTTGTTGAAAACCCTAATAAATATGTTTTTATCAGGATGTCTTTGGCGTGGAAAACGTTCACGATATTCTTCAACAGCAGCTGTAGCATTTCCATTACAGAAACCATATACAAACACCACGTTTGCATATTCTAAATTTGAATAAGTATGTGGCATTTTGCAACACTAACAATCACATTAATTCGAACTTAAACGTTCAGTTACTGTTCACCGTACACTGACAGTTCATCAAAACGTCAGAATTATCAAATGTTTATAAGCCTCGAACATGGCATACTTTGATAATGTTAAAATTCAGATAGAAGTGGAAAGCTAGATGAACATTTTTAATTACGCCATAACTTGAAAACAAATGAGAATCGGATAAGAACAAATGAGTTTTTTTACATTATTTTCACGTGTATAATAGACTCCTAGAGTTTGGTGCGCTCCTCCCGACTCACCCTGTATATATATATACAGGGTGTCCCGTTAATGCGGGGAAATGTCTGGACCATAGATTCCTGGGATAAAAATATGATGATTTAACACAACTTATCTATATCCAAAAATTTACGGTTAAGCCGGAAATGTATCTTCAAAATGTCAATTTTTTTTATTTCTTTTGTTTATAACAATTGAACGCTTTATTCGATTTGAATGAAATTAATACATCATTTAAGTTATTATGGACATTAGTGATTAACAGGAAATATAGAAAACAGTAGTACCACCACTTAAAACCTAAAATATTTTTTTATTAGTGCATCCAATAAAAACTAAAAAAATACTACTTAAAAGAGAATTGGATTCTAAAACTTTTTTGTCTCTTAATAAAATTTGATATCTTGTACGGTTTTTGCACAAAAAAAATAAAATATATTTTTTTTATCTAGTAAAAACAAAATCTAGTTTTCCATTAAATCGAAAATATATGTTTTTTCGTGGCAGTCTTTGTTTAAAAAATGTAAATTATGTAAAATAATAATTACTGAGTGTATTTAAATCATTTTTTGTTAACTTTATTATAGTTCATAAATATTCATATTTGCAGCAAACAGTTTTCTTGCTTGTATTAGGATTTTGCGAAGAAAATTGTTTAAAAAGTGTTAGATGTTGTTTTTATTTATTGTATCAATTAATATTATTTAATTTTTATTCAATTGAATAAGTTGATTTACTTATTAGTGAGTGCAAATCTGCATACTATATTCATATTTTATTTTTTTGTCCAAAAACCGTAAAAGATATCAAATTTTATTAAGAGACAATAAAGTTTTAGAATCCAATTTTCTTTTAAGTAGGATTTTTTTAGTTTTTATTGGATGCACCAATAAAAAAATATTTTAGTTTTTAAGTGGTGGTACTACTGTTTTTTTTATACTTCCTGTCAATCACTAATGGCCATAATAACTGAAATGAGGTGTTATATTATGGTAGTTATTAATAATAAATTTCATTCAAATCGAGTAAAGCGTTCAATTGTTATAAACAAAAGAAATAAAAAATTTTGAAACTTTGAAGACAAATTCCGGCTTAACCATAAATTTTTGGATATAGATAAGTTGTGTTAAATCGTCATATTTTGACCCCAGGAATATATGGTCTAGCCATTTCCCCACATTAACGGGACACCCTGTATATACAGGGTTATTCACGCTATACGGCACGGAATATTGTGGCCAAAATACGTGATTTTCAAAAAGTTTCACTTTGGGGATATATGGGGGTCTATTAGGGCTACTTTTTAAAATTACTTTCATAATATACAGGGTGTCCCAAAAACCCTAAAAGTATCAAAGTTGTGTTTTTTTTAAATGAAACACCCTGTATTTTATTGCATTTTTGGATCCTTCTTCAAAATAAGTGTGTGTTTTAATAAGGTTTTTATTACTTAAACCTTAAGGTTTTTGAAATAATTTGAATTTTGTAAAAATTTAACCTAATTTTCATGTTTCAAATACTTAAAAAGTAATTAAGTTATGCATACCAAATTTACACTGAAATGTAAAAATAGATCATATTTTATTTTCCAAGTATAATAAATTTGACATCTTATACCGGGTGTAAAAAAATTGGAATTAAACAAATGAGAACGTTAAATGGCTATAACTTCATTTATTTAAATGGAACGCTATATTTATTAATTTATCAGCAAATGCACGTTTTAATTACCTATCGAATGGTATTTATATTTTAAATGTTAAGTCTTCTCGTTTTTACAGAAAACGCCAAAATATTGTTTATTGTACCGTTTTAGTACTTTTAAAGTAATAATTTTAATGTATCTAGTTTTCTATGGTATTTAAAAACGTCAGATAATTAATTTAGTATGCCACTTTAGTTTAAAAAGCCTGTCTGTTGTTATAGTTGTCTTATTTTGCATTTTTGTGTTAGATCGTTAGCAATCGTTATTGTTTGAACATCGCTGTTGTATTTTTTGGTAAAAAAAAGAAGATTTACTCAAAAGAAGGGGGTATTGGCATTATCTTTATGCTTGGAGAATGTCATCAAAATTGTTTATTGGCTTGTTGAGTTTATACTTAAAGGTTTCCCGAAAGAAATCACCAGCCATTTTTGAGAGACTATTAAACCAATTTAAAGAAATTGGAAGTATCAGTTATAAAAATCCCAGTATAAGAAAATCTGTGTAAATTTTCATTTTTACTTTCCCTATATAAAATATAGGGGAAGTATTGTGATCGTAATTTTTTTTTTGAATTTTTTTTTTTTCGGAAATATCCGTTTTGAGGTCCCCTGAGTCCATTGCATTAATTTCTGCAAAAAAAAAATTGTGTCTGTGTGTATGTCTGTCTGTCTGTCTGTTCGTGGGTGCTGTATCTCAAAACCGAATTATCTGTTTGAGATGAAACTTTAAACTTAGGTTTTTTCATTAAAAACTGGAACTGAAAAGCTTTTGGTGAACATTCATAAACCGTAAGTGGATGTTTACTCCAGACGCTTTTTTGTTTTTTTCCGATATTTTTCTAAATATGAAAAATATTACAAAACTTTCTAAACAAAAGTTAGGGGAAATAGGAAAATAAACAAGTTTTATTAAAACATATTTTTCATAAAATTCTTAACTTTCGAGAAAAAAAAAGTAATAAAGTATTGGAGTTACATGAAATTTATATAACACATAAATGTAGAGAATTCAAAAATAAACAAATTATTAAGAATAGCATTTTTGCATAAACCTCATAGTTTTCCAGAAAAATATAGGGAAAGTACTATGATGGCCACATCACCATTTTTTACTATTAAATACAACAAAGATGTTCAAACAAGAACGATTACTAATGATCTAACACAAAAACGCAAAATAAACAACTATAACAAAAGACATACTTTTTAAACTAAAGTAACAGACTAAATTAATTATCTTACGTTTCTAAATACGATGGAAAACTAGTTACATTTAAATTTTTACTTAAAAAGTACTAAAACGGTGCAAAAAACAATATTTTGGCGTTTTCTGTAAAAACGAGAATACTTAACATTTAAGATATAAATACCATTCGATAGGTAATTAAAACGTGCATTTGCTGATAAATTAATAAATCTAGCGTTCCATTTAAATAAATGAAGTTATAGCCATTTAAAGTTCTCATTTGTTTAATTCCAATTTTTTTACACCAGGTATAAGATGTCAAATTTATTATACTTGGAAAATAAAATATGATCTATTGTTACATTTCAGTGTAAATTTGTTATGCATAACTTAATTACTTTTTAAGTATTTGAAAAATGAAAATTATGTTAAATTTTTACAAAATTCAAATTATTTCAAAAACCTTAAGGTTTAAGTAATATAAACCTTATTAAAACACACACTTATTTTTATCGAAGGATGCAAAAATTCAATAAAATACAGGGTGTTTCATTAAAAAAAAACACAACTTTGATACTTTTAGGGTTTTTGGGACACGCTGTATATTATGAAAGTATTTTTAAAAAGTAGTCCTAATAGACCCCCATATATCCCCAAAGTGAAGTCACGTATTTTGGCCACAATATTCCGTGCCGTATAGCGTGAATAACCCTGTATATATACAAGGTGAGTTTTTTTCGATGTTCTCTATGGGGATCTCGGAAACTATAAGAGATAGAGAAACGGTTAAATGGGGAAAGAAGTGTAGATTTACGAGACGATTAAAATTCCACTTTCAAAGTTTTCAAAAAGTCAAGGGTAATTAGATATTTAAAAAAAGTAAAAATTGTCAATTTTTTCAAATCAACATATCTCGATTATTATAACCGATAGAAAAATCTGTAAATTACGAAGTTTTAGATAATTTTATGCGGATTAATAAAAAATAATCAGAAAATTTTAATCCAATATGACATACGACATAGTTATTTCTAAAAATAAGTGAGTTATAGTCATTTTAAATTTTATTATAAATAAAAAATGGGTAGCAATGAAAAAGATGAAAGTAAAACAATTGCAGTTGTTTATAATAATAGCAATATTGTAATTATTAGTTTTACAAAGTTAAACAAAAATGAAAAACCAGCTTAAAAAATAATATTTTTGTAATTATCAAATGGCCTTCTGTATGTGGTATAACACATTTGTCAAAAGGATAATACGTTTCTTACAAAAATATTATGAACAGATGAATCGCGATTCACTAATTGTGGTATTTTTAATCGCCACAATGAACATAGATGAACTCAAGAGAATTCATGAGAAGTTTCACAGAGAAAACTATAAATTAAATTTGGGTTAATCCATGGTGTGTTTGGATTAATAATTCTCTGTTCCATAAATTTTTGAAAGCTCACTAAGTGAAAATGATTACTTTCATTTTATTCAGAAAACATTGGAAGATACGCTCGATTGTTTATATTTATCATTACAAGCTAGATTGAAATGGTTCCAATATGACGGTGTTCCACGTCATAACATGTTGGCTTTACAAATTATTTAAATGATGCTTTTCCTAACTCATAAGTGGGAAGAAATAAACCAATCCCAGGGCCACCTAGATCTCCCGATCTGCGAGTTTTAGAATTTTTCTGTGGGGTTATGTAAAAAACAAAGTATATGAAAAATCATATCAATCAGTGGAGGATCATAAACTAGCCGTTATTGAAACATTTAATTCAATTTACATGAGAATAGTCAAAAAAGCCATAAATTCAATTTCAAAAAGGTATAATTTATGTCATAATGATATTAATAGTGGACTCCATATTTTTCTTAAAATTAAAATGTCTCTCCCATTGATATATTGATATTTACAGAATTACTTTATGCTGTTGTTTTATTTTGGTTTATCTCTGCAAAACTTATAATTACAATATTGCTATTATTATAAACAACTGCAATTGTGTTTCACCTTTTCATGGCTACCCATTTTTTTATTTATAATAAAATTTAAAATGACTATAACTAACTTATTTTTAGAAATAACTATGTCGTATGTCATATTGGATTAAAGATTAAAAAAATACCTTTTGAATGAGGTCATAGCCAACTCTGGTTTCGATTAAAAAAAATGTAAGTTCGCGTCATATCTCGTAAAATAATGGCGATAAAAATTTTCTGGTTATTTTTTATTAATTTACATAAAATTATCTAAAACTTTGTCCTGTACAGTTTTTTCTACCTGTTATAACAAACGAGATATATTGATTTGAAAAAATGACACTTTTTACTTTTTTCAAAATATCTAGTTACCCTTGACTTTTTGAAAACTTTGAAAGTGGAATTTTAATCGTCTCGTAAATCTACACTTCTTTCCCCATTTAACCGTTTCTCTATCTCTTAGTTTCCGAAATCCCCAT
>OZ018388.1:39790033-39954225 GCA_963969525.1 Ontholestes murinus
CAGCTAATGAGGGTAGGCTGGTTAATCACATTTCGGCGAACAGCCTCCAACCGCCGATTATGCAAATTCATGATGCCGACAGAAGCGGACCAATTACACGCAGCCGAGCAAGACAGCAAAATACATAAATAGAAAGTCCACCCAGCGTATTATCAGTTAAATTGAATATTTCAAGATATCAACACACTCCTGAAGATCGCGAATGTGAAGTCGCCGAAACGTCGAGAAAACTCGAAAAACTCCACGCGGGACAACACCCGAAAAAACACAAAACCATATATATATATATATATAATATATATATATATATATATATATAATATATATATATATATATATATATATGTTTTTTTTATAAGTTTTCGGGTTTTTTCTCGTGTTATTAAATTTGGTAAATCTCGACGTTTCGGCTGAAACTCCTAAAACTCCTGACGATGGCGAATAAGATGTCGCCGAAACGTCGAGATTTACCAAATCTAATAACGCGAGAAAACTCAAAAACTTATAAAAACGGATAACACTCGTGAAAACCTTAAATATAAAACATATGTATATATATATTATACAAGGTGGCCATCTCGGAAACCGTATATCCTAGAATTTGGGGGAAAAAAATCTTATGACATAATCGACCAAAAGAAAATGCGTAAAAACTTAGCTTTCCGCTAGGTGGCGCATTTTATCATTTACATAATTAATTTGCGTTTTTTATAAAATATTACCGCATTAAGGCTATTGAAAATTATCAAAATTAGAAAATACTGTACTTGGTTTACAATGTTTGCTTAAGTCATTTTTTTCTATCACCTACAGTTAAGTGGTGGGGGAAGTATACCTTTGTTTATACTTCCGTATAACTTAACCAATTTTCACAAGCTTAGGCTCAATGGAAAGAGTATTAGAAGTTGATTACAAAAATAAATAACATTAACACATTTAATCTATGCGCTGGTAACTAGAGGGCGTTATGTAACACTTAACCCTATTTATTTATTTTTCTCAGAAATATAAAATGAAATGTTATAACTCGAAGAAGCTTACAAAAAAGAAAATGAAATTACATATTGTTTCCAAAGATATTTAGATTTTTTAAATTTTCGTGGTTGTTTTTCTTTGTTTTCGAAGTGTTGGTTCACCCTGTAAGGTATAAATGAAAATATATGGCTAAAGTTACTTTTAGAAAAAAATGTCATGTAAAAACAAATGACAACAATATTTATTAGCATAATTAATGAAAACTAATAAAACTTATTACCCATAACAGACATTTTCAAAACGCTGAAATTTCTAAAAGCACCCATTATCTAGTTATTTTAGAAACTCAAAATGTTTCCCCTTATTTGCTGTACCTACACAAATTCAGTCCTTCTAGAGTGAAATTTTATCCTAGATTCCTTAAAATTTCTTCAATGGTTTTATATGGATAAGCTGTAACATTACGAGTATGTCAAACTATTTTCCTGGGCGATGTTGTAAAAGTAATCAAGTCACCTTTGGAAATGACATTTCTGTTTTGTGATTGTTTCTTTATAATTTGTTGTTGATGTCAAAGTTAATTTGAAAGTTTGAAAAATCACTTTATTATATTGCTTTATTTTTCAAATGAAGAAACATATGATATGCTGGTAGTGTATTTTGAAAGTCTACAAAGTGCAGTCATTGCTAAAAGAGAATATGGGTTACGATTTTCTGATAGACGGCGTCATTCAAGAAAAGTTTTTAAAAGACTGGCAGAACGATTACGAAAAACTGGCAATGTTTAACCTGTTTCGGTAAGAAATAGGGTACGTAGAAGACAAAATGAAAAAAAGGTTATTAACGTCTTACGTTAACGCTGAACCACGTGCAAGTATTAGGGAAATTGCAAGAGATCTAGAATTAAATTATTCTTTGGTGAATAGAATACTAAAAGAACATTAAATGCATCCTTACCATGTTATTTTACATCAAGAGTTAAAAGACATAGATTTTGATCGACGACTAGATTATTGCAACTGGTTAAAAGGAATGTTAAATGATAATCAACAATTTCTATCTGCAATATTATGGACGGATGAGGCTACATTTTCAAGCTCTGGTAAAATTAACTTGCATAATAGTCACTACTGGTCAGAAACAAGTCCACACTGGCAGAGGGAAGTCAATTACCAAAATCGCTGGAGCATAAATGTGTGGTGTGGTATTTTAAATAGGAAGATAATAGGACCTTTTTTCTTTGAAGAAAAATTAACGAGCCAAAGGTACTTAGATTTTTTAACTAACGATTTGCCCACCCTCCTAGAAGACGTTCCAATTCGTAACAGATTAGTCATGTGGTATCAACAAGATGGTTGCCCAGCACATTTTGCCGCAGGTGTCCGAAATTATTTAGATATTGTATTTTCAAATAAATAGATTGGAAGGGAAAGTATTTTTCCAGGGCCAGCAAGTTTACCAGATCTTACGGTTTTAGATTTCTTTTTATGGGGTAGAATTAAAGATTTGGTTTTTAAAACACGCCCAACTACACGTGAGGATATAAAAGAAAGGATTCGGCAAGCAGTAAGATGTATTTTTGGTGCTGAAATTGAGGCCAGTGTCAATTCCACTATATAAAGACTGAATTTGTGCATAGCAAATGATGGAAAACATTTTGAGTACCTAAAATAACTAAGTAATAAGTGCAGTTATCAATTTTAGTTTTATGTATTTTTTTTTCATTAATTATGTTAATAAATATTGTGCCATCCGCTTAACTTGATATTTTTTTGAAATGTAACTGTAGCAGTATGTTTTCACTTACAACTTACAGAGTGAACCATCACTTCGAAAACAACGAAAAACAACAACGAAAATTTAAAAAATCTAAATATCTTTGGAAGAGATATCAGTTTGCGGTTTTGACGAAACAATATGTAATTTCATTTTCTTTTTTGTAACATAAATAGGGTTAAGTGTTACATAACGCCCTCTAGTTGCCAGCGCATAAATTAAATGTGTTAATGTTATTTATTTTTGTAATCAACTTCTAATACTCTTTCCATTGAGCCTAAGCTTGTGAAAATCGGTTAAGGTATACGGAAGTTACAGACCATTTTCTGTAAACAAAGGTATACTTCCTCCACCACTTAACTGTAGGTGATAGAAAAAAAATGACTTGACCAAAAGACCAAGACAGTAGTTTCTAATTTTGATAATTTTCAATAGCCTTAATGCGGTAATATTTTGTAAAAAATGCAAATTAATTATGCAAATGATAAAATGCACCACCTAGCGGAAAGCTACGCATTTAAAAATATTTTAACGCATCTTCCTTTGGCCGATTATGCCATTAGAATTTTTTTCCCCAAATTCTAGGATATACGGTTTCCGAGATACGGCCAGTGGCCACCCATAATGAATCACCCTGTATATATGTATAAAATCTGTAGCCTAATATAATATTTCATTCAATTTAGCTTAATTGCTTCGAGCAGACAATTAGACAACAATTAATAATATTCAGAGAATGTTGTAAATTCAAAGACTGAATCATGTAAACAGAATGTAGTGTGCATTCTGTAAATGCGTGGCATGTCTCGAAATATTCGGTGCACACGACATCCCTCAGCTTCAGAACACAAGCGTGATATTGCGAGAGCTATATATATATTTCTTAGAGAAATCCCGTTTTATCATCACGTGAAGCGCTCTTCCCCTTCTCACCATTTTATGAAAGCAGCTTTATTACTAACTATGATTAATCGTGTTAGTTTATATTGCATTTCTCACAAGTTATGGCGGCAAATATAACTTTGTTATATCAAACCGCACCTGATCCGCTATGTCATTAAAACTATATATTATATCTGGGTTATTTATAATTATACATGTAACTTTTCCTTGATTTATTCAGATTATTCAGAGGTTTTTAGAAAAACGCCTTTTTCGATGATAAAAGAAAAGTATTATAACTTTTATCCCGTAAAACACATGGAATTTATTTATGAAGCAATTATTAAAACAATGTAATTAATTTTTCAAATTAATCCTATATTACACTTAATTCTGCTACTAGAAAATTAGAATTGTCACGTTTGCCAGTTTTTCCCAAATGTTTTTTACTCCTTTTTTAAATCTGGCTAATCATTTGAAATGTATAGTCTTATTTTTATGCATAAAGTTTAAATTATTATAATAAGTAATAAAATTATAAGTAAATAATAAATTATAATTTTGGTGACATTTCATGTAATGAATTTATGAGGCAAACACGGGATCCATCTTTTTGCCACTTTAAGTGATATTCTAGAGGGTGCATTATATTTGATCCTGCCTCTCGTGCTATTATTGGACAGTATATTGATTTGACACATTAACATCTCTACGTGGGAGCAACAACAAAAAGCTGTTAATGCCGCCATAGAGTGGCGTTTTTATATAATGGTAATCGTTCGACCCGGCTGGGAGAAGAAAAGTGGGATCAGCCCGCAGGACTTTTTAGCTTCTCCGGTTTTTATCATTCCTGCTGGCGCTGCGAAGTATTCATTTATCATTGCTACAGCCAAACTTTCATAATAATGGCCCTCTGTAGTCTATATGGTGTTAGTTTAGTTTTTCGGAGTTCTGCAATAAAAATGGCCAACTTTTATATAACGCGAATCCCCGGCACTACTTTATGCAATAAAACTTAAACGGTTCGCATTAATGGAACAGGTATAAATCCTGACAATTTGATTGTGTGTTTGTACATACATATTTTATTACCGTAACGACCTGGATACACTATTTTTATTGTTTGCTTCTGTTTAAATCAGGACAGCTAAAAGCTGCTGGCATTTATTTTCCGATGCTTACCCTTTAAAAACCGATCAAGCGGAAACGTTTGTGTGCTCGTCTTAGTATAAATACAAAAAGGAAAACAGTAAATAGCCAAAGTTTTTTGTTTGCCGTCTAAGGAACACTATTACAAGCATGGCCCGTTAAGGGCGGGGGTGAATTATAGGCCACTGCAGTGATAGTATTGGGGTGCAGCAAGAAGTTACCCTTCCTTGAATTACAACAGCCCCAAACGAGATATATGGCGCCTAGTATTCCTCAGTAGACGCTTCCCTTCCTAAATTAGCACTTTGATCTCAACGAAATGCTCTCTTAGCGACTTTTCTGCGTGCCTCTCGTTATAATTTTACACCTCGCATCCTTTAAAACCTCTAATATATTTCAGTCAAAATATTGCTACGTATGTCATATAAGATTAAAAATTTAAAAAATATACATCGACTTATAATAAGAAATTTTAAATATTTGACCGTCCTTCATACAAATTTAATTAAACAAGACAAATTTCAATTCATAAAAAGAACACATAGAAGAAGAAAAAGAGAAGCATATTTTTTTAAACATGCACTCGTGTTTATATTTCTATTTTTTAATGCGCAGATAAAATGGAAATACTAAATATTGTTCTTGTTATAAAACATTTTGCATTATATCTGCTTCAAAAATTACTGGATTCCGTTAAGTTGCAGCAAAGAATCCCAGGAATCAATTTGGTCCCAAACATTTTTTTTGTGAAAATTCATATTATTCATTTATTTATTTATTTTAAATATATACTAACAAAAAGGCCTAACACCAGCTAAATACAATGGCTATGTAGTTAATCTTTAGTTCCTGAAAAATGGAAACATTTTATTGTTAAGTTTAAGTTTATTTTTGTCCGAATATAAAATATTTTAGTTATAAAGCTACTTATTTGTTTGAAAAAAAGTTGTTATTCAACACTAATATTGTTTTAAAGTAACTTAGAATAAACTCGTAGAGGGGGCGCAAAAATTCTGAAAAAAATTGTCAACCTACCTTATTTGAATCATATATGTTAATAAATTGTCGTTGGCTATTTTTTGCAAAACCAAAATAATCTGGTACTAAAAGGGTAAATGATTGCAGTCATTTTTTAATAAAATTCTATACTACTTATAATTACATTCAAGAAAATTGAAATTTTTTAAATATAATTTATGATTATGGTTCATTATTCTCATAGATAAAAATCGTCCAAAATTATTTTAACATTACAATACAATGTCAGTTTTTAATAATAAACAATTTATTTTCATTCCTTATATGATATTATTTTACTACTAATACTAACTACACTTAAATTTTAATTTACGCAAATACTCATACATAAATTCGTGTTGTTTGTATAATAAAATGTGTTAGTTGGTAGTAGAAACCGGTCTTAAAAGAGTTCAAATATAAGTGTTTTGGATGAAAACAGTTTTGGTTTCATACAAAATTCACGACTCTCATCTGTAGTCAAGAGCACAATGAAAAAGTAAACTGCACTGCCTTGAATTGTATAATTGCGAAAAACGTAATCCGATCTCCGATTCGAGCGACTCTAATGTTAGCGTTAAAGTCGGAAGCCGTAAAATCCGAGATCTTATGTCTAGGCGACAATTCTGATTGCACGAGGGAATTGCATTAGCAGGCCATTACTACTAATTATGCAGGAGTGCATCGGTTGTTGCAGTGTAAATTGCTTTGGGCACTAGAACAAGGCTGTAACTAAGGGGCGGGAATTACTTGTTTGACTTTTCTAATTCGTTTACTTTGTAATTATGTTTCTTGGCACTACTTTGAGGCCAAACACAGTTATCATTAGTTCCATCAATAAATTTAAACAGACATTTAATCAATTCCTATAATATATAATATGCATATAATAAAAACAATGAAATTTGTATTTGTTATGCAAATCAAAATATATTGTAATTAGCCTGATCTTAAAATATATGTCAGTTTATGTAGTAAAAAAATAATTTTAATAATATATTTTTATATTGTACCGAACAAATTTAATACTTCTGAAATTTATTTTTACCAAACGTATTTACTGTGCTTTTAGAATTCTTTATTTTCAATTTTAGTAGTTTTCAATTAATCCTAAAAAATAAATACCGGTTTCGATCTGATTTGGAATTTTAAGTATCTATGCTGATTAGAGCCCTTTATATTTAGTCACATTGTGTATAATTTCTTTATTGTTACAATTATCTAGTCTGCATTGAATGCATACGATGATATCCGCACAAGACCCGATAATAGTCAATTATTAGATCATTTTTATTATTTCAATCAAAAAGTAAGATAAATCGATTTGATTTGATATATTTTCATATTTTTGCGAGTGAGCAATTGTACACCTAGTGGCAGTAGTGACTTCAGCGACACGACTCTTAGTCTTGACCCGAAAATATTCACGAGATTCGTCCTAGGCGCCAGGCGAGCAGTACTTCATGGTCGTCCTTAATTAGGACAAGAGTTCACTCAGCAATAATAGATTCTGGAGATAGCCATAGTCACTGAAGCGTGTGAATGAATTCCGTTTGAGATGAGCTCAGATGATAGAGGGCACAGTGGGAAGAATTGAATGTTGAGGACGGCTTCAGTTCGGACCAACATGGTGGCAATCTCCTCCTAGGTGAGCAACTGCGTTCCAAAGACACACGGCCACAAGTGAGAAGCAAAAGGTGATATAAAACGCCATTTAGCTTCAACTGACGCAGTGCTGTCAGTAATGGCAGCTTGATGCTCCGGGGACGAGTGGAACCGTGACAAGGCGGTGAATTCGCTTCCACGAAGTTTATGTCATTGTCGCTGGAAATGACGGAACTGTGGCCTCGGCACAATTCACTGGGAAGCAAACTTCTGGAAACACAATTAGCCGGATTACTCTCAAAAGCAACATGATTCGATAGAGAAGGTGGCAGAATCTCTTGGATAAACGTTTAATAGCGATTTTGTTCCTGCACTAACCAGAACAGAGCGATAGTGGCCCCGAAGGCGAAAATATAATTTATTGTAATGATAGCTTCGACAGCAGTAGTTGCTGAATAAAAACCTTGACGTGAAAGACCACTGGAGAGCATGGACCACGTCGTGCACGAATTCCAAGATGCATAAACTGCGTAGATAAACGTCTTCATGAGGGAAACCCTATTGAGGCCAAAAATCTTCACTATGGAGTCCCTGTAAAGCTGAAATATGTCTGGCGTAGATGAATAATCATCCTGGATGCACATCAAAATTACAGATGAGTTAGCCAGCCAAGCTCTTTAGTAAAGTGACGTTGTTCAGTATCACAGCCGGTTAGAATGTCATCAACTTATAGATCCGTCTTGATTGGATATCGAGTGTGTTCATCGTTTGATAGCTGCTGGAAGATACGAAGGGCAAGATACGGAGCTGAAGATATGCTATACGTGACAGTATTGAGGCGATAGGCATTAACAAGCTCTTCAAGTGAAAAATGCTACAGAATGTGCTGCAGGTCTCGATCTTCAATGATCATAATCTGACCGCACATCAGACAAATGTCGGCAGTGAACACAAATTACGTGAGGCGAAATCGGGTAATGAAGGAAAAAATGCCCGCTTAAATTTTAGGCCCGATGAGGAGAATGTCATTAAGGGATTATCCAGAGGAGGTGCGGCGTGGAGCATTAAAGACGACACGTATCTTTGTCGGATAATTATCGGTATGATTAACTGTCTGATGAGGGATGCAGTAAGGGACAATGGAAGATAAACAAGGCCTCTTCAATCGCTTCATGTAACTACTGTCCAGGTAATCCTATATAAAAGCGTGATGGGTATCATGAAGCTCTGGTTGACGTAATCGTACTTCGAGGGGATAAAAATGTCTAAAGATGACGGTATGAGATTGGCCGAGGTGATATTCGACGACTGGCAGTGCAACGCAGTATCTACCGGATGGGTGAATGGTGGTCGTGGCCATATACATATATTCGCATTGCCGTTCAGCTGTGGGTAGGTAGTGCATTGGTCGGTATCATCCGCGATGGAGAGCAAGAGCTGGAGAGTGAGCTACGTGATGGCAAGACAGTCAGTGAGTAAGAAGCCGGTCGATCTAGCTCTGTTACAGATGACTCCTCAGTAGGCATAACCCTGATAGTATCAGGATGGCAGAGATTCAATGATGACGTCGGCGAGGAGGTTGTATTCTTTCATTGTCTCTGATCGAATTAAAGTGGAAAGCGAGCTGCCGTAGGGTCGGCAGAGGAGAGTGACATTAAGGGCCGGTGTACCCCCAAAGATATAACGGGGGGTACACATCAGCTGCTACTAGCAAGTCGATATGGGTCACTTAGCGTTATCTGCGAGAGAGCGTGTGGAAGGTGACCTGATTTACTGAGACAAATGCGGAGAACAAGGAGGGTTCCATCATACATGATCAAGGTAGTGACGATGAGACGAACTGCCGGTAGAGGTATGCTTCTTAGGCTACTAAGCGGCAGATGAAGTCGTTGCTGTACTCGTTTGCGCACTCTGTGGTTATGAAGTTCATGCTACTTTCATAATGTAGCAGTGCTGGGAGATAAGTACTACCTGTGTACATTGTGACTCTGAGGACTCTGACAGGGAATGGCGTGACTTGGTGGAATAAGGTGACAGGGAGCCAGTTGCGGGCGAACGGTTTGCTTCTTTTTCTTGAGGCCACGAGCGCGTTCACGGCCCATGGGGGCAGAGAAGCGTAAAGCTAATTGTTTCAGGATGCAGGGATCGACCTCATGCAGTAGTGCGTGATGCGGACCCTGGCACACATGGCAGCTGCCAGCAGAGCGGCCAGAGTCAGTGGTCTGATAGTCATAGGTAGTTCCAGCGCAAGCGAACGGAAACGACAGCGCCGGGGGTAATGTTGATAAGTGAGCCGGAGTGGTGATAGCTCGGTGACATTCAAACGATAATAAACGCAGTTAAGCAATTTTGCATACATCGGCAGATGACGAGTTCCGCTGTTCGAAGGCGGTACGTGTGGATGAGGCTAGGTTTTTCTAGGCGGCGGAAAGCAATATGAAAACAACCAAGTTCGGCAGATCCAGAGCTTTCAAGACGTAGGTAATACTCCGCACATATGACGAAATCCGCGACTGTCAAGAGCGGTTCGCCGTATGTGAATGTCTTTAAGACAGTACAGCAGCTTCGGCCATCCAAGTTACCGTCAAAGGTCATAAGACTAATCCGCGGGAGCATATCATCATCCGGGGAGTGTTCGGCAAGGGAGAGTTGGCGAGTAGCTGTAGCGCTTCCTCCTTGAAGCGAATTTGACACACCAGTTCATTGAAGAAGATTTTGGGGAGGTTAGGATTTATTTTTTTATATAATTTATTATTATCTACCATTGATAATAGTACGTTATAAAAATTTGATCGTCATGTTTTTCATCTAAATTTAGGTAAATATTACTAATATAATTAAGAAATTGACTTTGTTATCTGTAAGTTTATTTGAAGCATTCAATTATGTCATCGGCATACCTATACTAAAACTATAGATTTGTAGAAAGTACTTTCAAAAGAGTTTTAGTTATGTTACGAATAAAAATTCTAGCATAATAACATATTATCCCATTTCCAGTTTCTCTTTTGGTTTATATATTTCATATAAAATATATAAACTAAAAGTTAAACTATAATGGTCTAATATATTTTACATTAATTATATAAGTTAATGATTGATTACTTGTTGTCTAAGGTTAGTTATAAACGTATTATGCAATTATGGAATGATATGCTTGTAAACACATTTGATACTTCAAAGAAAACAAGTTTGTAATTGGGTTTAGGATCCAATATCCAGTTTTCTGTTTAATTCTGCAAAAAATTTCATCAATCTTATTTGAAGATTCTACTGAATTATTAAATACATATATTATAAGCTATTAGTTTATTTGGTTTGTGAATTTTTGAAAACCGTACATTAGTGGACATATTGGATTCATTGGTAAAGTTTATAATTCTTATTTTAAAATTATTTAGGGCTGTTTCTAGCTGTGGATATTTTTGGTCGTTTTTGCGTTTTCTTCGATGTTAAATAACGCATTCATTTATAACTATTAATTTTGGGAAGGATTGTTGTATAACCAGATTTTGATATAATTTTTCGATCGCTTCCTTTTTGCATTTTCGCGTTTTAATGTCAATGGTCGAGATTTTTTACAATTACAAAGAGGTTTTATAAGGCTAGCAACATTTTTCTACAATAGCTATAGAAGCCAAGAAATCCTATTAATTTCAGTGGCTACAGAATGTGGTAACTTTGTAATGCTTTTATAAAGAGAAAACATCTTTATTGGAGTTAGTATTACAATATATAATTATAAAATTTGAAGTTTTCAACAGTTCTATACAATAATCCAAAGTATATACAGTAAATAATTTTATCCTTACATATTACAAATTCAAAATGTTTTCATGAAGTAATTAAGCCTTATGATTAAGTAAGGTGTGGAGTCTCTAAATAAAATATACAAAACAGAATTTAAAGTTTTAGAGAAAGTTGTATTTAATTTCAGCAAGGACCTAAAGGAAAACTAGATTTAAAATAGTTTATATTAAACTCAAGCAACGGTCCTTTAGCAAGTAACTGTTCTCGCGGAAGCCCAAGGCGGCCACACAAAAATAAAGTTTAAATAGTAAAAGTTATATAATCATACACATAGAGTATTGAAGTTCTTTATCCATACTTTCAAGCGGGAAGCGAGAATTTCCCAAGATGCATTATTCATACAGCGAAATTATATTTTTTTCAGGTTTCAACAAACACAATTTTCTAGTGCACACAGAGTAATACAATTAAATTAAAAATTAACGACGCCCAATCATTATTCATTCCGAGCCGCTCGCGGAGCATTCGTGGAACTAGTTTTCCGCAAATGAAAATTACAATTCTTGATTCAATCAAAGCCTGCAGGTGAGTTAGAGTGAACTTGGACCATTGATTATTCATACGAATGGGATTAGTTAGTGGCAGAGGTCTCTATCGATTTCTCGATATGGTAACGTCATATTAGGTGAATATTTAGGGATCATGTCCGTAAATGAGGTTTCAATCAATTGAGGTCATATTAGCTAAATGGAAAATCGCGTTTAGTTGCAGACATATGGATAATTCTGGACAAACGCTATAATAGATACTACAAGTTGATATTAATACAAGACTAACTGCTGCAATAGGAAATCGAAATCAGTTTCAATTGGTAATGCACAATTCATAACCCTAATTCTACTTATACTCAGTAATAGGAGCAAATGTAAGTGTGCCATATGTTAGGTTTTTATTCTCATAATCGTCATTAAAAACTTAACCATTACTTAAAATAAATATTAGTATTGTCAATTAGTTAGAATATTAAAGAAATAAAATGGAATGTTACACTTACAGAAAGTACCTTGTTGTTTTTGAATATTTCTAAGCTTTATGTACTTTAAGTACAACTAATGCATAATCTTCAATATGGAATGTCTGTAATAGGTGATGATCTCTAAGTCAATTGAGTTGGCCACTCGCAGATTTTATAAGAAATTAAATGTTATGTATTATGTCAACTTAGATTATAGTATATCTCATCCCCATCAGGCACTTAAATCAGCCACTTAAATCCAGACTCATATCAACCACTACCGCGCCACCAAACGTCAGTATAAACAACTTTGAAATATTTATAAATATGGCATGATGGTAAAGCAAGGCTTACATTTTCATATTATTCATACCTCTTAACAAATATTTCTTCTCGTTGTCCAGATTTTAAGAAACGGGCCTGCCTAATCCCTTTCAATTAGAATAGACCATTTGCCGATCAATTAAATTTCAAAAATGCAAACTCGGTTCTATGAGCACCCTGCTCATAATTAGAAAAAATCAAATGCCAGCACCAGAATTTTAACCGAACTACAAAACTTGCTAGTGTTTCGCCAAAGACCGACAGTACCTATGATCCACGTTTCCACGTAAACAACGTTCCTTATCGCCGACTTTTTAAACGGCAGTACCTCTGGATTTCCACCTAATACGTACCGAGCCTTTGTTGAGAGTAAAAGTTACGCTGGAGGAAGAACTTGCAGCTATTCACACCCTTAACTCTCATCGTACTTTTCCTGCAAAACATATACGTACTCTGACACGTAATCTATAACGGGGTTGCTAGCAAACAATTCAACCTGTATTATGTTTTTCACCTATACTTATACATCTACTCCTACATCATCATAAAGATCAGCCTCTTTATCTGTGCTTGGAGTATAACAGCCCGCAGCGATTACAACAGAGACTTAAGAGAATACTACTGGACTACAACATATTATCAAAAATCCTGGAAATTTATCTAAAAATGAAAGAAAAAAATATAAAAGAAGCTGCCGGATAATTCTAGAAGCCTCGCAAAGAATTCACATAATTTTGTGGAAAAAATTAAAAATAAACTTGCTAAAAATTCTATAACGTTCGAAGAAAATCTTATGGAGAAACAGCTCTAAAATTTAAAAAAAAATGAAGCCAACATTTTTTTTAAATGGAAAAGAAGTTTCTCAACGTTAAAATCCTCACATTTTAGAAGAGAAAGTTTCAATCGAATAAAGCAAAAAATGGCACACATTTTCTAAAATTAGAATGAAAAAAAATCGCTTAGTTAGAAATTGGTTGAAATTTCGATAATAATAAAAGTTCGAGAAAACTAAAAAATATGCTGAAAACTGTATTGCAAAAAGCCTAAAGAAGAACTGCGAAAATACATACTTTTTTGTGGAAATTCGTGCGAAATATAATGGTGCTAATTGTTGGCATACAAGTTGATAATATTTTGGTAGTGACATAAGGCTTTCAATTAGATCTTAAAAATGTAATCTTTAATGTTATGGACAATCCTTCCATCAAAAACTTTTGTGCCAGAGCCTATAAAATAATAATTGGGTATAGTAATAAACGCCAAGAATTGTTAATTTGATTGTTGAATTTATCAACATAATTGCATATCTATACTGTTGTCACTGGTACTTATACAACTACTATAAGTACCAGTGACAACAGTATAGATATGCATTTATATATAGAAGATAATTTGATTTTTGTGATAACTAATGGTTTCCAGTTAGATCCCAAGATCATAATTTTTGAACTTAATGAAGAATATTATTACCAGAGTTAGAAAAAGTCTTACTTTAACCTAAGACCTAACTTTAACTAAAATTAATAAATTAACGAAGTTGATTATAATTTAATATTTAATAACTGGGGTTCATGTTTAAGAGTTCTGGAGGTTATGAGAAGTATATACAAGTAAAGGCGAGGAAAGCGTACGGGTGAGAGAAAGATGGGGAAGGTGGATGGATGGCAATGAGAGAGCTTCCTGTGATCTTTGGAATGCTTACTTGAGACCGATCCTGATGTATTGGGCAAGGGTATGGGGTGTCAGGAGGTATGAATGGGTGGAGATAGAGCAGCGGTGTTTTCTGAAACAAATATTAGGGGTAGAGAGAATGACGCCCGAATACATACAGCTTCAAAAAATGAATAGGTAGAGCATATGAAGTGAAACCATAAGAAGAGTAGCCGCGTATGAAACGAAACTGTGGGGATTAAAATAGGGGAGATTGGCGAAAGAGGTATGGATAGGAGACATGGGTGGAAGAAGAGTAAAAAGGAAAGGAAACTACGAGAGACTGGTTCTGTCAGAGGGGATCGTAAAGAAGTGGCTGGACCAAGGGATGAGTGTGGCGGAATGGGTGTATGAAAAGGCGAAAGAGGTGGAGAGGCAGGAGAGACAAGGGTGTATGAGAAATTGGGAAATAGTGCGTACAATGAGGATTATAGGGAGTGGCAGGTACATGGGAGGAGGCCAAGGTACCTAGAAGATAACCGCTTCAGAAGAGAGGAAAGAGTGGCCTTGGCGAGGGTGAGATTAGGACCGGAGGAGAGAGGGAGGAAGAAACGAATGGGCGAGGGATACGGGGAATGCATGCTGTGTGAGGAAGGAAAGGATACGTGGAGTAATTTAGGAAAAAACATAAGACGGACTGGACAACATTAGTACACGCACAAGTAAAATAATAAAAACGTTACGGATTTCCCCCATCCATTGTTGTTTCTGGTGAATCCGTTTTCACCAATGGACAAATTGACCGAATCCGCCCGTTGAAATTGGTGACAAGTACCCATCCCTTGCTAGACCTGCCGCAGGATTCACGAAGAGAAGCTCGTTTCCGCATTACATTAAGTTATAAAATAGAATGTTCACATAAAAATCTAGACATTTTCTCTCTTTTCTCGAAATTTGAGAATAACCTTTAACATTGCCCGGAAACAGAAAAAGACTTGACCAGAGTAAAAATTACCTACATTCTAACTAATTTCGTCTTAACTCCCTCATCTTATTCCTATAGCAATATTTTGATAACAACTAAAAATTCCTTAAGTCAAGTCAAGTAACTCCTGCCGATAAATGCACTGAAATTATGTCAAAACAGGATTACGAGTCTAAATATTTCAATGACATTGATACTTACAAGAAACTTAATAATCATCCTACACCTTCAGTGGAAACAAAAACTTAATAAACTAATTGATGAAGTTTTAGGAAAGATTATATTAATAAAATTACTGAACAACGTCTGAAATGCTACAATGGCTCTGATCCTGCGTTTTGTGGTTTGGCAAAAATTCATAAAACTTCTGTTCCTTTAAGACCTATAATTTCTTGTGTAGAATCTCACACGAAAAAACTAGCAACTTATATATTCAAGATCATTGACCTTTCTTTCTCAGACTATAATCCATTTAGAATTTAAGACTCCTTTGAATTTGCAAATAAAATTAATCATTTTCAATTTTACCAATATCCCGCTTGATCTTATTTTAAATAATATTACCACTAACTTCCACCTTATTCAACCCAATAACTCTATCCCTTTAACAGCATTAATTTCAATCATCACTTTTTCATTTAATCGTACCTATTTTCAATTTAAGAATGTGTTTTATCAACAGATAGCTGGCTGCCCTATAGGAGGTCGAATCAGTCCTTCCATAGCAGAAATCTTTATAAATTCTCTGTTACATTTTTGCTCTGCTCGGGTTTCTTTTCAATTCCCATTCATTTATCAATATGTAGATGATCTGATATGTGCAATTCCGGCTAACGAAGTAAATAACATTAGACATTTTTAATTCTTACCACCCTAAATTGCAATTTACTGTAGAAACTGAAAAAGGGCGGGCAGTACCATTTCTTGATACTTTAGTATATAGATTACCTAAAAATTGTTTTATTTTAGATTGTTATATTAAAACGACCAGCTCAGGAAGGAACATCCTTTTTGACTTTTACCACTCAAAAAGAGTACAAGTACAACACGGTTCTGGCGCTCAAAAATATAATATTGCCCATCGTACATCCATCTCTCTATAATGTGAACTTGGCAAAACTGTTCCTCTGAATAACTCGATTCTCCGTGTGTTGCTGAAGAGACTTTTGTACCGTTCCCATGATTGGATAGTTGACCCTCGCGAGGATCCAGTTACACTAGATGATGTGGCTTTTCCGGAAACATGTACATACCAGACTCTTCCATTTACTGATTGCCTTTCTAAAAAACTCACCAACATTTTCCGCTCCGTTTCTCCTAATGTAGTGGTGGCTTATAAGAACTGTAATACTCTCTCTTCCCTCTGTTTTTCCCGTTTAAAAGATCCCATTCCCTCTTTCTAAAAATATAATGTAATATACTCTATTAAATATAAACAATGTGAACTCTTATACATTGGCCAAACGTCACAAAAACTTAGTAAACGTCTAACACAGCACAAAAGTTATGTCAAAGACAAACCACGATCCACAGGTCTCAGTGTGCATTGCAATAACACTGACCATTTATCAGACTATAATAACACCAAGGTGGTTACGTCAGAATGAAACCAATTTCAAGAGAAATTATCTTGAAATGTGTCATATACATTCACAAAAAAAAAACGTATGAATTTAAAAAAGACATCGACGGACTAAGTAACATATACAGCAATTTATTATCTCTACATAACTCCAAATTTTTTCAAATCCATGTTTCCAGTGTATTCAGTTCTTATGGACTTCTCACTCCCTTGTTTTACATTTAAACAGTCGTTGTCTATATTTTCCTATTTTCTGGTTTTGTTGTTTTTACTTACTCTTACGTTCCTTCTCGTACCTCAAATCATACTTTAACTCTCATAACAATCTTCCCCTTTGTTTCTTTCTGTAGTTCTTTAAATAATTTTTCCTCTCTTTCTTTCTTTTGTTTTTTCATCTTTATTTTCCTTTCTCATCGCTATCTTTTGGTTTTCTCCTCGCTACCATCTGATATAGCGACCTAAATTGAGTGTTCATGTTTTCGGGTAGTTATTAATGAACAAAATCTACGACCAGATGTTAATTAATTCTAAATGACGCAAAGGCTATTCCTTAAAAATGCAAATGTCATGAGATGAGCCTTATCAAATTATAAAAAGGATTAATGACGTTGTATATCAAATTGAAAATTTCAACTCAAATAATTAATTTAATAATTAAGTGATTGAGGTTGTAGGCACTTACTTCTTGATAAATTTTAATTAGATAAAAAATAAAAAAAATACTTTTACTTAATTAATATCACAATGTTTATTAAATAGTGACTGCAGTTTCGATCAAACAATGATCATTATCAAACTATAAATAATCATTACTAATAGTGATATTAACTAAGTAAAAGTATTTTTTTAATTTTCATTTAATAATTAAGCTTATTTTTTAGAACTTTTTTTGCGAAATGTAGATGTATATAAATTTTCATATAGTCATATTTCTTCCTTTGATGAGTGTTTTAAGAAAACAAACGAAAAATCAATGATTTGTAGGATGACTGTCATTCTTTCAGAGGTTATAAACTGATTGCGTCAGTGAAACACATTGGGTAAAAAGAAAATGCACTTATAGTATAGCATATTAATAATGTTTTATCAGCTTAATTAATTAACAAGGAATTAAGAATGACATTTTATGTATATTAATTTATTGTGAAATATCTTTTAGAATATCTATAAGAATCGTACTGTATAATACCAATTTACGATTTTAATAATATTAATAAATGAGGGGCCGTATTAAATAGTAAAATGGATTAAATTTTGTACAATAATGGATGCTTTGTGCGATGTTCAATTAAAATTATTCGGATGAAATAATCGAATTAATTGCGATTAAACACCGCGCGCAGCATACTGAAATGACCGCCTTTAATTACATCAGGGCAACCGTTAACAAATTATACGGGCATGTCGGATTTATCCGGAAAACCTTTAAACTTTTCCCAAAAGCATATATATATATATATAAATAAAATTAAAATTACAATGGTCAAGCGATAAATATTAACTTAAAAGAAACTAGTTTCATTACAGCTAGGAATAAAATAATACTCACAGAAAATGAGGTTAATGAACAATCCTGATTTCTAACAAGTCGATCATATCAAGACACAATAAAATAAAAATTATAAACAACATATCACAAACCGACATGGAAACATAAAACAAAGTTAATGTTTATTACTTGACCATTGTAATTTTACATTTTTTGTCTTTATTTATAGCTCCCTGAGGAAGGGGACAAATATCCCCGAAATATTGGCTGATAGAATAAAGAGTATTCAGTGAACAATTTCTATTATTCCGACAAACCACTAAACCTAATATATTGCAAATATACGGTCAAGATGTAATTTTATTTCTACATACAAAATAGGTTTTTTTCGTAACATCACACAGGAATTCGGCCAAGACGTAGTATGTAACCTAAGAAGATGGATCAAAGTTAACAAGAAATTAGCCAGTTTCAAGAACAGGAGGATTTTTCTTTTAAAATGTAGACAAGGTCTTACCCCAGCTCATATTCTCAACAGTACAAAACAGGTGTGTAATTTAATTGATGGCGAAATATGAACATGCACGCGTGTTGAACGGTTCTGTAAACAACTAGAATGTACGGTGATCAATTTGGAAATCGATTTCACTAATGACAGTGAGAAATCTGGAAAGGCAGTTAGGCAACCTTAGTTACAATTTACAAAATCAGCTTCCACATATATTTTTTTAATGATTTCAAAAACAAACCGAAGATTAATTACAATAGGTTTTTTCATAGATTAAAACGCTCACACATCAATAAAATTAACAATTTATTAAATAGTGTAGCAAAAAATGAGTTACATATTATGGACGGATGGTTTAAAAATTATTCTTCGGTTAAGTTTCCACCACATATAATGACGTTATTAGCCTTAGGATCTAAATTTACTGTTCTCCCTTCAACTAATGATATTTCAATACCTTGGTAATTAGCAATGACTGAGAACGTTATAAATAATAGCTCATTTATTGAAAACAATTTAATCAGGGCAAAAGTGATTAACATCATTACTAATTTGGTCAGCAGCCACACCCTTTGTTCACTTAGAAATTCTTTCAAAGAAACACAACGGTTCTTGAAAGATAACAGTAATTTACTTATTCAAAAATCTGACAAAGGCAAAGTTACAGAGGCCATGACTAAAAATGAATACATTAACAAACATAAAGGAATGTATTAAACATAATGAATTTATTAAAGAATAAAAAAAATAAGCAATACATTGACGATGCACTGGCTAAGAAGTTAATCACTTATAAATCTGTTCCACCTAAATTGTATGGTTTACCAAAAATCCATAAGGAGAATTGCCCTCTTAAACCAGTTGTATCTTTAGTGGATACACCAATTGAGAAATTCTATCAACTGAACCTAGCGATAATATCAGAGACTTTAATGTTTTTGAGTTTTCAAACCAAATTAATTATTTCAAATTACCGTCAGACTATGTGATTATAAGTTTGGATGTAGTGGCTTTAATTACAAATATTCCTTAAGAACTGGTTCTACATTGTATTGAAAAAAATTGGTTAAACATAAGTCCACATTGTAACATCCCACAAGATATATTCATTAGATGAATTAGATTTTTGTTTAATTCTAGTTATATTGTTTATAACAATATGTTTTTCAAACAAATTTTTGGTGCTGTCTCTGCAGAACATACAGAAACGACAGTAAATATTTTTAACTAATTTAATAACCACATACAGTCCACAGTTGAAATTGAAAATGAATATAGTGTTCCCTTTCTTGATACCAGACTGATAAAGGCTGTTGATGGCACTCTTATATAATATTGGTTTCAAAAATCAATAGGTTCAGGTCGTTACATAAATTACCACTCTCATACCACCCGATGGCGATGAAAATCAATGTTATTTTAGCCTTAAAAAAATAGAATTTTAAACAACGAAAAAATCAGATTTGTAAAACAAACCACTATACAAGTGGGAATATTGTTTAGCAAGACCAAAGATAAGACACCGTTATTATCTAAGTCTAAAGTCATATTTAAACTCCCTTGCTCTGACTGTTAGTTAACTTACATTGATCAAACGTCACAACTACTGAAATCTAGGCTTACCCAACACAGAAGCGACTCTAAGCTCAATAAGTATTTCTGTGCTTTGGCTTACCATGTCCAATCTACAAAATATAACATCAACTATGATTCTGTAGTTTTAGATACGGAAAAACACCATAAAAATAGATTGTTTATGGAGGTGTATCATATTAATAAACAACCATTTCCCATGAACCAACGGACAGATATAAAAGGGTTAAATGCAATCTGTACCAACTACCTCTTACAATTTCCAGTCTCATAGTTCAATTGTTTAACTACTTGAGCGCTGAATATTTAAATTTTGTTAGATTTTCTGTAATTATTGGGTGTTGTTGAAATATTAGTATTAATTTTAATTTGTATTTTATCATAATTTTTATAATTTTTTATTTACAAATAAAATAGAGAATATTTGCGTTTTTTGTTCCTTGTGAATTTTTAGAATTTTTTATAATACAATTTCACATTTTAAGCCATTTAGCTGTTACGAACCGCAGTCACAGACGTATTTTCGTAGTTACTTTATTATTTTTAACTTTGTTTTACGTTTCCATGTCGGTTTGAGACATGGTCAAACTGTTAAAAATCAGGATTGTTCATTAACCTCATTTTTTGTGAGTATTATTTTATTTCTAGCTGCAATGATAAATTAGTTTCATAATTTTAAGTTAAAGTTTATTGCTTGACCATTGTAATTTTATATACTTTGTCATTATTTATAGCGCCTTGAGGAAGGGGAAAATATCCGCTAAATATTGGCTGGTAGAATAAAGATACACTCATATATATAATTCATAGATTATCAGAATGTTGGCTCTTTTAAAAAATATTCTGCAGGATTCTTTAAAACTTAACTTATTACGTAACGCTCTTTTTTGTAAAATAAAAACTCTTTCTACTCCAACAGCACTTCCCCAAAATATTAAACCATATCTTAAGATTGAGTGAATATTTGCGTAATATTTGCTATTTGTAAGTTTGTTATCTGTATCTTTATCTTTATTATATCTTATTATTAATACTAATGAGCTCAGGTGTTTTTTGTAGCTGACTTGTTTTAAAAAGTACACACTTCGTTTTATCATTATTTAGAATTAAACCATTCTCTGCAAACCACGTTTCTACGGATCCCATCGTTCTATATCCTGATTGTTTTACTTCATGAAACGTACTACCTTTTAAGAGCACTGTCGTATCATCCGAGTAATTTAACAATTTACTTTTCGATGTAACGTTGTTTGGTATGTCGATCATATATATAATGAAGAGCTACGGGCCCAGAATGCTACCTTGCGGAATGCCCCTTGCAACATTAAGATTACCTGATGTAGCAACGGAGCCCTCTACATTTACTAAATACGTATAGTGTATCCTGTCAGTTAGATAAGATTTTATTTGATTATATGCTGTGCCTCTAATGCCATAACGATAAAGTTTTGCTAGAAGTTTTGAATGATCAATGCAGTCAAACGCTCTTGACGGATCTAAAAACATGCCACAAACAACTTCGCTATCCTCAAGTGCTGACAATATCCAGTTTGTATATTCCTAACGTGCCTTTTCGATACTCTTTTGTTGTAAAAACCCATGTTAACTTATATTTAACGAAAAACTTTTTTAAACGAGAATATATAACACGTTCAAATATTTTACAAAATACAGGTTATAAACTCACCGAACGGCAGTTTCCTAGTTCGTTAAAATTGCCCTTTTTGTAAATGGCGATTATTTTTGCAAGTTTAAAATCATTGGGATAAATTCCAGTTTCTAATGTAGCGTTAATAATATCACGTAACGGAACAGCTATGTGTGTAATGCTTCTTTTTATAATAGAAATAGAAATTGGTATTTCGTCATCTCCGGAGCTTTTTTTATTGGTCATTGAATTTACAATTTCAATTATCTCAGGAATAGTAACTGGATGCAAAAAAATGGTTTGCTCATTAAATGGAATACTTATTACACTTAAGCTGATATTATTTGCGGGCGTAATTATTGCTGCTGCAATTGCATTAAAATATTTGTTAAAATCGTTGGCTAGCTTAAACAAATCTGTGTTGTGGAATATTATTATTAGCATTATTAACAATGGTGTCTTTTATAATGGCCCATGAGGTTTTATATTTAATATGTCAATGTATCATTTTAAATTCTATATATTTTTTTTTTCTGATATTAATAATTTATTATATAGTTTGTATTGGTTTTTGTAGATAGGAATATATTCCGGTATATGTTTTGATATTATTTGATACAGTAACAAATTTTCATTTATTGATTTTTGCGGCTTCTACTTCGTTATACATGTTGAGTATAAATAATAAACACTTTGTAACTTTGTTTGTATAACACAATTTATTTACTGCTGACTATAGTTTCGGCATCTCAGCGTGCCATTATCAAAACATAAAATGATTTAAACTACAATTACAGGTATATATGGAAACAAATTTAAAAAACAGCTGTGAAAATTGGAGTGTACATCAGGTCAACCTGGTCGTTAATTAGGGGTATTCCCGGATTAGCGCGAGCCTTATGAATTTCGATCGATTCTAGGAGGTCCATTTTTCGCCAATTTTTCTACGTAATGGATTATGGATAGTACATCCTCGCCAAAAGAATGATTCTCCTCGAATATATGCTTCGCAAACGTTGATTTTTCCATTTGTTTTAGGCGAAAAGAGCGCAGATGTTCTTTTAACCTGATACTAAAATTCCGACCAGATTATCCTACGTACACACCTTGACATTGTTGACATGTTAATTTATAAATACCGGATTTGCTAAAATTATCTACTGAGGTTTTCGGATTGAAAATTAAATTTCTGATTTTTGAACTGGGTTTTAATGCTGTTGTGATGTTGTGTTTTTTTAGAATATTCTTAATTTTAAGGCTAGCATTTACAAAAAAGGTTAAAGGAATATTTCGGCTTACAGTGGGCTCAATGGTGAACCCATCGCTAAACCTTCTATCTGCTTATAAAACATTGAGTTTGCCCTTATCGGACATTGCAAGAAAAAACGAAATTTCCTTAATATATCATTGATATATTTTAGTTTTATTAGAATTCCTAATAGGTTTTATTGGAAAATTCGCATTAAAATGCACGATAAATACATTAATAAATTGCCTATATTTTTCATTCACAGATTTGTTATTGTACACTTCTGCAAACGTTTCAGGTCTTATATTTCCACAAAATCGATTCATGTTTAAATGCGGAAATATACTATTTCTTAACAATTTGTGGCGTTCTTCAGAATTTGTGCTTTGTGATCCGACAGAGCCGTATCTAATATTTGAACAGTAGTATCAGATGTTAAGTTACTACTTATTGTCAATACATGACTTTGACGTAATGGAGATTATATTAATTTCGTACTGATACTTAAGCGACAATATATTAATACAACACAACACCTGTCAACACCTGTCAGTAACACATCAACATGGCTCTGCAGTTGCACACAATCTGTAACTATACTATATAATTTTATGTCGTCCGCGTAAAGTACCGCACTGCATCCCAGAAACTTGCACACATCATCCATTAAAAGTAGGAAGAGTAACGGTCCTAGATTCGAGCCTTGACTGCGATCATTGATCATCTACCTGATGAAGCCACTGTGTGGCGAAACAATTGTCGCATTAATGCACTGCGACAATTGTGTAAATTGTGTAAATTCTCAAAACCCAAGCGATTTAAATACTTTTAAAAGATTTCTTAAAATTACCAAATGGTCTATTCTCGATTGCTTTACTTGATCTTGATTTGAGAACAGGACAAATTCGAACATCTTTCCATTTCGTAGGAAACCTGCCAATTTTTAAAATTAATTTTTATAGATGTATGATGGGATCATATAACACAGATGACGTATATTTTAATAGTGATGCTGGTATTAAATCTATATCCATTGTCAGATTAGGTTTTAAGCTGTTTAATTTCTTCCGAACGTCAGCGACATCAATCGTGTAATCACCTAATTGATTATGATCTACATCGTGACTTGTATTGCTATTAATATAATCTGAATTATAGCATTTAATAAAGTGTCAAGTATTCAGCTATGCTAACTGGTGTGATGAGAGTTATATCATTCAATGTCATTTCATCTGGTATTCGAAAATTTTTACGTTTCGTGTGTATGTAAATCCATACTAAGTTAGGATCATATGATATCCGTTGCTGCATTCGTTCGATCTATTTATAAAATCGTGTAGAAAAAGTCACAAGCTGATTCAATGTCAGAATAATTATAAAGTTTATGCCAATTAACCTTAATAATATAGTCATATAATAGTGGAGAATTGGCCTTACGGAAGTTGTACCTGAATGTAATGGGTTTAAGACTCGTTACCGGTGTGTCTTTAAATATAGCAGTAAAATTTGTAGCAGGACGATGAGGGTCTTTAACAACCAATGGGAGAATGCAATTTTCTACGTCACAAACAAATATTATCTAATGAGGAAATAAGCAAATCGAGATTCGCATTTTTGATATTATTAAATTGTCGCAATCCATTTGCTCATTATGATAAACAATGAACATTGTTGGTATCACTTTTTATTTACACTTGTAACTATAGTTTCGAAAAATTCAGCTTATCATTATCAAACAATAGTATTTAAAATTAAATTTAACATACAAATGTATACCGTGTTTAAAGCAGTAAACAGGGGGGAGGATATAAGATATGCCTGGTCGTTAATGAGCGGAATGTTCGGATTTTGATTTACTTTGAATAGTTCGATTCCATTTTAAATAAATATTCGAGTACATCCTCTTCAAAAGAATGATTATTTTCTCGGATGTGGTTAGCGAATGTGGATTTATTATTTCCGTTTATGTATGCACTAATATGTTCTTTTAAACGTGTGTTGAAATTGCGTCCAGACTGACCGATATATTCTCCCTGACATGATTTACATTTTCGCTTGTAAATTCCTGATTTTGACATTATATCAATGGGTGTTTTATTATTGTGGATAATCTCACATATTTTATTTGGCGATTTTAAAGAAACCTTAATATTATGTCTTTTCTAAAACTGATTTAAATATGTGGGTAATGTTGCCGAAAAATGTTAATGTTCTGAAATTTGAAATTGTTTTTTATTAACTGCATAGAAGTATTTACGTAATGAATTCGATTATTGTTTCTTAATTAATTTATTAATTATATTTGGTGAGTAACCATTATTTTCTGCTATTGGCTGAATAATTGTATATATTTTTCTTACGTTGATAGTACAATTACATATTTATTTATAAAATTCATGTTGGATAAAGACTAAATACAATACAATACAATACAATACAATACTTCAATCAAGCAGTTTGTAATTTATGAATAGAATATACAATTAGAGTGAAATTGAATGAATTTCAAATAGATTGGAGTTCACCATGTCAAATATGTAAGAATTCGCTTTTTTATATCTTCAAATTATAGCGTTCACTCCACAAATAATTTCAATAAGAAGCATCTACCTCAAGAGATGAAAATTACACAACTATCTAGTTTCGGCACATCTATTTATTAATATTTTTAACACTTACAACAGCTTCTATAAAAATAGTACGTGTGGTAATGATATGATGACAAAATTAAAATCCTAAAAAACGTGCTTCAAGAACTCTCTTAGCAGAGAGAACGAATTCTGTCGTGGATGATGTTCTCGGCGCCGGGGAAGGAGGATGGGTAGGTAGGTTGTAGGTAATGTGTGGCCTTTATCGGATAACTTTCTTCAAAGTTCTATTATAAACATATAAAACATGGCGTCTGCCAAGTCTGTTACTAAGTGTAAATCTTGCGAAATCAACAAAAGTGAAGCCGTGGAGTATCTAACGTGTTTCATTTGTGATGTAAAACTACATGTTTCGTGTGGACAAAAAAGGAATACAGCCAAAGTTCAAGATTAGGAATATTAAGTGGATTTGCCAATGTAAATGTACCACGGCCAATGCAACTTATAACAAAGCTAATGATGCCGAGGATAAGTTGTCAGAAATATTTAAATTAATTAATAATCTGCAAAAAGATGTCATAACCCTTAAATCCAATAAGTGGGAAAATACTGAAAACACCTCAGCCTCTAAACAGAACTCTGTAATCCAAAGAAGCTATTCTGATTCTGCTGGAACATCGGACGATTCTGCTGTTTCTGCAGTAGCAAAATATGCCTACATACATACAAGTCGATTTAATCCAACAACCACAGTTGGATCCATTATAACATTATTAAAAAATAAAAACTTTTCTAATATAAGATGTGAACAAATGAAATCAAAAATCCTTCGGAGTATGCATCATTTAAAGTTGGAGTCCCAATAACAAAGTTGCAGAGGCTTAAGGAACTGAATACATGGCCAAGAGGAATATGCATTAATTCATTTTTTCACTGGTTCGAAAAGAAGATCGACCCGAAATAGAAAAATCAGATCTTGATCGTATAAAAATTATGCATTTAAATATACAGTCAATGAGAAATTGTATCAATGAAGTTATTGTATTCTTTTTAAAATAACAATCTTAACGTACTATGCCTATCAGATCAGGCAAAATGCCGATCAAATTTTAACGCTTAATATTGTAAATTATAATACAATATCATATTTTTGTCGTGATAAAGGTCACGGCGGTGTAGCCATTTATTGTGAAAATAACCTTGACAATATTTTAAATTTAAATGTCAAACAACAACAAATATTTTATACCAGGGGATTTCAATATCGATTTGCTTAAACCAAATAAATTTGTTACTAATTTTAAAACACTTATTGCATCTTATGGTGGTATTTTTTAATAAAAGAATATACACGAATATTTAACAATGGTGGATCATACATTGATAATATAATAACTAATTATTAATTTATAAATACATGTCAAATAACAAGTACGGATTTTTCTCATCATCTAGCCGAAGTAGAAAGCTGCTCTCCTTTCACTAGGGCAAATAATAATAAGAAAATGAATAAACGTCTCAGTCTCAGGAATTAATTTAGAAAAATTTAAAACAGCCTTGAACGATAAAGAACAATGGTCAGATATGACCACATATACAAATGTTGATATGCAGTACAGCGCCTTTATGGGAAGCCTTATGCAACACTTCAACAATTGTTTCCACTTTAAATCCGTAAATAATTCTAAGAAAAGTAGTTTTCCAATTTCTGATAAAACAAAGAATTTAAAAGATTACTGAATGTTTATGATATTGTAGCGAAACATTCACCAGAAGTTAAACCCATCCCGCGATTTTATAAACAGCAATATAATACCAGTTTAAAAAGATCGATATAATTTTTATAATAGAAAGATTGCAATCTTATCAAACAAAGGCAAAGCTGCTTGGAACACAATTAGGGATATAACAATGGCATCTAACTCAAAAAAACAGTGCCACTATGTAGATTTAAATTTAATTAACCAACATTTTATAAACTCGGCTTCAAATATTATAAACACATTCACTGCGGATAATACTATAAATGTAGATAAAGTATGTAACACAATGTTTTTGCATCTAATATCTGTTAATGAGGTTAAAACGATTGTGCAAAATATGACATTAAAACATAGTAGTGGCATCGATAATATATCCTCATATGTTGTCAAACAAAAATGTATAGATCTGTTTGAATTATGTTGTTTAATAAACGAATCATTTCAGAATGGTATATTTCCAAAACAACTAAAGCTAATTAAAGTAATTCCATTATTTAAATACGAAGACCCCGACAATATATTTAATTTTATGTAATTTTAGACTTATTTCAACCCTTTCAAAAATATTTAAATACGCAATCGATAAGCAAATTAAAACATTTTTAGACAAAAATAAGATACTCTTAATCAATCTGCATGGTTTTACAAAAAATAAAGACTGTAATACAGCAATTTACCAATTCACTAACTTCATATATTCGTCTTTTGAGGATGAACAATTTTCATGCGGGATACTACTTGATCTGTCCAAGGCCTTTGATTCTATAAATCAAGATCTTCTACTCTCTAAATTACATGAAATGGGATTTAGAGGAGTCGCCTATAATTGGTTATACTCATATCTCACCGAGAGAAAACAAATAGTAGAAGTAAAAAGAAGTACTGGAGTAGTGCAATCAGAAGTCTTGAATATTTTAGGAGGGGTACCACAGGGAAGTATATTAGGTCCTTTATTATTTAATCTCTACATCAACGATTTATTTAAATTTAAATGAGGGTAGCTTCTACAAAATCATTCATTATGCCGATAATACAAATATTTGTATTAAGGGTAGAACTTTGAATGAATTATGCCAAAACACAAAAGAGGCTTATTTTATTCAAGAAAAGTCATTTAACTCCGCCAAATCTCAATTGTGGTGATCTTAGTTTGGAATTATCACGGTCCGCAAAATTTTTAAGCGTAATTATAGACGATAAATTAACATGGGCGGAACACATAAACAACATACTAAAAAAATTAAATAAAACCAATTATATGCTTCGCACATTAAGAGACTATGTCTTGTTTAGTATTTTGAAAATCGTCTATTATGCAAATTTTGAAAGCATAATACGATATGGTATAATTCATTGGGGTAGTTCTACCCAAATGAATAAAGATTTTACCGTCCAGAAACGAACACTTAGAGCAATGATTGGATTAAAACCAACTGCTTCTTGCAGGAACATATTTAAACGAATAGATTGCTTACAGTATTTGGAATATATATTCTCGAATGTCTATTGTTCATTTGGAAGCAACGGCAGCTATTCATGAAAAACACAAATACTCACCCACACGACACAAGACATAAAAGTAACTATGCCTACCCAATACATAAATATACATTTACTAAAAATGTCCAGAGTATTCTAGTATGAAATTTTAAAACATTTTACCAAAAAAATTAAATCGGCCAATAGCATGGATACATTTACAGGGGAGATTGTTGAAGTGTCGTTGGAGATAGAACCTTACAGTGTAGAAGACTACTTAAAGCTTAAGTTTACGTAATATATACCTGTATATAACGTATTTTTATAGGAATAAAGAGATTTATTTATTTACATATTTATTATTTTGATCACATGACTTGTCTCTGTAATCATCTTTGATCATGATGTGCTTACATCATTGTATTTCGTAGTCTTCATATGAGTTCTGATTCCGATCGAATTAAGGGCACTACTTTAACTTTCATATTGGGTTTTGCTGTTTGGCGATGATATTTTTATATACTGAAGTAATCGCCACCGGTTCTCGTTTTGATCTCCGCGTATCTGAATCTTTACACTTTTCATTGTGAAATTCTTTGTTTAATGGACATTCGCTCTTTTCCTTCGTCCAGGTTAATACTAAAAACTACATGTTCTTTTCGACCTATGGATCAATGCTGCGGCTATACAGAAACTATGACATACAGCCTCGCAATATAATAAGCATAATTTTGTATAGAAATATCTGGTATGGTAGTAAATAATATAAAGTTTTAAAAAAATTCTATACTTTCTAGGAAGATCTAAAAGCTTCAATTCAGATAATAAAGTGAGTAATTTGTAAATAATATTTATTTCTCATTCGAAACAGGATTTCTAAAATAAGTGCGGCAAAAATGATATGAAGAGTATATCATTTTTACAGGAATCTTAATTTGATCAAAACTGATATTTTAATGGAAGCATATTTTTCGAAATGTTTTTCTAAAGAGAACCGTAAAATTTTACAAAATTTCAAACAAAGTTATACATAGCATTAATAAGTTTTATTTACACAAAATTTTAGGAAATAGAAAAATGTTTCTTATTTTCAAGTATTATTAAAATGTATAGCAGTTAAATGAAAATTATTCAGTTAATACTTGTAGAAGAAAATAAAATAAAAGTGCTGCAGATGTAATATATATTCATAATTTTGGTTTACAACCATCAAATGTAAACAATATTTAAGTTGGTTATCTCTTGAGTCTTATAATTTAAAACATATTTTCTATAGTTTTATACAGAAAATAAATATTATAGCCCAAAACTAAGGAATTATTTTATTATAGTATCTATATACAATCATGTATGTTTACTCGCGGTATTATAGGAGATATGTTTAATTACTACAGTAATGTTTTCAAAGTAAAATAAATTAGTAAGGGAACGTGTTTATTCTAGAACTAAAATAATTATTTGTGAAAAACTACATCTGTAAAAGTTCTTCGAACCAATAACGTTGTAATTACAGAAAAGCCAAGAGCATATACAGAATTATAGAAGAAAATATTATTACATACATAAATTTGCTAGTCAAATAAATATTAATTTAAATAGTACAAAATACAAGACTGTCTGCAAAATAAAGGAATAATTACAATAGTTGTAATATTTTACAACATACTAATTAAAATGTTGAATTAATTGCTAAACTTTGATTGCAATTACAAAAACTGGTAATAAATTTTAACTGTACATATAGTGAAATTACTATTTGATCACCCGCAGAATTGCCTAGAAATGGAAACCAAGGGTAGTGTACGTAACCAATTTGCAGGGGTGCGATTTGCTCACCGATGTGATGGCGCGAAATGAAAACTGCGAGAAACGGAATTAACCCAAAGCCCAAGGGAATATCAGTGCTTTACACTGTACATTGTAATGTTTCCAATCCAATTTGTGACCGACTTGATTTACTGCATATAATTAAAAATATATATCGTTGGATTTCCAACTTGCATACATAGTTTTTTTTAGAAAACGTAATGGAACAACTTATAATTAGGAAATCAACACGTGTTCCAATTACTTCTTATGCTATATTTTTGTATTTATTTTCCTGATATATGTTTCGATCAACTAAATAAGTTAAGTTAAATAAAACACAAACATTTCACAGATTTAATGTCGAAACTGCGATATTTGTTTCGCGTTAAATCTGTGAAATTTTGAAGCAAGTTTTTTATTTTCCTTATATATTATGGAATTTTACCAAATAACAGCCTTGTCAATACAATATTCAGGTTAATGTTTATAATTTCATTTTGTCGAAGTGAAGTATCTAATGTATTAAAATTCATAATTGGGCCGCTTTGTAATATATGTACGCTACCCCACAAGAATGTAATAATCAATAGTGTGGGTATGTTCTATCATGATTTAAACTGATAATGCGGATATACTTTAATGTGCCCAAATACATTGATGCTACTGGGATTATGTGAACCACATCCTTCCTAATTATAGACATACACTTTAGTGCGGGTAAGTAGGAAGTATAAAATATGTAAAATGTATAGTGCTTTCGCAATTAATTATTTATCACATGATTACCGTTTTGTAAGCTTCCATGTTTATTACTAAACAAGTAATATTCAGCAGCATTTCTGCTGCGGTTAAAATATTTCTATAGTATTAAAATTAGGAATAAGAGTAGAAGTAGTATGCCTATTACAACAATCTGTAGTTGTTATTTTAATTACATTCAGTATCTGTTACGTGTACCCATTAAGCTACTATATTACAGAGCTTGATAGACTATTAGTAAATTCTCAATTTCACCTGTTCTCGATGGACTGGAATAATTTTCTATGAGCTAATCCTCAAAGCATCATGAAATAAACCTTATAATTATATGTCGCTCGTGCTGGACGTATCTAAACATTCATTTATTATACGTTGCGTAATGACTATAAATCGTAGATTATTTTGTGTATCCATGTTTTAAACCTGCAATTAATTTTTAATTTGAAATTAACTGAAATTTAAAACTATTCATAATTACCATATTTATATAACTATATTAAGTCTCTAAAACTCTCTTAATTGGCATAGAAAGTTAGTTATTAGATCTAGAAAAAAACTTATTTATTAATAACTTATTAATTATTGCAAAATTCATTAAATTATTTGTAATTGATTTGTTTGATAGTTTTACTTTTCTGACTTAAAAAAAATGAATATAAGTTATTTATTTCTTGTTTGTTCTCCTATCCAAATTTTATTTGTTGTCTCTCTATCTTCAATCAATTTCATATAATAAGGACTAAATCTTCTATTCATATATTTTGACTAGAACTATATATTTTGATCGCTTCTACTAATGCTCTATTTTCTCCAGTTGTGCTTAATATATATTTTCATTATTTTTATGAATTCTGTTTTAGTGCATTCTATTTGTAATTTTTTATATTTGCCTTTTTGATCTCTTTTCTATTATACATATCATTATATTTATTCAATATGGTATTTTTATTACAATTAATTATGTTTCAGTATAAGATTCTGTTTTTATTATCGATTTACTAGCTTTCCTTATATTTAATTAAATTTTTGTTATTTATTATTTTTCTATTTTCCACGGTTATGTGATTTTTTATAAAGTTTCTGTGTGTTTAAGCTTGTGAATTTCATAATTTCTCATTTATTTAATTTTTCACCAGCTTTATTTTTGATTTCGCCCTTAGGTTGATTTAATATTTATTTTGATTGCTCCTTTTTAATTCTACAAAAATATTTTTTCTGATCATTTTTTAATTTTACCATACCATTTAAATATATAACAATAATATTAATACAATATTTAGTCCTTTTAAATATTTGTTAATTTTCTACAACTCAAACCACGTTATATATTTTATTATCGTATTTATCCTTCCTTTTTTAATCTTCTTTCTAGTTTATATTACGGCATTTCTTATATTCTTTTTATGGTTTCATTTTTTATCGTCATCTCATTTACTGTTTTTTGTGTGTGTTTGATTTTTTCTTTCTCGATTTTGCTTAATTTCTATATTTCAAAATTTGTACCCTGTGTGCAATTAATCAAAGATTAAACCGAACTTCCTTCCATCCCGTATTATATGTTTAATTGCTTACGTTTCTTTTCCTTTATCATTTTTGTTAATTTTATTTCAGTTAAAGCATTCTAGTCTCTATTTGTTTTTAGATTTTCAGCATAATTTTATTAGTTTTAAAATTCTATACTTTTACAGATCTCCCCAATTTTTTTATTGTACCTATAAAAGGTGTAGTAAAAAGAAATCAATTATTTTTGCATGATTTTGAATGCTTTAATTACCATAGTTAAAATAAGGAAATTGAGACAGTTAATTTTTACAAGTTTCTCTTGAAGCATATTTTTCACTATCAAAATTCTTTGGCATGGACAGGAACATATGGTAATCACTTGGTGCCTCGTTCGGACTATAAGGTGGATGCATGAGAACCTCCCAACTGAACTCCCGGAGCTTCTGGCGTGTCACTATCTGTATGTGTAGCCTGGCGTTATCCTAATTGTCGCAGATGACCGCTTTTGGACAATTGCTTCTTTCGGACGGTCCAATTGTCAACAGTACAGTTCCAAGTTAAGAATGTTGACGTAAGGAAGCTGCTCATAGTTCTCTGACAATCCCACCAAACACACAGCAAAACCTTCCTGGCTGATAATTCTGGCTTGATCCACTTTTATCACCAGTTCAGATCAGAAATGGGTCAATTTTGTTGCGATTCAGCAGTGATGCGTATATGAAAATTCGGTCCATGAGGTTTTCTGCATTAACTCGTGTGTTGCCCATACATCGAGCAACTTTTAGAATCTAGCCTTATTCAAATGGTTCCAAGCGGTTTTTTGGGCAATTAAAACAATGCTTACGTGTAGGTCAAACTTGACAATGTGCATGATTTTATATTTTCAACAATTAGCCTTCCAAAATTGGTTGTTACAGTATCAGTACTATTCACATTTTCAGCCGTATGGCTTGCGTTTTTGCCTTTATCGAAGAAAATCTGTAAAATTTAACGTATTTTTTCTTTGCACTTTGACGCGCACTCAAACAAATCTGCGACAACTAAACCCAAAACAGTCAGAATTGTTTGTTTAGTACGAAATCTCATCTTTCTGCCGCTATCTAGTAGAACCCAAATGATCTTATATAACGCGAACTACAGATTACTAATGCCATCTATTAGAAAAATAATGGATTTTTACTACACCTTTTAAATATAAAATGAAAAATTTGTGTTAGAGGTTATGTATTGGTGAACCATTCAATTTGAGAAACGTTACCGATTTTTTCCCTGTTCTTAATCCCTCTTTGATCAGGTGATCTTAATATATCTTTACCAGGTCTAAAATTATTTTCATACTCTTATTATCTTTTTCATCTAGTTCTCTTATATATAATAACTTAATAAGTTATTGGATTGATGAGGCTAATACTTGGCGAAACTCCAATATGAAATTATTAAATAAAAACACAACTGTTTAGAGTTTTGCTTTATTTGTAGATACACTGCTACAATTGTTTCACTACACTGTGGCTTCATCAGGCAGATGAGTAATGGTTTTACTTGTTTGGATAGGTGGGGGTGTTAAAATTATAAATTAAGTAATGGCGAGTTATTTACATCTGTTTGCTCGTTCAATAATATGTTGCGTTTTTGAAATTTATTGATATCCACCTGTTCCAACAAATTTAGTTTCTTCCCTTTTTGGCACGTGTGTAGAATTTTGAAGTTCGGATTAAATTCATGTTGTTCTTCCAGTAGGTGGTTGGCGTATGTTGATGTTGTTTTTTCTTTCCTGTGTTCCCGAATTCGATCCTCGAAACATCGGCCTGTTTGCCCTACATACACGTTAGGACAATTGCCACATTTAAGTAGATAGACGCCAGACTTTTTGTTTTTTTATACAAATTAAATATTGAAATTTCTAGTGCAGTATTAATGATAATTAATAATGAGAGAAATAAATCTCTATATCATTCAATGCCTGGCGGTGCTTTAGTACGGGGAGTAGTTGTTTTAACTGTTAGCTGGAGTTTTTACATTATTATGTAAAACATTAGTACAGAAGCTCATAGAGATTTATTTCTCTCATTATTTTTGTTTTTTGCCACTGTATCTTTGGAGTTATTAATATATTTGTTTATTGAATTGTTAGTCTTAAAAGCTGTTTTATTATTTAGTCATTTTAGTTATTTGCTAACTGCTATGGAAGAAAAGCCAATGTATGTTAATGAGTCGTAATTTTGATTTGCTGTTGGTTTTGTTTGAGGAAATATTAAAGAATTAATTTTAGGTTTTTGTTTTTTATTTAATATATTCATTATTAGCTTATTAGGGAATCCGTTGTTGTTGGCGATGGTTAATATTCTGTTAAATTCTTTATTAAAATTGGCCTTCGATAATGGGGTATTTATCAGTCTGTGTATCATTGAATTATATGCTGCTAACTTATGGGGCATGGGGTGGAAGGATTTGAAATGGATTGTTGTATCGGTGTGGGTTGGTTTATGAAATATATCGAATTCTAGTTAATCTGTTCTATGCGATATGTTGAGGTCTAAAAAGTTAATAGATTTATACTCTTTTAGTTCTAATGTGAATTTAATATTCTTGAGGATTGAGTTTAAATATGACAAGAAGACATCTAATTGTCTGTTTGTACCTTGAAAACATACAAGGATGTCATCCACATACCTAACCCAGAACATGTATTTATTAAAAAGAGGGTGTTTGCTAATTACTGATTTTAAATAATCCATAAAAATTTCGGCGATTAAAGGACTTAATGAGCGATGGGTAAGCTAAACCGTTAGGCTGATTAAATAAGGAATTATCAAATTAGAAATAATTTTGTGTTAAGCACACTTCTAGAAGATTTAAAATTTCGGGCGTAATAACTGCTTTTTTTCCTTTTGACCTAAGCCGCTCGTTGATAATTCTTATTACCTCCTTAGGTGGTACACTGGTAAATAGGCTGGAGACGTCAAAGGACGCGAGCAAGCAATTACTAGGGTTTGTAATGTTGGAGATTTTTTCGATTAATTCTGAGGAATTTTTGACGGAATACTTTGGTATGAATTCGGTGTGCTCTTTGATTAAACTAATTAGGTTTTTGGATAAGTTTCTGCAAGCGGCGTTTATGAATGATACTACTGGTAATAAATTAGACTAGTTATATTAAATTTTACTTTTAGGGACTTGTTTGTAAGAAATTATTTGACGATGGTAATAAAATGAGTAGGCATTTTAAGGAGGTACAGGTTGGCCCAAATTGGATGTTATTATAGAGAATCTCGGTTATTAGAAGATAAAGAAAAAAAATCGATGGCGACCTCTTTTTTCGAGACAAACTTAATAACAATAATAAGAATATATAATATTAAACAAACCTACTGCTTAATTAGAAATATTTATTATAAAATTTAATAAAAATATAGTATATTTCAATAAATTGCAGTAAAGTATCATCAGCATGTTATATATTAATAAAAAGGGAACAAAATAACCAATTTATTAATCAGCGAACTATGACTTCAATTAAAAAAATACAACATTGTGCTGTATCTCTTTTTTTATTAAAGATAGAAAAAAATCTGTAAATTGTATTAGATTCTCATCGGAAAAATACTTAACGAACATGCAATTCTTTTCTTGATAAAATAATAAATGACAGCAAACAAATATTTTCTAAATCGATAGGAGACAATTCTAGCTTAACCTCGAAACTAGGTGATTAATGTAACTTTTGCATTGGCCTGTGTTTTGATCATAATTTTAAATTTAATTATTTATTTTAACGAATCCTATATTTATTTTATAAAATATTTTTTTTAATGATAGTAAAATGGACATTACAATGATGTATATAAATATATAAATTAATAAATTAATTTGTAAATTGAACTAGCAATAATGTAAAAATAAATAACATAGAATGGACATATAATTACTGTTCAATTGTGAATGGTTTGCGTGTTTCAGACGTTAAATAGGTTATGCGGGTTAAACCTGGCATGAGAATTAATTAAAATGGGATAAAAGGCCGGCGAGATAATTGCATAATCGAAATTAAAATGACATATGTCTTCGTACTCGAATCGAGATCAGGTACGCGCCCGAATTTCCATATTGTAATTACAATTTCGGGGTAAACAATGGGCGGAATTAATTTCCATATTTGTTTATCGCGATGATTGATTGGAGTTAATATGCGGCTTTTCTAATGGGTGAGATATGCACAACAGGCGTATTGATTCCGCCGGGGCCACTGTTAAACGATCTAATTTACAGGGTTCCAATTAACCGCGCATACATCGATATTTTGTCCGTTTCCGTTCACGTTTTGTTCCCAGATTTCAATACGGTAAAACCGAAATTATAGTGATTGTTATTTGTGAAGAAATTAATAAACTTCCTTGATTGTTTTCTCATTCATAATAATTCGTAACACATTTTGGCATCTGTGCCCGCATACATTAAACATGTAGCATTGATGATATGTGTAAATCAATCTAACTATATTATATGTTATATTTCATACATTAATTAAAATTATTTGTATTGTTATCTTACTAAGCTAACTATAAAAATTTAGTTCAAGACCTAAATTGTTTATTCCATTTCATATAACGTACTGCACACGTATTTAATCGAATTTAATGTAAATATTTTCTATTACTTCAGGCTTAACAGAAATAGCACAGATCGCATAATCTCATTTCAGGAGCTTAGACCCCATCCAGGCACAATTAAACTCATATAAATATGCAAAAGTCGGCGGAACAAATCTAACAGATTACAAATAGTTTTCGTACGAACACTAAGAATTTGCATATTTAAAGTCGCATACAAATAATACTAGCCGGTACTGTGCTCGGTTTTAGTTATTTCAGGCTTAATGTGTTATTAATTGCAGCCGACGCTGTTTCTATTTAAATTCGAAACAATTTAACTTACAAATTAATAATATATGTGAAAAGTTTCCACAAAGCCGGAATAGCGTTCGTATTTTATACCCGTGTATGCGGATTTGTGTGAATGTTTGTTTGCCATTTTGCGTGTTTACTGGGCACAATCACTATTTGTTGTAATTATGGAATTAGATATAAATCTGTAAACATTTATCGCTATAATTATAAACTAGAAATACACTATGTTATGCTGGGGATGATCATAGAAGAATAATTTAATTAATAGCGTTTAACTTTAGTAGTATTTTTCAATAGATTACTAGAATGAAATCGTTTCTGAATATTTTAATTATTCTACTACGTCGGGTATATAAAAATATTTTCTAATTAACTAATAAGTGGTTGATTATCAAATATTTACCTATTACAAAGATTATTATTGTTCGTATTAAATATAAGGCTAATATTTAATTTATAATTAACACCATTTAAAAAATTTAATTTGTTATTACATTTACGGAAGATATTTTTTTATGAAATATATTATTCTCTTTCACTTGTTAATAGGATTATATATAGCGGAATTTGTTTTTTATCTGGCAAATTACCTTTAACGAATATAATCTTACTAAAGAAAGATATTTATTAAAAAAAATAAAGCATTATAACAACCAAGTTTATCTTAATTGGCTATCGATCTTTCAATATCAGATAAAAGTATTTGCTGAATGATTTACAAATGGCATATATTTGAGAATTATAATATATTTGCTAATAATTATACAGGGTGTCCCGGTAATGCGGGGAAATGGCTGGACCATAGATTCCTAGGGTCAAAATATGATGATTTAACGCAACTTATCTATGTCCAAAAATTTACGGTTAAGCCGGAATTAGGCTTCAAAATTTCAAAATTTTTTATTTCTCTTGTTTATAACAATTGAACGCTTTATTTGATTTGAATGAAATTTATTATTAATAAGTACCATAATATCATACATCATTTTCATTCGTTTCGTTAGTCCTGCAAATGTAATGAAAATAGTACGGTAACAAACCTAAACTATTGCAAAACTAATACTGTCACCAACAACAAGAGGAGTATTGCAATCTTCTTCTAATATAACTTCAATCGTAGTAGAAGATATCTGTAACAGCAATGCGCCGCAGGTGGCCGGTAATGCAGGCCAGCGCAAATATGATAAACCCCGCTACAAAAATGATAACATGCAAAAGCCAAACAATTCTACAGACGACACTGATAATTGGCAAGCGGTGCAAAGGAAAAACAAGCAGCCGAGAAAGAATATCCAAGGGATTTCCAGTACTAAGTCTGTTCTAAAAGGAGTGCAAAAACGTGCATATATTCATGTATATAGAGTGCACCCAGAGACGAAAGTTGAGGACATAAAAACACATATGCAGAACATTCAAATCGATTTAATTCAATGCGAACAATTAAATTCTCGCCGACCAGAGTACGCATCTTTTAAAATAACTGTCCCGTTTAGCTGCCTCGAAAAGGTGAAAGATCCGGCACTGTGGCCCACAGGAGTAATGTTAAGGCGTTTTTTATTCCATCCAAGGGGTACTACGACCACCCCTCCATTGAGTCCAAAGATTGCCTGAGACATGATAGTACACCCCTCCTATTCTACACAAATATTCAATGATGCGGAATAAACTAGAAGAATTAGATGCATTTATGGTCGATAAGAATATCAAGGTAATAGCTCTTACTGAACACTGGTTATCATTCAACCGGATTGAGCGCAATTCACAGGAATTATGTAACTTTGCATCCTTTGGTCTTTATAAAACTACCACTCAAGCCACTAGACAGGTAGCATGCATCGACAATATATTTACAAACAAATACAATGACAGCACGAATATGGCGAATATAATTAATATAGGTGTTTCCAATCATAAGGGGATGTGTATTAAAATCAATAACCCAATTATAATAACCAAACAAATTGTGCTACCTATCACACAGTCAGGTAAAATTGAATTTTATAATATACTATACTCTTTCGGTTGATCTGTTTTTGCTTAATGAGGGCTCAGATCTGGCGTGGCATACATTTAAAAAAAGTATAATCGACGCATTTGAACTTGCTTTTCCCGAACAGACAAAACGCACCGGGAACAAGCAAAGTAATATTCATTGGTTCACCTCTGAACTTAAACAAATGAGAGACCGTACTCTTTTTCTTAAGGAGGCGAGTAGCAGAAATGTGTCTGTACAATCAGAGTACAGAAGGAAAAGAAAAGAGTATAAACAGTGTATTAGAGATGCTCAGAGGAGAGCTAATGAACTAGCGGTAATTATTCAAGAGCGGTCTGAGATGTTGTGCGATCAAAAATAAACAAAATTTCAAATGATAAAACAAATTCAAACTTATCTGCAAGTCAATTTAATGACTATTTTACATCTATTCCGGATCAGATAATAAACTCTATTCCTGACTGTGTGCAAGACCCCATAATATTAATGCTACCATTACAACTAAGTAGTAAAACATACTTTAGCTTTACTGAAGTATCTTGTGTTAAAGTACTAGACATTGTCTATAAACTAAAAAATAAACGCTTCAAAGACATCTATGATTTAAATATAGGTTTAATAAAATCTGTTATTGATTTAATTATCAGTCCACTAACATACTTAATTAATAAAGTAATTAGTTCAGAAATCTTTCCGGATCAACTAAAATTAGGGAAATGTATTCCAATATACAAGAAGGGTGATAAGGAAGATTGTAATAACTACAGACCAATCTCAATTCTGCCAGTGTTCTCTAAAATAATTGAACTAATACTGGCTGAACAAATGTGTCACTACTTAGAATCTAATAATATTTTAGCAGATACGCAATTTGGGTTCAGACCAGGCAGATCCACGACATTGGCAACTAAATCATTCATAAACTACATTATAGATGCATTTGAGAGTGGTAGCAATGTTATGTGTAATCTTATCGACCTCAGCAAAGCATTTGACTGCGTCTCGCATTCAACGCTCTTGAGAAAACTATATTTTTATTGTTTTGCACCCAGAAGCTGCAAACTAATATTATCTTATTTATCAAATAGAAGCCAGAGTGACTTGATAATAATATTTTGTCACCAGAGATCAATTTGATGCATGGTGTGGCACAAGGTTTAATCCTAGGCCCACTATTATTCCTAATATTTATAAATGATCTCCCTGCTCAATTTACAGAAATATTCTGAGAGCAATAAACTTAAACTTAATGCCAACAAACCAGTTCAAAAAGTGTTTTCTTTAAGACGATCGCAAGCTGTTGAAAAATCCTCGATAAAGATGTTGGGATTCTCAATTGATACTCACTTAACATGGGAATCGTACGGCATTGAACTGCAAAATAAATTAGCAAAAGGTATTTACATCTTAAGAAACCTAACCAGATATCTATATATTAGGGAATTGAAGAACGCGTACTATTTCTTTATCCACTCTCACATAAAATACGGTGAAAATAAATATGTAAATACTGAATATATGTATCTGAAGCTGGTGTTGTATGAACAGCGGAAGAGAGGATTTGGGTTTGAGTGGAAGAACACCTACAAGCGTGAACTCCGCCCGTCAGCATGGTGTTAAAATTATTTGTATGTTTTTTTTCCATCAATTTTCTAAATATCTATATTGTAACCATGTTTTGATAAAGCTTAAATAAAGATAAAGATAAAGGTATATTGCTCTGGGCTCATTCTGCAATTATGGGTGATATCTTTAGACTACAAAGAAAAGCAATTCGTGTTTTAGCGGGCCTGGAATACAAAGCTGATTGCAGGAATTGCTTTAAAGATCTCAAAATAATGACAACATCCTGTCTTTTCATACTTGATTACCTTCTGCATATCAAGAAAAATATAACTGATTATACCTATAACAGTGCTTACCACTCGTATGAAACTCGAGCAATAAATGAAATCCGCATCCCACAGTTTCGTCTAACAAAGGCCAAAACAGGTTCGAGATATTTTTGCATAAAATTTTTTAACGTATTGCCTTATATATTCAGCTCTTGAACACACAAAAATTTAAACAATGGTGCAAACATTATTTATTATCGCAGGCATTTTACTCCTTTGATGAGGACATTAACAGTTTTGCACACTGATTCTGTCTTTATTATTTATTTATTTATTAGCTTATTATTATATTACTTAATCCTCTTTTACTATTTTACTTATATACCGAATTTTCATCTGTTCTTCTGTGATAATTTTATTTGATCTCCCCAGTTTTTACAACTAATACTTTGGCTTTTAATTTTTTATATTTATGTATTTTTATACCATTTTATTTATACACCAAATGTTAATCTGTGTATCTGTGATAATTTTATTTCTATACTTATTTATGTATGTATTATTATTAATGTGTTATTACCTACATTGTTTTGTACGCAATGCTTACCTATTAACTGTCACCACGTATTTATTAGCCTTACCAGGTTTAATTAATCGTTCACGTGTCACCATTTGCCTATGTCTGATACTTAAGGCCTACCTTGATATTCTTATTTATATATGTTACTGATTTCGTTTTTTCTTTCTCTTTGACTTGTGTAAAACTGTATAAGTTATTAGCACCAATAAACATTATTATTATTATCTAGATTTCAGTTCATCATTTGATTCTATCTACGGGAAATAAGCGTAATAACTACCGTTATTATGAATGGTATCAATTGGTATATTAGATTTTGAATTTTACACTATAATTATCAATTAAATTTATAAAGTAGCATATTTAATTTAACATTAATTATGCTTACTACCTATCTTTTGAAACTTATTTTTGCGTGAATGATTAAAGACTAGTTTTCTAATTAATTTGTAATAGTTTCAGATGAAAACATTTAACACGTTAAACGAAAATACAGATTGCCCTCTAGCATTTTTTTAATATGTGTATATTTTGTGCCATTTTGGTTAATTTTATTTTATACAAGGTGGCGCAAAAGTAATGTCATAGTTTGATTTGGTCGCCATTTTTGCAGATGGGGCCAAATGTCAGTGTGCTTCGACATGTATGATGTATATATCTTCATATATATCTGAATTAGTTGTCAACAAGCCATGGAGCGATACACACCTCAAGATCGTGGATTTATTGTTATTGCTGATTTGACAAATTTTAGGTCTGTTGTTTTAACGCAACGTGAATTTCGTCGTAGTTATTTTTTGTGTTTCTGGGGCACAGAGAATCTACATGTAATGCAAGAAAATTGCATTCTCTCAAAGTAATTGTTTGGTGCGGCATGGCATTTTCAGTGAAAAAGTGATTAGTCCTTATTTTTTGAAAACGCCGATGGCGCCGCCGTGACCGTGATAGTGAGCGTTGCAGGCAGATGCTAAACGAGTTTTTTTGCCGCAAGTTGCTGCATTGGGTCTCGATCATTGTTGATTTCAACAGGACGGAGCAACCGTTCACATAGCTCGAGTAACTATAGAGATTTTGGGACATCAATTTCCAGGTCGAGTGATCTCCCGTTTTGGAGATTTGAAGTGGCCTTCCAAATCGCCAGATCCAATAGCACCAGACTTCTCCTTTGGGGCTTTTTAAAATCTCGCGTTTACCACAACAAATCAGATACCTTGCAAGACTTGAAAGCTAACATTGAAGAAGAAATCGCGAATTTGGAGCCAGATGTTTTGCGAGCAACAATTCAAAATGCCGCAAAACGAGCGCAATTATGCATCAACTCGGTAGGTTGCCATTTGAGCAATACAATGTAACCAATAATACACTTTCAAATAAATGTTTCATGAAAACAGAGCTCTTTTTTTTTCATTTATAACAAAATGGCAGCCAATTCAAACTATGACATTACTTTTGCGCCACCTTGTATAAGCATGTCTCATAAAAACAAATAAAAATAGAGATCGAACCAAAACTAAAGATGTGTATAGCTTTAAACATATTATTAATAAATTATGTTATATATTATAATATACGGAAATTTTTAATTACTAACAGGAGTATCAAAATTTTATTTTCAATAATGTAAAAAGTTTGTGAGTAATGTAGATATTTGATATTATGTAGGAGCACTATATTTTTTCCAGAATAATCCAGCGAATTGAAAGTTATATCAATTTCGATATTATATTATAGTTATAATTATATTCAAGTGGTTTATAGACAGGGCATAAAGACCTAGGGTCGATAGGCACTCTACACTGTCCAAGATGTATCACAAAGTAAAGGTATCCATTTTCAGTAATACAAAATCATAATGTTTTTTTTTTGCAGCTCCTTTATAAGAACATCGCAAAATCAATAATAGTATATTTACTTAATTTATGTTCAATTTGATTATCAATTGTTAATCAAAGTATTCTACGAATGAATCCACTATTTCTACAAAAATCATGGGGATTTTGAAGCTTATCATACTACACAAAATTTAATGCATTACTTAATTATATCCACATGTATCCCCTTCGTCAATTCAATATAAATTAAGGATAAACAATTATGATGTGTTAGAAAGAGCAGTTTATGTAAAATTATTTCATATATTTGCTGTTTTATAAATTGTTTACTATCAAAAATTAGACGAGAAAGTGTCTTAACTACATATGATAGATATTCGCTAATCGTCTGAAGGCTTTTTTACCCATAACTGAATAATTGTGGGAAGTTACGCCTTTGTGAAAAGATTTTAATGAAAATTATCAGTTAATGATCATGCTTTAAATAGCAAGAAATAATCAAACGCAAACACTAAATTAAATGCATTATGCTAGAAACATTCTTCAGATACAATTACAAATACAATTTTAATGAACAATAAATAATATTTGTATTCTAAAGTGGACCTCCTACGATGGATCAGTGAGGAAGATCAGCGGGTTCAAGTGGAAGATCATTCGTAAGAGTGATCTCCGCCCTTCTACATGCAGTCAAAATTATTTGTATATATTTTTTCTTACAATTTGTGTACAATTATATATTTATTTATATATGCATGTTAGATAAAGGTACAATACAATACAATTCATTGTGATAGTTGCCACCATGATCGTGATCCTAAATGAGGCAGAACCTTTCTCATCCTAATCCATGGCTGAGGAAAGTCTTATGCCTAATCGTTACGGGCGATGAGAAATGGATACTCTATGATAATCCAAAAAGCAGAAAGTCATAAATGCATCATAACAATCAATCTCAAAACCTAATTGCTTCATAAAAAAGGTTCTCCCCTGCAATAAAATGGCGTCAGGTGGAGAAGTCTGCGCTGTAGAAATTTGTAAATTGTATAATAAACAGTTAAAATTGACCGTTGTGTTTATTCAATGTTACGGTCAGTGTAATTGCTTAGTACATGGTGTTTGTACAGACTTAAAAGATAGTGAGTTACGTCTATTGAATTCAAGGAAAAATATTGTGTGGTTATGTTCAATATATACTACACATCATGAAAGTCAGTCCAACCTCTCAATTTTAATTGAAATAAGATCTGTACTGCAAGAACATGGTGAAATGATAGTGGGAAATAGGCAGTACATTAGTAAAATTTAAAACAACTTAAATATAAATAATATCAGTCAAACCCAGTTGCTAAAGACGACATCTATAAAGCAGTTTTATTGAATAAATTAAACTACAATAAATAAAATGCACAACTGCGCACATGCCGAAGCCTCTCAATAAGGACACCCAAACGAAGAGCGTAGTTGACCGCACGACCGCCAGTACGGATGACCACTCCTTGACGGATGGATTCATCTGGTTCACTCGCCGCAAGAAAAAATACATAGTAGTTGGTGTGAATGAGAGCACTACAGTAACAGTGGTAGAAAAAAAGGCATGGTTTCATGTATCTCGCTACTCTGTAGATATGTCGGCGGAAAAACTGCGAAACTTATTGAGTACAAGATTCCAGTGCAACGACATTATCTGTGATAAGATAGTTCCAAAATATGAAAATCCAACTTTCAGCTGCTTCAAAAGAGGAGTACCTTTCTCATACAAGGACAAAATCGAAGATCCTGCTTCGTGTGAAAACGGAATCACGCTTTCAAGATTTAATTTCTTTATAGGCAAGAAAACTCATATACCGCATATACCGATTACGGTGCCAGTAAAAAAGAACAATATTTTTTAATACTTTTATGCTTTACATAAATAATATGCTTAGTTATGTAAAGCATTTCCAATTAGAAATATATAACACAATAAAAACAAAAATCAATTAACAACTGCAATGGATTATGAAAAATATAAATTAAATATAAAGTTATATGAAACCTTAGCTAATTATTCGCCCGAATACAAAAATAAATTAAAGCATGCTAAATCAGAATATTCAAAATACTTAAAATCAGAACAAATAAAACAATATGAGAGTCTAGTCAAAAATTCATCAAATGTATCTAAATCAGCCTGGAACATAATATCCAATATAGGAACAAAGAAGAAAAATTGTGTCAATATATTATATTACGAAACAATACAAAACTTGAACTTTTAGCAAATAAATTTAATTACTTCATTAAAGACATTGTCACCAATCTAAAAAATAAAAACGCAATTCAGAGTCAATTTACTTGTAACATTCCAATAAATCGAACAAACTTTAAATTTTAAAATTTAAAAGTTATGTTTGAAAATACAGTATATGATCGACACTGTATTTACGTTTTCTTAAATATAGTGATAAAACAAAGTTATAATGTTATTTAAAATTTGTTTGTTTTACTTGTCTATATACACCTCAACTCCAAAACAGATGAAACTATATTCACAAAAGCTGCGATATTCGCCTACTGCCTTATAGTTGGAGATTTTAACATTAACTGTGGTAAGTTTCGACAAATTTCATCCTTTCTATCGCAATACAACTTCGTGCACATTAAAACCGATCCCACCTTTATAATGAATAACTCCCAAAGTACCACCCCGGATCGCATATATTGCACATATAATATTAAACGAATAATCAATTCTACGAAATTAATCCCCGATTTATGCTCGGATCATCTATCCATCCTTCTCTAACTCAACACATCTATACCAGTAGACTTTATAATGAAATTCAGCGACCGTTACAGTGAGAATGTTACTGAAAATATATCTGCGTTTATATTCATAAATCCAAATGTTTCTGATAAAACAATTGCAGAATTCTATAAAAAATTGTCCGAATCAATTTCAGTCGACATCCCCAAATTAAAAAAAAAACAATCCTTTAATTTCTCCTTTCTGCTATTCATCCTTAAGTTAATCAAATTTAAAAAAAAAAACCTATATAGAGACATACGACAGGCGAACAGACCAGACTGAAAATTATAATTCAGGGAAAAAATGGCTTCAGGCATGTCAAAATATCAATGATCAAAACGAAAAAACATAGTGTACATAAATTAAAAGTCTAACAAAATACAAACAGACTAATATGATAACGTCAACTACTGACCCAGCCACTAACCAAGTACAGAAACCCAACACAAACCCATTGTCCCCTAACAGTTATCGTCCTATCACATTATTTCCAGCACTCGGTAAGATCTTTGAATCGCATATCAAAGACAAAATTTATAAGCATACCTCTCCCAATATCAGTAATCATTATCAGTTTGGTTAAATTATTGACTTTGAATTGACGAGGCATATAAAGGATGAAATACCATAACACATTAAAATAATACAACACAGTTGAGAGGGTTTCACATTCATTGTTGAACCCTGCACCATGTTTCGCCATACAGTATTCATCTTCTAATGATTTTGGTAAAACAAAGTACCAGTTTATTTAAAATTGCCCGTGACTATAGTTTCGACTAACAGCTGTTATTATCAAACAAAAGGCGTTTTAAAATTACGAGACAAAGTCACTGTGTCGCCTTATTCATTATATTTAACATGTACAAAGAAAGTGATTTAGAATAAACATTTATTAAAAAAAATATTTTTATTGTATTATTTAAGCAACAATTTTGAATATAATTTTAACCTAGTAAGTTGAAAAAATTAAAACTATAGTGATATATTACAATATAACCAAATAATATGCTTATACCTCATATTTGGTACACATAAGTGATGCACCCTGGTTAACCAATTCCTGCAATTTAGGCATTTTAAGTAATTGCTTATTAATTATTTACACAGTTAGTAAATGTAATATATATATATATATATATATATATATATATATATATATATATATATAATAGATAATTTATCAAAAACCCAAGGTTAACTATATATCACGCATTCAAAGGGAATATAGATAATATACGATTAATAAGATGTTCACTTCACTCTTAATGGAAATAAAATTGATTTAATATTACCTGAACTTACAGATAAACTATTTCATCCCATGTACGAAAGCTTTTGAAATTCAAATGTACAATAGATAATCTACTAGATGCTGCAGGTTTTAAATAATATTCATGGTAATAATTTATATATGATAAAAATAATTGGCTTATTTCTTTAATACAGCTTGCTGAGACTATATCATATTTTTATATAATACAGTAGAAGCTGTAAGAAATAATAATAATAAATATGGGATGCCTCCTAGATCTTAGAAAACAAGCAGCATGGAAATTTTATTGTTCGGTATAACAGACAAAAAAAAATAGTTTCAAACTCTAAGAAAAATGTAGATGTAAATGTAGATGTTATATGGGTGGCACTAGCGGCTGTTCCCCCGCGACCTTTTCAGATCTATTGTGGACCACTATTTATCTCAGATGACTAACCCTGCCAGAGGGGCTTGCGTATAGGTCTCCGCGCTTGGGTTTGTAGTGCCTAGCTTTCGATATCTAATTCTTGCTAGGTCCTCGCAATGGGATAGGGTGTGGAACGAGTCCTCTTCTTCCTCAACGCAGAATCTGCATGGTGCTTCTTCCACCAGGCCTATTTTGCTCATATGTTTGCTGAGCTTGCAGTGTCCTGTCATCAGAATTATTATTGTTTTGACCATTTTCCTGTCTTGGTTTAGAAGGTTGGTCGTGATTTTTGGCTTTTGTTTCTTATGGAACTCTTTCGCCTGTCTCTGTCCTGGTGAACCCTGCAGGAGGGTTTCAGGCCATTTACTGCTTTTGACGAGCCTTGTTTGGCCAGTTCATCTGCTTTGTCATTCCCCGGATGTCCTCCATGTCATGGGACCCATGCGATTGCTACTTTTTTTGTGACTGCCAAGTTCACATATACAGTTCCACAGTAGCTTAAATTCGACCTGTGTGAAGCTTAGTGCTCTTAGTAGCGCCTGGCTATCCGAGAATATAGCAATTGACCTACTTTTGGTGTCTTGTCTTGCTATTTCTCTTGTGCAGTATGATACGGATCTGGCTTCTCCTTGAATGAAGATGTGTAATGGTGGTATGTTCAAGATGGCTTCTAGGGCTGCTGTTGGGGTGGTGCTTAGGGCTCCTGTTGTACTGAGGCATGCTAGTCTTTGTGTACTGCTCAGGAGTCCTATCGCCCCCTTTTGCTTAGTCCTAGTCCACCACACCACTGCTCCATAGGCTATCATGGGTCTCATCACCCTGGTGTAGAGCCATAGAGTCATTTTAGGGTTTAGTCCCCAATTTTTCCCGCACATTCTGCGACACCTTCTCGTCCCTTATGTGAGGAAGAAGATCAGCTCGTTCGTGTGGAAGATCATTCGTAAGAGTGAACTCCGCCCTTCTACATGCAGTCAAAATTATTTGTATATATTTTATTTTCTTATAGTTTGTGTACAATTATATATTTATTTTTAAAATGCATGTTAGATAAAGTTAAATGTAATACAATATAATACAATCTTTCCATTGTTTTTAGTAAGAATGAAGATAGGCTAATAGATCTGTATGACTTTGACGTTACATCAGCTATTCTGCCTACCTTGGGCAGGTAGATTAATCTTACGCTTTGCCATGATTTTGGTATATATTCAATGCCAGGCAGGGTTTGAAGATTTTTGACAGGTACGGCACCAGTTCCTCTATGTCCATTTGTAACAGAATGGGATAAATCCCATCCGGCCCCTGGACTTGTACGGTTTGAACCTACTGATGGCCCTTTCAATTTTAATAGGTCTTGTGACCTCCGTGGCTAATCTCTAGTCCTTTTAAGTCTTTGACTGGGGTTGTCTAGCTTGATAAGTTCTGCCAGAATTGTTAAGGCTGAAAAGTGGACTTTTAATAGTTCCTTGAGACTTCCCTCCATTGTTTCTGTGTAGGTTCCTTCCGGTTTCTTGAGGAACCCTACCTCTTTGGCAGTCCTAAGCCAGGACTTTGTGAATTTTTGAACATGCCGGAGTGTCGTTAATCTCCTCGCAGAACTTTTTTCACAAGTCCCTTTTGGCTTTTCGAATTTATTATATTGTGTGAGTTTTCCTCTGTAGGTATCCCAGTCCTTGTTGTTTTTGGCCCTGTTGGCTAGCCTTCGATCCTCGATCCTCGATCCTCATTTTTTCGAGTTCCGCTAGACTGTTCCGCAGCCCCTCTGCTTGGCTGTTTTTTTTCGGACAGTTTTCCAGATATGCCGTCCTGATGGCGTCATTCATTTGTTAAACTGCAAACTCCAGCCCATCCACCGCTCGTGTCAATGCTGTACCGCCGTTAACAGCTTCTCTAAAGGACTCTTTATATCCTAGCCAGTTCGTCTCTTTTAGGTTTCTATACTTGCTAGTAGTTAGAGATGTGACTAGATTGAAGTGGATTTGCCTGGGGTCGGAGCACGATGGTTCTGACACATGCCAATTAGCTATACTGTCACTCACTTTCGAGGTACAGATCGTTAGGTCTAGTTCTTCTTTGCGGTTTTTGTGATGAACGTGAGCTTATTGTCAATATTGGTCTGCTGAGATAAAGTTAAGTAAAGACTCACCTCGTTTGTTGATGTTCGAGCTACCCCAGCATTAACCGCACTATGAGTTGGTATGCCTTCTCTGCACAGAATGCAACTATGTCGCTTAGTATGCGCGGAGGGCATACTTTTTCATCTCCTGGGAAGTAGGCAGAGCAGATGACCCCATCCTGGCCGACATGATGCCAAATAACAGAATCTTCTGTGCATAATTGCGGTATTAGCATACACTTGAATCTATCACTGTGAATTATGCATGTCCTTGGCTTACTGGCGTTTGAGCTGTATATTACCTGAGAGTGTTGTGGCGCTAGGCCTGCTACTTTCCTTCGGAGCAACCAAGGTTCTCGCAGGAGGGCTATGTCTATGCCTTCTTTGTTGAACCTCCTACACAGCGGTGCCGATGCGGCTTTTGCATGTTGTATATTCACCTGCAGCATTTTTTTCCTCTTCAGGCTCTTTCTCCATGGTCTTGTCCTCCTTTATCAAAACCGCTTCCGATAGCCTCAATTAGGGACTGAACCTGATGGCGGGGGGGGGTTGGACTTCTTTGGAAGAGTCTTGTCCTAGCTCTATGTTCTCTCCGGCCTCGCTGGTGTATTGGGTCTCTGCTGGTTTCTTTTGGGTAGTGGCCTCTGGATTCTATCTTTGTTTACTCCTCTCCGATGTCTTATTATTCTCCTTAATACGCAGCCGAAGCCTTCCGTATACGAAGAATGGATAATGGTCCAATTTGGATATCTCCTCTTTGGACTTTTTGTCTAAGGAGTATGTCCATATCACACCTTTGGCCTCCGGGATTTTCCCCCATATTGTCCACAGGTGTGTCTTTAGGCCCGGTTCCCGATTCTTAATCATTTCAGGATCCTGTCGGCCTCGTCTATCTTTCCCTTCATTCGGGACGTATTCCGTGCACACCCATGGCTTGGGAATCTCGTCCCCTTCAACACCCCGAGAGATGCTCCATTCCACGGTGTCAAGATTAACCGGTTTCCCTTAGCCATTGTGCGATGGCTTCTTCGGCGCAGGTTATCGGTGGGTGCACTTTACGAAGTGGAAGAACGTAGCAGCAAAGAGTTGTAAAAATAATTTTTAGTTTCATACATCTCATTATCTAAATATGTTAATTAATTCATTTACGGTAAAAATTAATTGTATAATTAACTACAAAGGGAATAATGGTGAACAACTAAGGGCAGAAAGACCGATGGTCGATAGCCCAAACGGACAGACTAACCATTATTGTTAATCATTTGTATATATTTTTCAAAATTGTAAGTGTTCGAATAAAGATATTATTCTCTCTCTGGTGAACAATTATTTCGATCCAATTTCATTGTTTCACGAGTAATAGAAATATCTCAGAATATAGTTACACCATTCACTGGAAGTAGTATAGATACAATTCTTTCATTTTGATTTAAAATTAGGATGCTCAAAATAGTAATAGTGTAAGAAGTATTAGGAATGCCCAGGGAAATATTGTTACTAGTGCTAAGTTGAACTAACAATTCTTCCAATTTTCTGTTCAACCATTTAAGTCTAAAATCTAAAATGCACCAAAAAATGGAAATATTTGCAGGAACAAATACAAGACCATTTCAAAAGTACCTTTAGATTATTTATTACTAGTGTTACAAATGGCAAAAATATTTTTTTTAAATATGCACATAGTACATCTAGGTCTTTGGTATGGTATTTTATTTGCTTTAAATACAGTTAACATCAATTTTCAAGGTAAGTGTCGCAAACACACTACGCTTGATGAATAAATTCTAACTACATAACAGAAATCAGTACGAAAACCACACTTGATTCCGTATTTTTTTGCTATCAGAAAAAATCTAATTTATTAGTAAAATTAATTCATGCAGTTAGAGCTACAAGCATAATATTATTCATTAATTAGAAAATACTTTAATGATATATTTACAAATTGACAAATGATTATTTAATATATTTATATACAATCTTCCTAAATATACTTTAGACATATTTGTGGTTAACATAGTAGAACCCAATAAATAAAATATATATATATGTATATAAGTTTTTTCTAACATCCTATCAGATACGTTAGTAATTGGGTACACGCATACAATCTTTATATCAATAAATTTATGTTATTATGATTGCTAATACTGATTTATCTCAGTTTATATATTTTTCTTTATAAATATTTGTTTATTTATTTAACAAATGCACTTTAAAATTATAATATTTTTAAATTTTCCGACCTCGCCACGAAGTTGACCAAAGATCGCGTGACGTCATTGTTTATGCTACGATTTAAACGCAGTATTTAGACGTCGTTCATTCATTAAATCGTTCTGTTATTTTAAAATAAAGCAAGATACAAAGTTTTTTTAAGTATACAGTGGTAATTTGCATAATATCAACGCATATATATTAATAGAATTTATCAATAAAAATGTGTGTTACAATGCCGCAGAAATTCGTGGTTTAAAAGCAGATGTGTAAGTATAGATATATTTGGAAGGTAAAGTTCGCAATGACGTGGAAAGACAATCAAATATAAAAATAAATAGTGTGGATTAATATTAAATAACCAGCATCGAGAATTTGGCGCTTCGCCCGATGGTATATCAAATGATGCAGTGTTTGAGATTAAATCGTCTTTAAAAACTGTAACGGTCACATATCTCCTAAATGCAAAGCACAATTACATTTACAAATGGTAATGTTAAATTTAAAAATTGGTTATTTATGCGTTGCAGATCCTTCATTCGAAACCAACAACAAAGTAACAATAATAAAAGTTAATTACGATGAAAATTATTTCATGAATTTATTAGGAATGGCAAAGATATTTTGGGAAACAATGATTTTTCTAGATTATTAGACACTGTTTTATGTTTATTTTTACTTTAATTAATGTATTAAAATTAACAATAAACAGAGGTATTACAAACAATTTATTAATATTTATAAATCTATTATTTTTGATTGTAAATTTACTAAACCACATGCAATAATCACCATGTATTCTACCAATTTTATAAATTTATTATTTACACAACCATGAGGTTTTAATATTCTCAATGAACGCCATATAAACTGATATGAAAGTTCGTAACAGATCACAAAGTGAACAAATGCGTCACGAACCCGCCATCTGCATTTCTGGCGATTTCGCGCCAACTTAAATTTTTTAAATTTTATAAAAAAAAATACCCCTTTAGGATATTTTTTTTTCTGTTTTGTTTTATTTAACTTATTATGAAACATATAAAGTTAATTTTAAATTAATTAAAAAAAACACGCGTGTTCCCAATTGTAATTAATGGAGATAAGGAAAAGGAAATACTTCAGAGAATGAATGTATTAATTAAAATTTCAGACACTAATTGTTAAATTAGGACCTTTGGGCCACGTCGCGCATAATAATAACCCTTTCTGGCGGCGAACGATTGTGAAATTTGTATTGCAGAAATAAAAAATAACGGCCGGGCCATTAAAGCGAACCCTTAAATGGAACATTAGCAGGTTATAAGTTGAAGCCTCCATGCTGTATTTTTATGAATGCTTTATATTACAAGGGGAGAGTATAATTTTCGCGGTATTTTTGTATCAAATGGATAAATTGAACGACATGCGGGTAGCAAGAGGGTGGGAGAAGCACTATTCAGGTGGGCGAATTTATTATAATAAACAGCGAGGATTTCCGTCCGCTGGCATAGCGTACACAGGTGTAAAATGTTAAAATTACCCACCGAGAAAATTTTCCAACTCCTCATCCCTTTCCCCAAACAGTGGCGGAAACTCATTTTTTCAGCTCCAACACATTCCCGTTCCGTTTTTATTTCCGCAAAGTTGAGATATTAACTCCGACAGACAAATCATATCCTGCCACTAACTGGAATGTGAAGTACTGATAATTTCCCAATCCTCTCATCACACTTCCATTACGGTATACCCGTCTTAAAATGAATGGGAAAAGTTGATTGACTGATTATATCCCAATCCGTCGTTTCAGTAATTGCAATCCTCTCATTTTTTACTTCAACGTGTATTGAAATATTATCTCATTTATTTCACATTTTATCTAAACGGGCATGATGAATTTGTATCATTACTGTATAAATATCAGTGACTATTCCACTCCTATTGCATGTAGCCAATGAAAATGAGGCACGTGATATTTTTTAGCCAATCACGTCAATTTATAAGTGAATAAACACCAAGTTGCTATTTATTCACCTGAATAACCTGAAGTTAGCTATTTCCCGACAAATGAATTGAATTAGCCTTGATAAAAAAGCGAAAAACGTTGTTTCTACGTATGTCAGTTGCAAGTAGGTTATAAAATCAAAAGGTTTGGTAACACTTCATCATCCATAATAAATGCGACGGTGACAAGTTCTGCACCAAAAAATCAAATTTAAACGAGATCGTGTGTTTGGAAACGATCTGCACCGATAAAAACTACCAGTTGTTAGCAAAACTGTAATGGAAACTCTTGCCGCGATTATGATGACTGGGCGTATAATATAATAAAGAAGGTAAATGCAAATGATTATAAGGGAGGTGTTATTTAATCAATGTCGAATTTTTCGACCAAAATACTGCAGGAGATATATCATAAAAATTTTAATATAAACATTGAACCATTCACCGATATTCGTTTCAAGTCCTGGAATAGTCTTTCCAAATACCATTCGTGATGACAATTAAATCGGAATAAATTTTGTTTTCAGCGCATTCAAGTTTGTTGCTTAATCGCGATTTTTATTCGAGCAACTGATAGAAAAAATCACTCGCCTAGCGGCTCGTGATTTTTTCGTGACAGTTGCTCTCATTAAAATCGCTAAGCAACAAACTTTCATGCAAAAACAAAATTTATTCGAGTAAATTGCCATCACTTATGGTATTACTTGTGAAATAAACATTTTAATATTATATTTCGTTAAAAGCTTAATACTGCATAGATTTAAATATCGAAATAGTGTTACGTTGCATGAAATTAATTCATAGTTCGAAATTAAAACAAAACTAATTATCCTTTTGAAGTACAAGAATTCAACGTTAGAAAAAAAACTTTTGTTCCCCAAGTTGAGAAGAAGTTCGTGCCCTCGTATCCGCTCAGTAGTTTTAAAATAAATTACATAACTTCCCTGTTATACCGGTTATTTAGATTTAAACAGGTAAAATGAATAGGAAACCACCTCACTTTTCCAATATCGCATGTTTACATTTCAAAGTAATACAGGAAGGGGTTCCTTATCTGCATTTTGCTCGCGCGCAACTAGAGAATCTTACGTTGGGCAAAAGATTGAAATTTCTCGTTGCATATTGAATCCATATCCGAGTACGTGCTCTATTTTTAGATATTGCCCACAGAAACAAAGCGGTTATTTAAGTATGCCGAATGCCACACGACCCATAAAATACGCTAACATATTCGGGCACGTTACTGAAAAGGAAATTGTAAGTTTTAGGCAGTCACGTATTTAAGATTTTCCAAATTTCCTACTCACTGCCCGCCATGCGATCAGGTGATGTGGGAATGTTTCGAATGCCTTTCTGTCATTCGTCCACATTCCTATTAGCCGTTCTATTATTTTGATTTCCTGTGAGATATGCGAGGGAATAATTTATTTAGAGGGGGAATAGTTATTTACGGAATTTGAGGCACTTTATGTAATTCAATTTGCTTTTCGGGAACTGGTGGAATAATTGCAGAGACGCGCTAATATATTCATCTGCAATAATTTCAGCTCCTGCAGGACTGCATATCACTGTTACAGTCTAATCTAACGCGCACCCGGTTTTAATTGGAGTTATCGATTCGTTATAATTACCTAAATGTCTCTTGATGCAATAACGATAATTAGAGAACCACTAATTGTGCGTTGTAAAACTGTATGTAAGTAAAATTATTTATTAAAAAATTATCTATATAGTATTTACATCAATAATATTCTAAAAGTTGTACTTATTAATTCTACTTACTATACATAATTATAAAAAAAATTACAGCAATTTTTCTCCTACATTGAGAAAATTTTCAGCAAGGGTTCCTAAATTTTTGTCATCCATTTCATAATTTTTTCAAGAGCTTTATAATTATCATGTGATCTCTGGATTAATCCAAAGCAATTCCTCGTAGGCCGCCAACATGAACTGTAGGTTTTTATTTGTGCTTGTTTGGCACAAATTTTATTCTATATTTGAAAATATTATCGTTTTGATCTAAAGGCAGCAATTTTGTGTTAATTGTTGCATTTAATTCAAATATCCATAGAACACTTACGTTACCCTTATTATAAATGGTTATAAGAACGAAATTAAAATGATTCACCAATTTTTAAATAATAATAGCTATACAAATATGTAGAGTTGATTTATAAGAATTAGGCAATATTAATTTTTTGTTGCACCATACATTCGTGTCTTCTTTTATTTTATAATTTTTGATCAATAACTCTTCTTGGGTTTTAGCTGTCGCCACTATTGCAGTTATTTGCAAAATTGATCACGTGTCCTATACAAATAGTAGTAGTAGTAGTAATAATGTTTGGCTATCGATCACGTGGTCCTTCTGCCGTATTATTTGTGTACTTGGGTCTGTGTAAATGGGTTTGTTACTTTGAAGAATCGCCTCAGTCACTCCAAAACACCATTTATTGTATCCCAATGGTGAATGATACAATCAAATTGTATAGACACGCGAAAAATCATAAAACAGGCCCGCAATACACATTTCCGAATCCATGTTTTAGCGCTTTTTCTCTATCAGTTCTACACCTGCGGTTTCCGATGAATGGTTTTCTCAAATAATTTTTAGAATATGCCGAGAAACAATATTATGCGATAATTATTTATGTCCTCTTCTGATCCTTTTTTTTACATTGGTATCATCTTAATGATGATGGGAAGACGCCAGTTGCAAATGCAAAATTTATAAGATAACGTAAAGGCTTGATAATCTCTATCGCTACATCTTTTATTACATTGACGCATATGCTAAAAACTTTGATATCTGTGTTTCTAATGCAAAGCTGATTTTTAGCAATAATTTGTGACCATGTGTACTTTTCTTGGGTTCAATGATTCTGATAATGTATTTTCTACTTTTTTCTTATCTTTTTATATAATTGTTTTATAGATATTTGTAGTTATAATTAATTGAATTTAATGTATTTTCTTCACCGGAAGAAGTCACAGTGTGGCGAAACAATTGTAGTGAATTAAATAAAATTTTTGAAAAGCAATCACTTAATATTAATTAGATATAGTATGGATTTTCAACTAAGCGCCTCGTTAATCAGTCCAATTAATTGCCCTACTCAACAAAGTTTTTCTATTTCATTTTTTCCTTAGCTTTGCGTATATGCTTTATCATTTCTACTTCACAAACTTCTCTCTCTCATGTTTATCACATGTGCTCTGTGTTCTTGTGTTTATATTTTTCTGCCATAACATAGTAAATAGTAATAAAAATGATAGTATAAGAAATAAAGCAAAAATATATGAATAACAAGGGTAACCAGCCGTATGGTCAAAATAACTATTTATGTATCTAATTATCCCAAGACAGAAATATTATCACACCAGATAGTTTGGTAGACTTATCTAAGACATCCTAAGTTTTTGGCTGATGGTTGTTATTGCACCTGGTTTAAAAAATAAGTGATGTGGAGGTACATTTAACCTGCAGTAGCCTTGATAACCTAATCTCACATATAGATTCCAAAACTAATTTAATTTGTTATCATATCCATAAACGCTATGAAACAATCTTAAATAAGGAAATTGAAAAAATTCATAAAAATTGATAAATTACAGGTCATTTGAGAGAGAGATAAATTTATTTACAAATTTACAATAATTTACATAATGTATAATTAATTTACAAACATATGAATGTATTGCACTTTTCTTCCCTTTGTCCTCACCTCGAGGTTAGTGGGCATTTATTCCCGTCTCGGGCTATCGGTATTAAGGGATTTTTAAATGGGAAATGAAATGTCCCTTCATTCTCTATTCAAAAATGCTATTTTGAATTTTATTGCAAAAATTAACATAAAAAATAAAATCACCTGAATACCGAAATTTGGTATCGTGTACTAAAACGTTATATTTAGTCTGAATAAGAAAGTAAGCAAAGAGCATATCAGTGTTTCTTTTATAATAACAATTAAAAATCCTATATGCAGTATTACAGTAGTTGTTAGTGTGATTAGTTTGGTTTGAATTTCGTTAACTCCAATTAAAAAAAATAGCTAGATTAACAGAAATGCATAAAATAACAGTTTTACAAATGACTAGTTACGGAGACAATATCCGAACATAAATGGAAGTTGCTTACCTATTTTCGATTTGGCAGCCTACATCCCAAGGTACCATTACTAAAAAAGAAAAGCAGTTTCGCAAGTTTGGACGTATAAGGAAGATAGAAAATGCACTACAGGTTGATACCAAATTAGATGTTATGCTTGAGTTTGCGAAAAACCCACATACTAAACATATTAAAAGCAAATGAAATGCATCTTTGTAAAATGATACTAACTCAAGGGCTCATAGAAGACGATTTTAATAAAACTTATTTTTGTAAACGATTGATAGAACTGTTGAATAACAATATTATCCAATTAGAAGTCGTTTTGTTTTCTAAAGAATACACTTTTTTCTCAACGGTCATGCTAATCATCAAAATTGCCGCTACTGGTCAATAGAAAATCCTCACTAAATGAGAGAAGAATATACACAATACCCTCCAAAGGTTAACGTTTGGAAACACATTATTGGAAGCCATGGAGATAATTGTTTAGCACTTTTTTTAATGATATCGAGCCAATTTTAGCAAATTTTTAGCCTGATCCAGGAAACCGTCAAATTCCCATGAATACAATTTTTCGACGATGGTAGAAGGAAAGATGGAGGAATTAAAGAAGTGTAAAAATGAAGCGGATATGTGGAGGGTGTTGAGGAGTGGAGCAGAAAGGAAGCAGATAGAGGTAACACTGGAGGAGTGGGTGCATAAGTGTAAGAGAGGGAGCGGAAAGCCGTGTGGAGTAGGAGTCAGAGGAGGATGCAGACCATCTGATGACTTCACGGAAGAGGAGGTGGACGGAGTGTTTGAGGAGGTGAAGAAGGGCAAAGCGGCAGGACCGGATATTGTAAAGGCGGAAGTTTGGAAGGCGAATCGGGAAGAGGGGAAAAGAACGTTCAGAAAGGTTTTAAATCAAATATCAAAAATTGGGGATGTGTGCCCGGTGCATAAGGGAGGAAGCAGAAGAGATATGGATAACTACAGGGGGATAAGCGTTACAAATGCGGCTTATAAAATAGAAATGACCGTAGTGAAAAATGAACTAGTAAAGGAAGCGGAAGGGAAAGGTTTTGTTCAGGAGGGGAAGAGGTACAGCAGACTAGACATTTACCCTGGCCAGAATGGTATAAAAAGTAATGGAAGAGAGAGGAAGTATGTATGCGGTGTTCCTAGACTTGAAAGAGGCGTATGATTCGGTACCTAGGGAAATATTGGTAGAATGTTTGGAAAGAAGAGGAGTAAGTGAGAGGATGGTTGAGTTTGTGAGGAAAGTATATGAAGAAATATGGTGTGTGGCAAAGGTGGGGGACAAAGTATCAGAGGAATTTAGAACATGGATGGGAGTGAGACTCTATTGTTTAATTTGTATACAAGTGAATTGGATGAAGTATTGAGGAGAGGGCAAGCGGGTGGCGTAGTGATTGGGAGAAACAAAGTTTGGATGTTAGCGTATGCGGATGATATGGTACTGATGGCGAGGGATTGGGAGGGGTGACAGAGATGTTAGAAAGAGTAGAAAAGGAGGGAGTTAAGGGTGAATTAAAGGAAAACGAAATGGATGACGTTTAGGAACAAACGAAGGGACGCTGAAATTGAAAGGGGAAGTGATTGAAAGGATGAAAATGTTCAAATACTTGGGATTTATTTTTAAGTGTACGGGAGGTTATGAAGAGCACATGAAATGGGCACAAGGCAAGGCGAGAAGAGCGTGGGGAGTGGTGTTGAAGAGATAGGGGAGATGGATGGAAAATAATGTGAGGATGATGTGTGGATTGTGAGATGCGTGCGTGAAGTCAATCTTGATATATGGTGTGGAGGTGTGGGAAACAAAGAGGTATGAGTGTGTGGAGCGGGAACAAAGATGGTGCATGAGACGAGTGTTAGGGATGGAAAGGTCGACGCCTGAATATATAGTGTTACAAGAGCTAGATAGGGAGACTTTAAGGTGTAAAGCAGTAAAGAGAGTGGTGAGGTTCAAGATAAGAATGTGTGCGCTGGAAGAAGGGACATTGGTAGGTATGGTGGATGAGTAAGAGTATAGTGGAGGGCAGATGGAAAGCGAAGAGCAGGATGTACGAAAGGGTAGGTTTGGCGGAGAAGGTAGTGAATGAATGGCTTGAGAAAGGGGTGAATGTGGCTGATTGGGTATATGAGAAGGAAAGGGAAGTGGAGAGACAAGAAAGGCAAGGCTGCATAGAGAGGAGTGAGTACAATTTTTGTAGGTTAAGTGGTAGAGCAGTAACAGGCATCATTACCTGACTGAACTTCGCCTACTCTTATATATTGTTTTCTTTACATACTTTGTACATACTTTTTTGGTTAATAATAACATAATAATAATAATAATAATAATAATAATAATAATAATAATAATGAGAGATATGGGAGATGGCAGGTGCATGGAAGAAAGCCGAAGTATTTAGAGGAGAGCGGAATGAAAAAGGGAGAAAGTGATGGATGGAAGAGAGTTATGGGAAGTGCGTTTTGTGTAAGAATGGAAGGGATACTTGGAGGAATTTGGCAGAAGAATGCGAAGGGGTGTGTGAAGAGTGGGTGGAAGAGTGCATGAGGGTGACGGACTGGATGAATAAGGATGGGGCCAGGGTAAATGTACTGAGGAAAATAGGGTGGGAGAAAGGTAGGAGAAGAGTGGAATGAAACAAGATATGGAAAGATTATATTTTTTGTTTATCTTTAGAATATAGTTTAGTATATTAATTGTCTATATTTAAGGATGTCAAATAAAGGTTTCTTCTTCAATTCAAAAGAACGCATCATGCTTGCGATTAGGTCGGTCACGCCTAATTTGTTAAATAAAGTTAAACGAAACTTTTATTTAAGATTAGAATGTTACCAAGACCTTCGCAGTAAGCATTTTGAACATCTACTGCATTGACATTCGTATATATTTTTTTTACATTATGAACATTATTGATTATATTATTTCTATTGTTAATTTTTGCAATAAAATTGGAAAGATATATCACAAGGCCAAACTTCTAATTTTTCAAATTAGAGTTTGAAATTGTTACATGAAGTGGGTTGAAGAATGTCAATTTATAATTTAAATTTGAAGTGTTTTGAGATTTTCTATAAATATTTGCAGTAATCGACATAAGGAATTTATTCTATTTCGTTCGACATTTGATAATTATATTGAAAATTTCGGATAATACGTAAATAATCCTCATACACATACACATAAGGCTCATAGACATTTCTCTATCGGAACATAATATTAATATAGAATTCTAAACAATAAAAACAATAGCTAAGAATAATGGTTACAGTACAAAATGAATAGATACTTTAATAAAAAAGAAGAAACTTAAACAATTACAAAAATATTTTTATGCTGAAAATAAAATTAAAACAAAAAAAATGGTATTAGCCATATTTTGTTGACAATCCATGTGTAGAGATAAAAAATAACTTGAAGGGATATGAGTTTGATGTAATAATGCCCAATCAATTAAATCTACATAAGTTCTTAGTGAACAATAAATCTAAAGTGAACGATCTAAAGAAGTGCGGTATATTAAGTGTGGTGATTGTGATTCTGTGTATATAGGATAAACGGGTAGACATTTTAAAACAACAATCAAAGAACACAAACAATCGGTATTAAATAATTAAATTTGTACATGACTGTCACAACATTGCATAAAGTGCAATCATTTTTCAATGACTCAGATTTTCGAATTTTATTTTCGGGTAATAAGGGATGTGAATAAAATCTGCGAGAGGGTCTAGAGATTAATAAAGCAATAAAATGCGGAAAAAACACACTAAATAACATCGAAGACATTTGGAACTCGCCCATTGCGACAGCCCTTATTACCTAGAATAAAAACTTCACCATTTTGTATATAAATCTGTTCACATTCTAAATATTGTACATAACTCCTTGAAAATAACCAACGGTCGAAACTAGTCGGAGAAATATAAAAATAGTGAAACGTAACCAAGTGCTTAATTAATCCTTTTATTAGCATAAAAATGTGTAAATGAAATGATTAAAATTTCAACAAGAAATCATGGTAACTCTTTCTTTAATTTCATTTTCATTAATATGCCTAGGCATACTATGAATCAAATTGTCAGTGTCAGCCTGAGGGATTGCATTCCAAGCTTCTTGAATTCGCATCTTAATATCAGGTAAAGTGAGTGGGGGTGGTTGAAAATGGCCCAGTCTTATTCCAATTATATCCCACACGTTTTCAATAGGTGATAGGTGTGGAGAACGAAAAGACCATGGAATCAACATTAGCTAGTTCCAGGAATTCCATAGTAACCCTAGATTTATGCTGAACCATCTCAGATAGGGCATTCCTGTTGGTTCTCGAACTGTGTTAATGTAGCGTTTTTCGCTAGAATGAACACAAGAAGAGACTTACTTCCATAACCGATCAGGCCCCATACCATTACTCCGCGTGTAAGAGCTGCACTGTTTCTAACCTGCTTCCGTTGATCGACCCATTGTAGTTTCTCAACGGCACCTATTATGGTGAGGGCAAACAAAGAAAAGGACGGTACGACTTGAGATCAAATGATCGAATTCCCCGGTAAACTGATCGAATGTAGATTCGTTGGTTAGTTGAACTTCTACAGATGTCTTAAATGGCTCTTGTTATTGAAAATCGATCCCGTACAGCGACGAGCCGAAGAGCTCGATCTTTACGTTCTGTAGTGTCTAGGGCGCCCAGGTCGCAATCTTCGCCATTGTTACTGTCCCTCGACCCTTCTACGCCAACATTGAGGTATTGTGCTGACATTTCTACCAATTTATTGGGCAATATCACCAATTAAAAAACCTGTTTCTTTGAGCCCGTTTACTCTACTGGGTCCAAAATCGCTTAATTGTTGAATTGTTGCACGTGGGCATCTTTTGATATAAATGGGGAACCAATTAACTGATTTGCACGATAAATTTAATTTAACAAAATAACAATTATTTTAATTTTTAATACCCCAAGGTAAATTGATCAAAGAGTTACCATTATTTTTTGTTGAAATTTTAATCATTTCTTAGAGTGGATTATTTACTTATTATCTGAAATTTTTATAAAAATTGAGCGACGAATTCTGTATCTTTTGGGAACTCTTTCTAAATAACGAATCAGGCGAATACATTTTTCCTATTCATATTATAGCAAATTAGACACCTTAAATATACTTTATAGTGGTAAACAGATAATTTTGGACGAATGTGTTATCGCTAGTTTTAGTTCTATGATTTAAAAATTTTCGCATCGGAAATTTTAAGCAACCTAGCGTTCATTTTCATATTTTAACTCAAGTCTCTTTACGTCGTTCTAGTGACTTTATACAAAATTATTATTTATGAATTACACAGCTTTAATTGTAGTATGATAATAGAATTGAATGAAATTAAATAAACCACAATTAGAGCATAGTGTATTTCCTAATTAAATTGCATTTAATATAATACCTAACGATAATTCAATAATAAATTGAAACAGATCATAGCTGTTGTTGATAGACAAACAGTTTTCAATAAATTGTGGTTGTCCACTTATGGTAAATGGGAAAATTTAGTGTAATGTTTTAGACCTCAATGATATATGTATTTTATCTAAATCTATAGTAAAACATAATTTCCCTGTTTTCATCTGCGCTATCTTGATGAAATTTAAAATAAATAAAAACCGGTCCGTGACTGGTGCTAACAGGAAAACATAACATTTTAGACTTTAGATTCTTTTATTTTATTAAATCATAACATATGATATTGTAAATCAGTGATCACTGTTTAGATGCGTAATAATTAAATTATCTTAAAAAACTGATTTTTGAGTTAAAGGGTCTTAGTGAGCCAGTTTTTGCACTACTATCTTATTTCCACATCTAATGATAATATACACATATTACTATCATTTCATACAAAAATCTATTTCACATGAAAACATCTATATTAAACGTATCTTTACAAATATCAATAGTATTTTTTTATTTATTTATTAGTTTGCAATAAAATATATAAAATATTTTAGATTTAATTATTCATTTATTATATTAATTTTTCTTACATTATACGGCTTGGGCAAAATAATATTTATTCTTAATTAATCATACAATTATTTATAAACAGGCATGGTTGTTATTGTTTATGCTTATATCAAAAATAACTGTATACTAATTTTATGATGTATTACTTTATTTACGCCTCCAACAAATTACGGACAAAGCAAGGGAAATTATTGTTAGAAATAATGTCCTACAATTCTGACGCCAATAACATTAATAATAGTAATTACTTTCCAACAGGAAAATAAGCACAAAAATTTTAAGAATGTATTTAATGTTTTAACAAACTTAATATAACAAAATATGCAATAAAACTTAATTTGAATTATTAATGTCGAACATTAATTTGAAAAAAAAAGTTGATCGTCTTTTGTCAAAAACTGGATGCAAGAAAAAATATCAGTAAGTTCATATTAAAGTCTTTTAAAAATCATTTAATTTGATGTTTTATTTATTCAAATCGGATCAAAAATAAGCGAGATACAGCACCAAAGGTTTTTCGTCAGTCACCCTGTATAACAAAGTATAGAGAATTTGAAACTGGACAAATTATTAAGAATAAACTTTTTACGTAAATCTCATAGTTTTTGAGTAAAATATAGGGAAAGTACTATGATGGCCAAATCACCATTTGCTTTGTATTTGTATATAGATGAAAATATAACTAAATTAAAAACAATGCTAAACAACAAATATTGATTATCAGTACTAGATCGAAGAACTTTTAAATGAATTCAATGCGATGCTTACTTATTAAATATAAGCTTATTCTAACTATGTATGTTAAACTTTCATTGTACCATTGAATAATGTGTATTTTTATTCTATTGAAATATAATATTTATAAATGTATTTATTTTTACTTTACAATACCCTGTTAAAAAAAGTAAATAAAATTAAATAAGGTAAATAAAATTAAGATGTACATTAAATATTAGTAGTACAAAAAATTATGTCACAGAACTTTCATTAATTAATTTTCTCATAAAACTTTCCATTAAAAATTATTATTTTGTTTCAGGTATGTACCAGCAGATACAGATATGGATTTTTAACCAAAAGGTAAACACATTAATATTTAACTTAAACATAAATTTTATCGAATAGTTTAAAACAGAATTATTACTGAAAATTACTTAGATTGTCTGTTTTCTAATTTGAAAATGTAAACCTCGGTTGCGTGCAACTGCGATAATATATCCTGAAAATAGATTTTAATAACATATATCCTCTAAGTGCATATATTCGAGTAACTGAATACGGTGCGCAAAATAGTAGAATAATGTATATCGATTGATACTATTGATGCTTGAGGCCTGTATTTTGGAATAAATTTTTAATCAGGCAGGTTAATTAGATTTACGAAGATTATTCGGAAATTTGTACTTGTTTATACCATGCGAAGCGCTGAGCAACACTAATTTGAATGAAATTTTTTCTGTCGAATAAACTAATAAATGATAAAATGTATTTTAGGTTGTTTAAATATGTCAATAACTATCATCTAGCACGATAGTTGTACTATTCGTAACACGCAAATTAATTTTGTTTTATTCAATGTCTGTCGAGGTACTAGCCAGAGAAGTAGTTGTTTCAAGTTAATTTGTTTTGTAGTCTTTGTAAGACTCACTGTTGTAGATTCACGAAATGTTTTCATATTTTATTTATTTAAATTTATTAAAATTTAATAACCAATGAAGTATTGAGTATGTTATTTTTTGCATTTTCTTGCAATTAATTTATCCGGTATAAAAATTATGCACACAGACAAATAACGCTACTTCCTAATATCTTAAATACAATATGAGGCTTTAAAAAGTTGCTGAGTTCCAAATTTAATTGAGACTACTTGTGCGTAGGACTATTTTGTTTTATTAAGAGTTTCCAATCAAATTATGTGTGTCAAATAAGTTTTCTACTATTATTAGTTGGCGATTTATTTGGCTTAAATTTAATACAACTACACTGCATGTAAAGCACTTCTGAACTAATTTAGAAGATTGGATACAACTGATTATAAATTTATAGAAATGTAAACCACTATAATATATATAAAAAAGCTAATGAAACAAATATCGTTAAAAGCGTAATTGGTCGCTAAGTTAATATTATTTATTTTTTATATAATTTTTTAAATTTATTCATACATTTGCCCAACAGAATAATTCTAATAATGGACAATAAATGGAAAATAACTAAAGTAAAACTATACAGAAATAGAACAAACATATTTACATTACATTTAAATATATACTAATTATATACTATGAATGGGTCAGAGTGGAAGAAAATCCCGAAGAAATGAACTCCGCCTGGGACTCTTCAATTAAAATTATAGTTATAGCTTTCATAGTAATATATAATTTAGATTTTATTTAAGATGAAAAACAAAGCAAACAATAAATAAATAAATATAGACACATAAAAATACTTAATTCCATCATTCCAATGAGTGAAAATTAGTTTTAACAGCCGTGAACTAAGGAATAAAAAAGAAGGTGTATGCATTTTTAATTTTTAATATCCCTGCTCTGCCGTATTAAAATACCTAAGCATTTGATTTCAGATAATGTAATGTTTTGAATATGATTCGTAAAACTTAGTTTACAATCAAAAGTTACCCACAGACCTTTAAATGTTGTTCTCTTTCTATTGCCTTTCCACTAATATTATATTCATAAATTACAGGTGTCTTTTACTACTTTTAATTGCAGTTTTTCGTGATTGAAGAAATATTAGCAAAATAGGACTTTTTAAACCAAAATAATCAAAGTTTTAATGATGATTGGGTTTGGAGATAGAAGCCGGTCGAATAGAAACCAAATTTCGCTATCTCGGACATGTGCGGGATCAGTCTAAGGCCAGACGTCTATTGGCCTTAAATGTAAACCGACAATTGGACGTAATTTTAATGCTGCAAGAAAATTCATATTTAACCCTTGTAGAGGTCGTTTCACAAGTTAGTACGTCAAAAAATACAGTGTCCAGATTATTTAGAAAACACAAATTTCACCCATATGAAGTGTACTTGGTACAAGAATTTTCCGATGATGACTTTGATCGACAAGTACAAGTTTGTGAGTCAATAATGGAACTCTCTAATGCAAATTCTTGCTTAATTAGAAACATCGTATTTTCTGATGAGGCAACATTTTGTCTAAATGATACCGTCAATAAATAATATCCTCAAAAGCCTTATGTGAGGACTGGTGTGGTGGGTTCTAAAATTATTGGACCATATTTTTTTGACAGAACCCACAATAGTGAACGTTACATGATCCGATAACAGAAATTGGTTATAGCAAGACAGTGCTCCTCCACATTATGCACGACCAGTTCGAGAATACCTCAATCTGTTATTTCCTAATCGGTCATTATATTTAACATCTACCTGCGAGTTTCTGTCAATACTACTTGAAACAAACTGTATTATCGCTAATAAATAGGAGTGGATCGCTTTTGCATAAATCCATGTTGATTAAGCGATAATATTGGCTGTACTTGATAATAAAGTTGATTGTAAATACACATTTTAAAACACTTTGCAAAATTAGACAGGATACTAATGATAATTTTTTTCTACTCTATCACCATTCTTAAATATTGGCACAACACGAAATAATTTCTATAACTTTGGAAATACACCGCTATTAAGAGACTTATTGAAAATAATAGTAAGCGGTTTGGCAAAGATTTCAGAGCAATCCTTCATAAGAAAGCTTGGAATTTCATCCAGTCCAGACACAAGATTATTTTTCATTCTTCTACATGTTTTGACAACACTTTCATGAGGTATTTGCTCAAACTAACAGGTGAGATGTAATACATTTCCCAGGGTATTTAGAGAAGGAGCAGTATTTATATTACTATCATTATCAAATACAGATCTAAAATAGTTTGCAAAACCCTCAACGATGCCCTCAAATTATTTGGTATTGTAGTAGATCCTCTTTTTAAGTTAACAAAATTCCAAAAGTTCTTTGGGTTGTTTATCAAGTCATCTTCAAATCTTTCGATTGATAATTTGTAATCAGTATGTATGCTCTGCTTTGTAATAATCCTTTTAAATTCAAAATAGTTTAATTGAGATTTTGTTCGTTTGTATAGCTTGTCCAAATAGTTTGTATTTTATTAACTAGATTTTATCTTTAGAGTTGCAAATTTGTGTTCACATATTTTTTAAACGGTACACTGTTAGTAAAAGTCGTGTTAAGTACATTATAAAATTGATCGACAGTTTCGTCAACATTATCCACAAAAGTCCCAGTCAACATTCAATAAATCCTCATACAGTTTAGGGAAATCAGCCTTGCGAAAATTAAGAACTTTATAATTATTATCAAATAATGAATTTCTGGAAAATTGATTACCAATAATAAAATTTACATTTAAGCAAGGGTGACGAACGTCTTCCTGTACAAATGGTAACCTAGATCTACTTAAAGTGCATCTTTATTAGTGTTTGTTATACATAGATCCAGTAATTTATCATTGCAATTTATTATATTATTGATTAAGATAAATTATTTAATGACATAAACGAAATAAGTACTGGCCTGTTTCTATCAGGTATAGTACTGGTAAAATGAGGGACATTGAAATCACCAATAATTATTGTAGACTCATCTGGAGGAATGTACAACACGAACACTTTAAATCTGCCATTTATAGATGAATATATATATATATATATATATATGACAATAAAGTTTATAATACATCCGTAGATCCGTGTTTAGAATTAACTATATCATTAGTAGAGCTAAAACAACAAATGAAAACAATAATAAAATAGTTATTTTTCTACTCATATAATGGAATAACATAATTATAGGTTACTTTTTGATTATGAAATGTAGTACATTGTATGTTATGAATATATTATATAGTCAATGTCATAGCAATCATTGTAGCACTAGTGCTACAATATACCTATTGTAGCACTAGTGTTACAATAGTTAAACAGGCGAGGGATATTACAATAACATAGCATTAATATTATTAATATTGAATCAGACTAAACGATTTTTATAATGAATACATGTGAATTTCCTTAAATTCAAAAATTAAGTTCTTCAATTACAGGCAAATATTATACGAACATTATAAAATTCATAACACACATTTGATTTTTGAGTTAACTTTTCTGACTTTTCTGACTTTTTCTTCGGAAAAGCGCAATTCCCACGCGTTGTACACACTATTTTTTCACATACTACATATAACATCAATTATAAAGGAGTTTGCGATTTTATTTTTGACACTGACATATACAAATTAGGCTCTAATTACCGATAATACGTGTGTTGTATATATTACTCCATGCATGTAGCTGACACTGACATTGATTAATAGTAAATAAAAGTAGTGCGAAAAAGTGTATCCATGTAGAAAAGTGTATCTATGCAGAAAAGTGTTGTTATGCAGAAAAATTCTACTTTTCTCAACGATTTTGGATGCGGAAATGTAAGGTATTTCTATTCAGTATGTGGAAAATAAAGATATTCAAACTAGTGTTTGTAGATATTTTTTTAATTTTCAAGCAACACTAAACCATTACCTCTCAAACGATTAAAGATAAATAAATTAGTTAATTAAAATGTATAACAATTCAATACACATGTCGTTTTTAACAAAACTAAAATAATGGTTAATTAAAATGTAATTTTTAAATTAATAATTGAAATGTTGTTATTTACCACAAACTGTATATGTTTAATAGAGCATATAATCGATTTTTAGCTAACGATGACAATATGGCCCTAAAATAATGAGGATTTGGTGCTACAGACTAATCAAGTACGCCCCTATTTTAACGAGATTTTAGAAGATTGCTAATTGATCAATTCAATACATTGATTTAAATAATTTAAAGACATAGATTTTAACAAGAAATAGATTATACAAGGAACTTTAATTGTATTTTTGTTATTTATAATACTAATTCCTCTTTTTATTTGGTAATTTATTTTTAAGACTTTTAACTCAGCTAGCAAATGATCCCCAAGAAAGGTAGAGAAGTTTGGTTTAGTCTATAGAAATCAATTAAAACATAGAATATTTAAACAGAACCAAGTTTTAATGTAATTATGAAAAATTTAAAAAAATCCAAGATACAAATTTCCAAAATCATTAACAACAATCATAAAACAGTATATAAACGAACTCCCAAATTAAAATAAAGTTAATATGATGGCGTAATTAACTTATGGCAGATAAAGTTAATTCTAAGATGTAGAAGTAAATTAAAAATATAAAATAATCATCAATATTACTTAAATGTATGATTAGATATATATTTATTTCATTGCTTCATTTAAAAGATATTAGTCGAAATTTATGTAAAATAAATTTAGATCGTTTGTTTTGATTATTATATAAAGAAAGCAATATTCAAATGACTTTAAATAAAATAAAATAAACTTTGTTTATATCACACACTTTATTATTTCAGTGACTATAGTTTCGACACAATTCAGTTTATTTTATTTTATTTAAAGTTATAAAATATGTATCACAAAGTGAAAGCCTCTACAATCAAATATTTAATATTCAAATGCTTTCCACAAATTGTTAAGGCTAAAAATAATGTGTATATGTATATAATATACTATTTTTTTTCTTTTTAAGCTCATTGCATACTGTATAATAACTTGTTTTGAAAAACAGAATCCAAATTGTTAATAAATTAAAGCAACACTAATCTTCTGTCACTCACCCAAAAACCTTTAGTCATCGAATTAGTGAAAAAAATGCAGAAGAAGATTATCATTACAATGATATTACATTTATAATATAGAATATTTAATCAATTTAATTTATGAACAGGTAAATTACTTCGTCTCTATTCGGGCCATATATTTTCTCGATTACTAATGTAGGTTATACTACCTAGAACTGAATTGTAGTAACAATAAACACTTATTAAACTGTACTGCTCCATCAAAGCGAAATAATGTACTTATGTTGGGCGCTTACGGCATGTTTATGTTTAGATTGGAAATTAGGGTTTCATACTAAGCCTTCTGTAAATATTGTTACTAGTTTTCGTGAACTGAAATTATTTCAATTTATTGATAAAAGCTTAAGATATTTATACAAAATAAAATAAACTAAATAATACACAATCGACAAATCTTTATATAATAATTGTAGGCACTATGATGAGTGAAGTATTGTTAAACCCTCTATATTTTACGAGAGTTTTCATGCGCATTAATAATACAGACACAAAAGAAAACGAGCATTTATTTTTCTCTATATATGTATGAGCAATTGCCGCTATAATTTCGGCGGCAATAAAGCCAGAAGTAAGCAATACATAAACTATGAAACCCCATTGTATTGAACGTTGCATAACACATTTTACGATGCAGCTGTAAAAGCCTTCCTTAAGTGCCTGTTGATGGGGAGAAAACCATTAATTTTCCTGCTTAATGGCTCCTGCTGTTCCCTCACTTCACTATTTGTTTCTCAGCTTGCTATACATTATTATCGGTGTGCCGCTAGAATAATCAGTTGTTAAGTGCAGGCTATATACATAGGTAAGAATTTTTTTTTCTGAATACAAATGAGGACTTCTTGTTGCAGGTTTTTAAATTATATATTCCTTTGTCTGTGTTTGAAATAGAATCACGGACGGGATAAATTTGACAAAGGAATCATTATTTCCTCCGTGCATTACATGGAAATGTAATATTTGCCTTTGTCGAGATTTTCAAAATATCCTTGTCGTTTTCAATCAGATTCGGTATCAAGTTGTTTTTTCCGATTTACCTCGTAATTGTTCAGAGATAAAGTTCCGGTTGAATATTTAACACAAAGTATAATTATTAATTGGAACAAATAGTTTTAGCAAGCTTTTTGTTTTATCATTCTACAAAAGTATTGGTCTGTATCTTTAAGAATTATAGCTTTTAGGTGAGCACTAAATATACATCTAGTTAATATCGATATGTGGCAAGACATTAGAATGATGGCATATCTTTTACAAGTAAGATTTCAATGTAATCTATGTTGATATTGTAAATAATTAAATTTCTTGCAGATTGCTTAATAATAATTACTATTATATCTAATTTCAGTTATTAATACCATGGTAGATATTTAATATAATTATTATACGTTATATTGTAAGTTTAAATTTATTCGATCCTTAAATATACCTACAATCAATTTATGTTATACTGTATGTAAACTAATCAAATATTTTCCGTGCTACGAATCTGTCTTTTTGTTTTCTTATAATTAGTTAACATGTTAAGCCTAATACATTGAGATATATAATCGTTATATTCAGCTAATTTATACGCCGATTTTTAGATTTTAATTTGACAGGACCGATCACTAAGGAATTCATGGATAAAAATGAGGTGTTTATGAGGAAATATTTATAAAGCATTTATAGACCTCGATGCCACACCGAGTGAAACGCATGTTTTATGCCAAAAAAACAGCGGAAATGAAAAATTCGCGTTGCTTTGTTTGATAAATTGAAAGTTACAATAGTAAGGGGAAGCGTAGTGGACTTTTTGGGGATGAAGCTAAAGGTTATAGATTTTTTTTTCTTTTAGGAGGGATTCAAATAGTTTATCTTTACTTCTTTTTATGTCATGTGACTGTAACTGCTTTAGCTGGTGTTGTTGATAAATAGAATTGCTGGGTATATGTTTTCATCTGTTGTTGGAATTGAGCTATTAGAGTATTTTGATATTTGTTTTTCTCTTTTGTTTGAGGACATATTTACAAGTTGCCTATTATAGCTGTTTTTATGGCAGTATCGGGGATTATGTTGAGTTCTTTTAGATAATTTTCTTTTGATATCGGAATCGTTATAAGGCGATGTAAATACGTATTAATGATGATTGTTTGATTTAGGGTGATTGGTAGAAATCTGTCGGAATAATTGTGTCTGGGGCTGTAGATTTTCTATAAATAGAATATTGGAGTTTACTTTGTTCGATATGGATTGTTAGGTCCAAAAAAATTATTTTCCATATCAATCAAAAAATCATCCATGAATGCATACTTACACCGTATTGTAACGATCCCGATGTTAAAAGAAATTATCTAAAAGATAAATATCGTTTAAAATTAAATTATTGTCAGTGATTGTCGAATTGTCTTAAGGATCTATAATGTTGGTGATATTAACTGAATAGTTGAGGCTTTTAGTGGTTGAAAGTTCATATTCATACAAATGTATCATTTCTTCGCCTGAAGAAGACACAGTGTGTCGAAACAATTGTCGCGAACGGCAAAATAAATATTTGAAAGTTTTATCGTATTTCATTTACGAAAGTTTACCAAAGTGGTCGGTAAAATTGTCCAATTTTTTATATTTGGCAGTCGCTTTATTTGTTTCCAGTAGGTCTTTTCTTTCATGACCATACATTTTTTGGCAAGTTTCAGTCTATTTGTCTCTTTTATATTCAAAAATAAGTTTCTTTATGTTTTTTTTTAAATGTTTCAATAACAGCTCTGTCATTGTTGAGTTTAATGTCATTGTACAACTGTCGTTTAAATGTTAATAAGTCGGAAGATAAGTTTGGGGAAAGGATACTTGTAATAATTTTTTTGAATTTTAGGAGTGTGGAACATAATGGAAAGTGGGCTGATATTAATAGCATATTTTAATTGTCTAGAGACGTCATTTGCAACTCCTTTGATGTTGCAATACTAGTAATGGTATACATATTCGGGAGGAAGATGAGTTGATTGAAAGTGGATATTAAAATCAAATTGGATGGATAAGTGATCGAAAAAGGTCTGGTATGAGAGTAATTATGTAGATGGATAAATGATGTTGGATATAACAACGAATATGTTGAGAATTGAGGATAGGCTTTCATTCCTTATAAATTTTGGTAGCGTAGGAATACCAACAATATTTGAATTATAGAGAATTGTGGTTATATGACGAGATTAAGGTATATTGATATTAAAACCTCCTATAATAATATCATAAATAATCGTAAAATGTAATATAAAATGAGTCGGGGAGAGAGTAAGATGGAGACATTTATTTAAAGGATTATTGATGCATATTTACCGAAGGATAAGTAAAAATCAAATGATACCATGGAACCTACTCGTAGAAATCCATTGTGTATGGATGACGGTAATTGGATTGGTTTTCAAATATTAAAATTGAAAGTATCCTTTGTTTTAGTTTCAGCGAGAAGGTAAACATGTACAGAAATGAATATTGTAAAGGTAATGGAAAACTAGATGGGATTTGTTGCGGATTGATGTTGGTATATAGGAATAGTACATTAGCCATTGGTAACGTCCGTAGTATCGATGAATGAATCCCTTCTTCTTTAAAGCCTTGTTTATTCTATTGTTATCTACATCTACCTCCATGCTTTATGTTATGCATCAATACGAAGCATCGGACGATTGTTTTTCTCTAGGTGAATTTGACAATGATTTTCTCGGGTTTAAGAGTAATCAAGTTATTATTAAATGTTGTATTTCTAAGTTTGATTTTATTAAAAACCCTAGTTTAGCCCGGATAGCGCTGAACTTGAAATATTGATGCCATTGTTATGATTTTTAACATAATGAATATATTTAGATGTAGATGTAGTTTCGACAAATTTAATTTATTTAAATTTTTTTAGTTGTATTGAGAATGGAGGCGTCCTTTTAAAAGAACTGTAGCAAAATCAACGACCAAAAACAAATATATTTTATTTGGCAAAAATAAAAAAAAACAATACATACATACAAAATCAACATTTTGTGTGAAACACTTTGAAGCAAGCTTTAGGATGTAAACCAATATTGCACTTTTCACACCTAAAGTTCACTTTTTTATGGCAAAAGGCACATTTGGTTTGGTTTTCTTAATATATTATTATGTGATCTCTTTCATCAAATCTTGAAAACTCTCCAGCCGACCGAGGTAATTTGGATACACCTCTTCGTGAATTTTTTGCATATGTCACCAAAATATGTCTGGCAACTGTGCGGCGAAATCCAAGGTAGTCCAATGTACCCCCCTGTTTCCTATGGATCTGCCAGTGTGCGAAAAGAGGAAAATACCATTTTTTACCCCTAATTGATATACGGTATAAGCTTATGTTCTGGTCGCACCTGTCTACTCCCCCCATGAACTGATTATACACACCAATCAACTTCCAACTTCAGCTGGGCAATATAAATTTGTTTTTCCGCCTTCTGAGAATACCTTTTGACTTGTATCATAGGATTCACAGATAAATTATTTGTTGCAACTGTGATGATACTGTTGTCATCAAGTTCGAAGTACCTCGGGTTTTTTTCTTTAGAACAGCTAACGAGGGTAACGGACATTTCTTCACACGATTCCTTCTAATGGTGCCTATTCCTCGTAATCCTCGTTCACTCAATTCTGTCAGAAGCGGCAAAGACGTGAAAAAGTGATCGAAAAATAGATGAAATGATGTCCCAGGCCAGCGTGATCTAAGAATATTTGTATACTTGAGAATAATGCTTGATTCCAAACCAACATCTTTGTATTGAGTGAGCGCAACAGAAGCTCCTTGATATGGTTCAAACCATATAATATATCCAGTTGGGGTACAACCTGCCCAAAATTTGTATCCCCACCTAATGGGTTTGCCCCGAATAAATTGTTTATGTTTATGTTTATGTTTATTATTCTTTAGCTTACTATCCAAAAATAAAAAAATACATATCAATGATACTCAAAAATTAAACGAAACGTACAAAAATTTTGGATGGACGAAGCTAGGCGGAGTTCGTGCAGCAGCGACGATCTTCCACTCTAACCCTTGGTTGACCACGATGGTGAGGGAGCAAATATCCTCTTGCACATCTGGATTCTTCTATATATGCTTTTATTTTCAGTTTTGTTTGCAGCTATGTCTTCCATAGTAGGGAACCATAGCTTCATCAATGCTGTGATTTTCCTCCATGGGAGCAAATTGCGAAAATCTTTCGTTGAGCATGTCAAACAGAACTCTAATTTTGACTTACTTATCACTCTAATCTAAATTATTATTGTCACAACAATGGAGATGTTTTATTATAAATCGTAATCTATTCCGAGATATGACATTACAAACTAGATTATTATGAACATCTTCCAAATTCTCCCAGTACATCTCTCTCCTTGGCACATCAACGTACCCACTTAGTAGCAATATTCCAATAAAAGCTAATATTTCATTTGATGTTATATCATTCTTTTTATTTTTTTGACTTGCATATTTATTACTAAATCGAACTATTATGTCAGTCACGGAAATATCAAACATTTTTGCAAATATTTCAATCGGATCTTGCAATACCTACACTTCTTGGTGTTGCTCAAATGTCAAAAAGTTGGAGTGATTTCAGCTTTTATCCAGTTCGTGTTCTTAGATACCCTGACAAGAGGCAAATCATCATCAGAGTCGCTATCGATGTTACTGTTCAGAAAAACTTCAGCTTTACCTTGTAATTGTCTTCCTAGGAGATTATTTATTGTATCGGCATCTTCGTCTCCGAAATCCTCATCTGTAACGGGATCTCTACAGTTTTCAGGGGGAAAAAATATATATTCCATTAGGAGGTCCTGTAGTGTTTTCTACATTTTCGACCTCTTCTAGTAGCTCATAAAGTGTCAAAGGTCTTCTTTAGAACAAAAACTATCATTAGTATTTTTTTCTGAAATGTATATATATATATATATATATATATATATATATATATATATATATATTGCTACCGCCCTTTTAAAAGGACGGCATGATATAATGCGAAATATAAAAATCTGAAGACTTCTGTCTGAATTTTCACACAACAAGGTTACCATAGAAGGTTTTAACAACACAAATGCCTAAGTGGGGTTGTTTCAAAGAAAAAAATAAATTTATATACATACCTACAATAATCCATAGCAAGCAGTACAAATAACAGTTGTAAAGAACAATTTTTTCACTAATCCCGCGTTAGTTCACGTGCAACCAGATGTATCCATTTGATGACAGTCATCAATGTCATATGTAACAAGCGACATCTATTTATTTAATTTTCAATTAGTTAAAGGAATCGATTTTTACAACTTCTTTTAAAAGGAACGGTAGCGCTATCTGGGTTAGTTTTTATTATTAGGGCTTTGTTGTCATATGTACGGCTGTGCCAAAGTTGAGCAATTTGCAGTCGTGTTAGTTCTTGTGCGGTGTTACAGTAAACGGTTTGTTTGTATTGTGGCTGTTTGTCGGGGGTGTTTTGTTTGGTTGTGGTGGTAGTTGTTGTTGCGTTAGATGTTAATGTGCATGGACATCTCCGAGCAGTCGGTTTTGCTTTTTTTGGGCGGCCTCTTCCCTGTTTTTTATTTTTTTGGTGTTTTACACTCGTCTCCTGAGTCCATTTGATAGCGTCTGGGTTAATTTATCGCACAAAATCAAGTATTCATAATAAAAGCTCTGTAACGGAAGTCTATCTTCTTCGATGACTAGCAAGCAAGTTTTAGCACTCTATTTTGTTAGATTACTATTTTTCTTTATTCTCTTAGCTTACTAATCCCAAGTAATCAATTTCTTTGTTTTTTTTCATGCCTTTTCCTTTTATTTAATAATCCAGTTCTGTTTAATATTTTTAATAAAATATATAGTCATTTTGATCAACTGGTCATTGAAATAAATGTTTATATGGATGACCTTTACAAATATTTTATATAAATTTGAAAGACTTGTGATGGGTCTCTAGTTATTCGGTTTTGATTCGACTCCATTTTTATGGATTGGTATTGTTATTGTTTTCTTTTTATGCAACTGGGGTATAAGTATGAGTTTATTTGCGATTTTGTCAAACCCATGCGTTCGGTGGTCGTATAATTCATTAATATGTCATGTATTCTTTTTTTATTACTTTGTTGAAAGATAACTATGAATGTGTGTCTTTTCGTTATTGTTATTGTTAATATTTTGTTTGTGTATTTAATTTGTTCTTTTGCTAATTATTTTCCAGCATTATTAAAGTATATCTTTTTCATTTGCTATTTTTTATATCTTCTTTTTGTAACTTTTATTAACGATACATTTCGAAATCACAAAATTTCAATAAATATTTAAAGATTATCGCATTAGTCTAATATTTACTTGCATCTGTGTGGATTGTAATATAAAAAATGATAGACAATAGCTTAGTTATAAGTCTTGGAAGTGTTAAACCGTTAATAGACATATAAAACAGGAGACAAACAACTAATGGAGCTGGTAGCTGACTTTTTACTAGGAGCAGGTAATGAATATTTCATTTCTTCTATTTCAAATTGCTTGCTTTGCTTTTTTTAATCTTACATTTTTTAGATCTCAAAGTTGATTTTTTCTAAGCTTCTAAGCAAGAAGATTAATAAAATTTTATTTTCTTATAACTTTGCTGAACTTCTCTGTTAGCGTTTAACAGTACTCGTTTTTAACCATACGCACTTATAACTATCTAATCTAATTTAGAATCTACATCTGTTTTTGGTTGGTATATATGTGCAATAGATTTGATGATGCTAGAATTTCAGTAATTTTTAAAATAGATTCTTTAAAAATAAAATACTATATACATATCTTATTTGTGTTTTCTATGTATAAATTAATTTCGGGCCAAAATAAATTGTTTTGAACTATTAGCTTCTATACACTTACATTTATATACAGCGAAAACCCTTATTTAGATTACCACCAGTAATAATTATGATTTGAATAGTCTTACAAATTATATAAATAATTATAATAATATAAATTTCTTTAGTTCGACTATATCTAAGTTTAGCTCAAAAGCATTTTATTTCAATTACAATTGTCACTTTTTATTTATTGAAGTATTTAAAGTTTTGTATTCTGAATAAATATTATTATTATTATGGAACCTTTCAAAAGCAAAAATAATTAAATAAATTGCTTTTTATAATGTGTAGGTAATTCTAGTTAAAACAATTTTATTAATTTTATTGTATTTTAGACTTTTTTCAAAGATATCAGCAGTTCGAACACACATTTTATTTAGCTCCTAATAAAAGTATACACAAGTTGAATAAAGCAAGAAAATTTTGTTCGTAAGAACACTTTCCCTTCGAAACTTTTCATTATCCCGGTTTGAAATACATTTCAATATATTGTATTTCGTCACCGGCGGAGCTATTCAGGTTCGATTCGGCATGGGGAAAAAATAAATGGGCCTCTTTCAAGGGCCTTCTGAAAATTGTCGAAATTCGTGAATTTCAATACATGCTGAATAAATCGCGGGCGTCTTGTTTTCTGGCGGTTAATGCGTCGTCCTGGCGTTCCTTTAGCAGCAAAAACGCTCCCGAGTGTTTTTCTGGCTCGAAGAAGTTTGGTTTTCTTCTCCCTCGCAAGTTTCAGTTTATTAAATTAAGGGGTAATTTGTGTTTTGCGACCTAATTACCAACACTGCGCAATTATCTTTTCCGGATACTATTATACCCACGAGGGTAAAGCATTTTTGAAGAAAATGTACAGGCATCGTAATAAATTATGTTAAGCACTTGTTACCTACTCTGGAAATTTTGCATTTTATAATTTATGCGGTCTTGAATTAAATTATCTGGGAGCATGTTTTATATAATGGATTATTTCATTTGCATATTATTAAATTATAAATTGGTGTAAAAGGAAATATAAGAAGTGATAGAGAACATATCGAACCAGTGTTCCATTCTTTTATTTACCATAAATCATTTTTCGCAAATGAAGAAATAATTTGAAATAGTTAAATTTCCAAATAAATTTAATACCATAGAATTACATTAAATACTATACTATGATACGCCAAGTGGTTTAATAAAAAAAATGTATTATAGCTTCAATGTGACCCAGACACTGGTATAGGAGAAAATATAATAATAATTATTAATAAATGTATTTTAATGACATTTAATATATTTACACAATGAAGAGTAATTTTAAAGTTGTAAATAAATCTAAATTATTTATTGGTTAACAAATTAAAGAAACGTATATGTCGGTCAAAAGCTAAATGATATAGTGGTTTATTCCTAAAATGGAGACAACGTGGTTAAATAGCCTTCAACCAACTCACCAGAGCGAATAAAACTATTAACCAACTCAGGCAGAAATTTCTTATTCAAAAATATGTTTCCATCATCCAATGGCCTTATATTGAATTGGTCTAACATCGATCTCTAACTAAAGTCTGTGCTTTATTCAAGGATTGTAATTGTAGCAATTTTAAATATTTACATTGAACCGCTTCAGTTCGCTGTGTTGCGGTATTAGTGTACGGAATATTTTAAATGTGACTACTGCATGGTAGAAAAACATTTTACATTTGGAAACAAATCCTAATATGTTTACTTCATTGCATATATGGATAGTATATTTATTGAAATTTAGTTTTGGTGTAAATAATACACTTAAAAATTTAATTCAATTAAGTATTTAGATGATTAATTATATTTCTCCAGTTAAACGTTTTAGAGGTTATGATTTCTAATAGTCTTAGTGGAATCCTTGTTTTGAATAAGTTCTTGATTAAAGCAGCGTAGAGATTATGCAATGATGAAATGAATTTGTATAGTTTTATAGGAAACAATTGCGTTCAGAGATAACGTTAAAAAGCACTAAAAACTTTTATTCACAATTTTATTTAATATAATTGATTGTTACCAAACATTTTCAAAGTTTCGAAACTGAATCAGTTCTGATTCAGTTTTTAAACTTTGAAAATGATTAGTAACAATCGAAACACGTGTTAGTTAACTGATAATAAATCTATGGAACATAACAAGTGTCTTACTTCATAAAAATTTATTTAAATTCACAGATATATATTTCGGACACAAAGTGACCATTATCAATGTTTTAATTAGGTTTTAGTGCTTATTAATTTATTATTATTAGGTTTTTAGTGCTTATTAATTTAATCAAATGTATCTTCACGTTACTCACAAAAATCAAACCAGAGATAACGAATTTATTTCTGAGAATGTATAGTGAATTCACAAGTATGTGGGATTTATGGATAATTTTCTCATCGTATTATTCTTCATTTATGTAATTTTTTTTATATTCATAATAATATTCTAAATAATTCTTTCATACCAATAGACAGATATTGCTAAAATGCAAAGCAGTTGTTCGAGAAAATGTCGTTCGTCTGGTTCTTCTTTCTAACTACATAAAAGGTTTAGTTATATTGTGTTTTCTACTTATTATAACCTACTGTATACAGTAAGCTTGCGTGGGGAGAAATAAGATATGCCGGTGAAACACTATTTCAAATTTAGACAAACCGAACGTATAGCAGTTTCACCAGTCAATCGATTTGCGTTTATTTAATATCTAAAATTCTCTATGAAATTAAGTAAGTAATCTTTATTCATATTGACAAAATACATATATTCTGTACATGTGAGTGCGTCATAATTACAAGTATAAAAATACTACAACAAAAACAAATTAGAAGCCCGAATTTATCTCTGCGCCATTATTATTCGAACTTATGTGCAAAGAACTCGTTAAGATTATCAGGTATTTTCTTATAGAGGAGAAATTTGGGGTCTTTTTTACTCTAATTGGTAGATGCATAGTAAAATTACTTAGCTAAATGAACGTTCGTTCTATTTGTCAGGACTCTAAACTATAGCACGCTTTGCTTAATTTGTTACATATTACTAAGATATGGTCTTGATATGATAACGTACTATCTAAAGTTATACCTAAAAATTTAGTAGTTTGAACAAATTCATAATTTTTATTATTAAAACATATACCACTCGGTGTTGATGCAGAATGACGTGTTTTAAAGTATATACATTTTGTTTTATCCTCATTAAAATTTAAATTATTATCTCTAAACCAATTTTCCAAAAGTAACATGGTATTGTTTCCTAACTCTGTTATGTCTTTGAGTGTACTTGCTTTTATTTGGCATGATGTGTCATCTGCATAGTTTAAGATGTCCACGCCATGCGTTTCTTTATTAGGTATGTCGTTGACATAAATTGTGAATGCAAGTGGGCCCAGTATGCTTCCTTGAGGAATGCCTCTATTTAACTTAAGTTTATCAGACTTTGTTAGCTCCCCAGTAGGGCTCATTATAGCTGTATAATGAGCTCTATCGGCTAAGTATGTTTTTATTAGATCGAGCGCCGCGCCGTCCCTCGAACACCATAGCGATGACGTTTTGCTAAAGGATTGAGTAATCAATACAGTCAAAAGCTCTCTATAAATCGAGAAAGACCCCACAAGCGACATCTCGTTGTTCCAAGGCTAAAAAATCCAGTTAGTAAAATCAAATAAAGCAGTTTCAATACTTCTATGTTTTAAGAATACATGTTGATTGCATGAAAACAGTTTATATTTCATAAAAAAATTACTAAACGATCGTATATCATGCGTTCAAATATTTTTGAGAATGCGTACAGGCCGATAATTTGATAATGTGTCAGTATCACCTATTTTATAGATTGGTACTATTTTCGCGCATTTCAGTAAATTCGGAAAAGTACAAGTAGTGAAACAAGGATTAGTTATTTCGCTTAGAGTAGTAGCTATATGTTTAATGCACTTTTTGATGATAAAAAATGGAATTTCATCATAGCCAAAACAATTTTTGTTTAACATACTATTAACAATTGATATTATTTCATGACTGGTTACTGGATTTAGGAACATAGAGTGTTCATTGCACGGAATTGCACTTATATCAGCATTACTATTCATGTTATTTATCACTTTAGATGACATTTCATTGAAGTAAACATTAAATTCATTTGACAACTTGACTAGGTCTGAATTTTTTGGGATCGTTTTATTCTGTCGCTTCCCCGTAATTTCCCGTATTATGCTCCACGATGTTTTGATTTATCAACCTTTGTTCGTAGTATTTATTTGTCTCAGCTGATACTAAATTATTATAGATTATTTGTTGTTGTTTATATTGAGAAATATGTTCAGGTTTCATATAATATGAGAGTTTTTTATTTGATTTTACTATATCAAATTGGTATTTCTTCTGAGATTTACTATTAATTGAAATATATTTTAAAGGAAGACATGAGTTGAAATGTTTAGTAAATATTTCTAAAAAGACGTTGTATTTAGTATCAGGTGAATTATCGGAGATGTTATTAAAAGTTTCCTTTTCTAAATTTCTACAGAATGACTTGATATTTGAATCCGAAAATATTCTTTGCTCAATAGGGTGCTGTTGTATCCTATCGCATGTCTGATATTCGAGTAAGTGTGCTCTATGATCTGAGTTCGCCCCACCCATTACCTAAGCATAAATACCTGCCGTTGCATTTGTTAAAACATTAGCAATGCAGGACTTGCATGTCTCCGTAATCCTTGTCGGTTCATTTATTAAATATTGGACATTATACATTTTTAATATTGCTTTAAAGTAAGTGCAACTATTATTTGTTTTTAACAGATCTATGATGAAATCTCCTACTATAAAAAACGTTTTCGTTTGCGTTGAAAGTTTAAGAAGTAGACGTTCAAATTGCAAATTATACATATCAATATCCCCATTTGAGAGGCGGCAAATTACAGCAATTAGAATAGCTAAATTATTTATTTTGATTTCCGCTCCTGCGCTTTCTATCACCCGACGCACTGTTATTAACGATAGGTCTATTATTTGTGAATCAATGTTTTCACGACAATAATTTGCCACTCCGCCGTGCTCACGGCCTTCTCTGCAATAAAATTTTAATATTTTTTTGCAGTTTTATTAGATATCGTTGTTTTTCTGCTTGGTTTGTCCCCTTGTTTTTGTTTGGTTAGTTATGCAGTGAGTGAGTTGTATTATTTTTTTCCTCTTGACATAGGATGTTGTTGATGGCTTACTTGTTTTGAAAGACTTTCTTTCTTGATTGCAATCAAGATTTGAAGTGAACATTTTTGAATCCCGTTAACGGTGGAGGCTTCTACTTCATTGTTTGCATTTAGTAATTAAATACGTATAGCATTAAATACCCGCCAAACCCTTTCAGCATTAAACAGGTTTCTAAAGCTGTTATACAAGTATAAATGTCTCAATAGATAATCATAGGCGGATAGTAACTTATGTGGTGGCTGCTATGACTACGTGATATTTTATTGTTAGATTGCTACAGAGCAACAAGCTAGCAATACATTTGAGCTCATTTTTAACTCTCTAGTGCAGATAGTAATGGATAAAATTATAATATTAAATTGTATTAAAGTCCGTAGGTCGTTGTAGACAAATAATACTATTTCAGATGAAATAATTGCATAAGAGACTTTAGAATTAATAGTGTTAAGGGTATAGTGGTAAATAGATTTACTTTGTCAAAGAAACGACTGATTGATTGTCGGAAATTTCAGTACTTCTAATTTTAATCATTATGTGTTTTCTATAATAGTGTTAATTGAAGCTTTTGACATATTTTTACATAGTGCTACTGTAGTATATTGTATAATGGGCATACATTGATACTCATTGCCCACGAGTATGAAATTCATACGAGTGGGCATGTTATGGAATGTTCTTGGAGATCATGTATATGATGGAACATTTACCGAAGGGTTTGATTTTTTTAACAAACCTACTCTCACTATTACTACTTACCATTATTTTATTTTGACGTGTATTTCCACGTCAGAAAAGTCAAATCAAAAGTCAAATGTGTGTTATAAATTTTATAATGTTCGTATAATATTTGCGTGTAATTGAAAAACTTTATTTTTTGAATTTAAGGAAAATTACATGTATTCATTATAAAAATCGTTTAGTCTGATTTAATATTAATATTATTAATGCTATTTTATTATAATATCCCTCGCCTGTTTAACCATTGCAGCACTAGTGCTACAATGGTTGCTATGGCAATGAATATATAATATATACATAACATACACTGTACTACATTTCTTAATCAAAAAGTAACCTATAATTATGTTATTTCATTATAGGAGTAGAAAAAATATATTACAACCGATCTGGTGGATTTCTCTTGCTTAATCGATAATCGTTGATCCTAAAAATAGTTTTTGTCTCTTAATGAAATGTGCGTCATTTTCATAAAGGTGGACATTTAGTTGTTATATAGATAAACAATATAATTTTAAATTAGAAACAGGATTGTAGTGACCGTTACTATGTGGTATTTCATTTTCAAATATAGGATGAAAACAACACTATTTTCTATGTTTTTTACCACTGTATATTAATGATTTTTACAACATTAATAAATTATCTACGACTATAGTTTCGACTCTTTCTTGATAATGACTTGAAAGAGTCGAAACTATAGTCGTAGATAATTTATTAATGTTGTAAAAATCATTAATATACAGTGGTAAAAAAACATAGAAAATAGTGTTTTATTTCATCCTATATTTGATAATTTTAAATTACTCTCTTTATTTATTATTACTTGTATGTTTTCTTAAATATCACCAACTGCCTGTTTTATTAAAATCCACTGAAGCAGCCAATATCGCCAATCCAAATCTACATAAATTATATCATTATTTAACCTTTTCGGAATTATATCTGAAAATAAGTTTCCATATTATAAGATTTTTTTTATTTTAATTTTATAGATTTGTATGTTTAGCTATGCATACTTTTTTTATATGTCTGTAATATGATACTGTTTGCATATCTTGTTCAATCTCTTTCCTATTACTTATCCAAGGTTGTTGATTTTTCATTAAAAGTTACTAAAATAAATTTCAAAACTTTATTAGGCTGGGTCATGTTAGAATCATACCTGGTCTATAGTAAACGTTGTCAATTAGTTGAAGTTGTCGACCAATAATAATAATTAAATTATTGATACCTTTTTTATCTACTTATTAACCAATATAACCTGATTTTTTACTATTTCGCTTTTACCACTATATTTTCAAGTTTCGAACTATCATTTTATGATATTCATATACCAGTATGTACATTTATGGCATTCGGTTAAGACCATTTTTTAAATTGATTAATTTTGTATATATAAATGCCTACTAAAAAGAGCAACAAACCAAATATTCAAAGCAGATAAAAAACCTGGTTCTCTTTAAAAAGTACAACATATAATGTCTCCTTTTGTTATGAGCTCAGAGTGGCAATATCAATTTAATTGATCAAAGATTTCCTACCTTAAACAACTGAAATTTTGTACAAAACTGTTTTGCTTTAGATAATTATCGATATTTAGCACATTTATAATGAAAAGACATGCTGGTGGTGGAGCATTCTGTTGCGACCGGAACTAACGTGCAGCAACGTTTTTTAGGCCAGCAGTTGGATAGGTGACCGGTACCATTCACCAATTGGGATACAATTAATGGTGCTTTAGAGTGCCGGGGACGATCTTTTAAAGTAACAAGCTCATTTGCACACACACAAATCACATGGCGGAAGGACTACGTGGTCGATAGCCAAACACTACTACTAGTACTACTCGGAGAAAAGTTGGTTCGATGTATTTATGTATTTGTTCCTGAAAGGGAAAAGTACAGCCCTTTCAGTTTTCTATCAAAGCTATCTATGTTTATTCACCATATAAAGGTTCTTCGCCCAAGAGTTTAAATAATTTAATGATGTTTTCAATAGAATTCTATTTTTTGTGAGACCATCATTAAGTTTTGCAAAATTTACAAACACCATTCTTTATTCATCGAATCAATATGTAAAATATGTTATGCGCTTTCTAGAAAACTTAATTTAAAAAGATAAATAATCAAATAAAAAATATTATCTTTGAGGTTTGGGATTTTGTTATTAAAATATTTCTTATAAGGATCGTTTTATTTACTTTTTATATTATATCTATACATTTTACAAAATTTAAACGTGCTAATTGATGGGATAAGCAGAATTTTTTTTATACTTTTATTTAAACCCAGCTATATATTTTCAACTCTAAGTGATCATTATCAATGGTTTAATAACGTTTAAGAAGACATTTTTGTTGCACTTCTTCAAAATCTAAATTCGAGAACTCGTAAACTGAATATTACTTTCTGTCTGAAATATTTATCTAGACTTAAACAAAATTGTGAGTACAGGATATTCTGTGTTTCTTTTATAAATTAAAATTATCTTTAAGTATCTCATGGAATAAATCTACGAAGTCTTTCCAAATTTATTATTGCACATTTTCAAAATGTAAATGTCGTACTTAAGGTTAAATTTTACTTCGTCTTGTTTTTAAATTTACCGGACTAGTCAAAATGACTGGTTTAAAAAATTTAAATCAAAATGTTTTCTTCTTTTGTAGCTATAAGTAAACAATCCATTTTTTGAAGTTTGTATAATAACAAAAATATGTTGTTATTGTTGGCTCTTAAATCAATACCAGTCACTTTTTTCCATGTGATGAAATTGCGTTGGCTGTGACTACAACAAATAATTAGTTACGTTGGTGATTATAAAGTCTAAATGTAATTCTAGAAAAATCATAATTCTTATATGTAATATATATTAAATCATTCATTAAATTTTGAGGTATCGATTGTGAAATTTTGTTGTACATACTAAAAAGAAATATTTGTTTAATTACAGAAATACACAACAAATATATTCTTTTGTAATTTACTAAATACAGAAAAATATATTTTTTTAATACTTTCAACTAATTTTTTAATTATTTATACTACAGTATACCGAAAAAAACAGTACAATTATATTTTTTTCTTGAGTGGGGAAAATATAACCAACATTTGTACGAAATGTTCGGATGATGAATATGATGAATTATTGTCAACGTAAGTCATTCACACTACAGTAACCATAAAAATGTTGTTATCTAGAGTAGCGGTAGTAAAATTTCTGACAAGGACAATAGAGATAACTCAAAAGGCAGCTAGCAATATACTAGGGGTGTTCAAATGATAAGATACGAAGCGCCATTGTAAATATAAATGAAGTCTTTATTGAAAGTATATACCATAGGGCTGAGCACAACGATTTCATTGAACGAGCCAAAGGGTTCCGTATTCCCAAAACTCCTGTGGCAATGACGAGACCAAATATTTCACAGTTTTCTTGAGTTCGTCATCCGGGTTGAAGCGCTGCCCTTTCAGATGATTTTTCACATATTGACATAATAACAGTTAAGCAAAACCTTATTGAGCAGCTGGTCTTTTCTTCTTGGTTGAACTCCATACTCTTCTGAGTGCGTCACAGTGTACATCTGACTTATTGGTTCTTCTGTCACCTTTCCCTAAAAGGTTAAAATCCATGGCATCAGCAGGCAAGTTATTCACCGTCTTTTTTGACGTTCAAGGTCTACTATTTGTTAAATTCCTTGATCACAAAAGAACCATTAACACCTATGTGTACTATCCGAAGACTACAAAGATTCATCGAGAACAAAAGACAGGGTCCGCTCACTGATGGTGTGGTTCTGCTGCCATGTTCACGTGCGTCCACATATTACTAGGGTCACACATGCGGATAAAATTCAAGTGAGAGTAGCTTGATCATCTACCCTATAGTTTGGACATGTCGCTCTGAGAGATCCATGTGTTTAGTCCCTGGAAAAAATATCTAAAAGAGTAGCGCTCAAACTCAAATTACGGACTCAAGGATGCAGTGAAGAGTCCTCAAGGTCACATGTGTTCTGGAAACCCAGAATCCTTTGTCTTTTTAGTCAATAGAATCGTTGCGCTCAGACCTACAGCACAAATTCTAAATAAATTCTTAATTTATACCCACAGTGTCATTTCGTACCTTTTCATTTGAACATCCCTTATTTATTCAAGACGATGTATGTGATTGCCTTCCAGTTGCGAGGACGTAGCTAAAGTGAAATACAAGATCAGCAAATTTAAATTGCTGCAAATATAACTATTTGATGAAAAAATGAGGAAGGAAGTGTTGCTGAAAGATTTCCAGTCAGAGTATTTGGAAGGTTGTAATAATAATAATAATAATATATTAATAATAATATAAATTATTTCAGTGTTCACATAATACATACATAAAGAAGTATCATATTCACATGAAACATCGTCAAAAGTAAAATATAATTCAGATATAGCAACATTTAATAAATTATAAAATTCTTGAATATTGTAAGGTTCATTGTGAAGAAGTCTTTTAACTAGTGCTTTCTTTATTAATGAATAGGAAATTAATAATGTTATTGTTTTCAGCAACTTGTTATATAATTTTATGCAGCTATAGCAATGACTTTTATCAAACATGGTTAGTCTATGTGAGGGGCACGTATATTCAATCCCACGCCTGATGTTGTTCATATTTTGTAGACTGTTGTTATAAAATAAAGATTTGTGTTTCCAAATAAATTTTATACATTCGTATATATGGTCTGCAGTGCAGGTTAGAAACCTGTCTGAATACACCCCAACAGCTGAAAGTTGCATTTACTACCTCAGAAAATTATTCCATACCGCAGATATGAATAAAAATTAGAGTAATAGAATATTTTTATTATGTTCTTATTGGTATTTTTGGCTAATATTCGTAACCCGTAGAAAGCTTTGCTGAACACTGAATAAAACACTTACTATGTTTTTAACCACTATAATTTATTATAATATAAAATATATTACGATATGCACGACTTAAGTTTAGACTTTGGCTGTCATTATCAAATGAACAAATTAACGAAAAAATTACATTTAAATAGATTTTGAGTGAGGGGAGCAAAATGATTTACGGTGAACAGGTGCAAAGGATTAAGATTAAAGAGATTATATAATTTTGAAAAGCTGTGTGTATACTAAATCGATTTGCTCGATTAACAGGTTAATAAGGAGATACGTTTGAAAATTTCCGCGGATTCCAGGAGATTAAGCTTTGTACCTTTTGAACGTTTGTGTGAAATTTTTAGATTTTTAATTTCGGGGAATGAATGTTTATAATTCTAACGCATGATTAGAAAAAGAGCTGAAATTTTGAGAGAGACAAACATCTTTATTTATTATTGAATACATTCGTTATTTACAATATAATCGTAATTGATTTTTATTACGGCTATCGACCCATGGTCTTTCTGCCATAGAATTTTGATTTAACCGGAATGCGCGGAAATGTTCAGCATATTGTTTTTCAAAACTGCGACCCGTTTGTCCTACATACACGCTATTGCACTCGGAACATGGCATTTCATGGTCACCTGATGTGTTTAAGGGGTTAATTTTATCTTTGATTTGATGATTTTGTTTTCGAAGGATGTGAGCAATTTCTTATGTAGTTTTACCATAATATTGTTTTATTGTTTTCTTTGTTTCTCTTCTTACATTAATCTAAAATACATACTACTATAAATACTATTACTTAAATTTAAATTGAAGGGACCCGGGCGGAGTTCATTTCTTCGAAATGTTCTTCCACTCTGAACCATTCACCCTATTCTCGTGAATTATAGAGGTTGAAAACATCGTAAGTGTTTTATTCAGTGTTCATTATGAATGACCACGTAGTAGCAGTCGCAACCATCATTATGATTAAGCTTTATTGAATGTGGTTGCCAAATTGTCAATGTGAAAGGTATATTTCAGGTTGTTATCAAGGTAAATACCTAGAAATTTTACGTTATCCGTGAATTCATAGATTTTTCTATTGATTTCTATTATTTTTGATGTCGGTGTATTGATATTTGCTTTAAATAGAACGAAATTTATCTTGTCCGGGTTTAATACTAGTTTATTACCGTTAAACCAATATTCTAAATCTCTCAGAATATAATTGTCCTATTTTGTAATATCTTTCAGTGAGAATCCTGTTTAAAGAAAATTATTGTCATCAGCATAATACGTTAGTGCAATTCTGATATATTGTGATATTGATGTTTTTCATAAAAATGATAAAATGAAAAGGACCTAGGATGCTTTCTTTGGGTATACCTATACTGATATCTAGGGCATTGGATACTATATGATTTCCATGTATATCATCTTTTATTTTCACAGATTACCTTCTCTATGTAAGGTATGATTTTATTCAGTCATTAGCTTTTCCTTGTATGTCATAATGGTTTAATTTGGTTAGTAAAATGTCATAATCAATTATTTTAAAAGCCCTAGATAGATCAAGCAAGACACCGCATGCTAGTTTTCCTTCATCGAGAGCTGAGTATATTGCTTTTAAAAAATGAAAAATCGCTATTTCGATGCTTTTTCCTGTTTAAAAATCATGTTGGTTTATATATACGTAATGCGACTATCGATTCGAATATTTTTGAAAAGGTGCATAAGACACTAACTGGTCTATAGTTTTCTAATAAGTCAGGATTTACTTTTTTAAGGATCGGTGTTATTAGTGCATATTTTAAATTGTCTGGAAATATTCCCGTTTCCAGCGATGAGTTAAGAATATGTAAGAGCGATTTAATTATATGGGACAAAAGTTCCTTAATTATGCTGATAGGTTTATCATCGTAGCCACATGTGCTTTTATTTTCAGATTTATTGATAACATTAATGATTTCTGAATCTGTAATAGGTTAAACAAATATGGCGTTGTGGTAAAGAGGAATAATACATTGGTATGAGATGGTCGAGGGACTTAACTTTCTTGAAAGTAGATTTTGTGCATATTCTTTGAAAAATACATTGAATTCATTGCCCAATTTTTGGTAATTTTATAATATTCCATGTCGACTGTGACCTATTACTTAACTTATTTAGTAAATTTGCAAAGTGTTTATTTTGTTGAGAATTTAATAGTTTATTATACGTTATTTTTAATTCCTTAAAAATAGATTTGTACTCTCGTATATATGTCGACAATGTTTGACATATTTGATTTTTTTTACACTCTAAAATGTCCTCTGTGTTGAAGTCAACCTTCAGTTTCCACTTTTTTACAGTTTGTTTTCAGTAAGGAAAATAATTATTCGGATATAACATAAAGGTATTTATAAAACCTTTACCTGGGCTTACGCACACGCTAAAATAAATATTATAAAGGGAGAACTAAGTAGGGCATCTTTATTACTGACTGTTTGTTATATTTTAGAACATATAAGTACCAGGGCTACAAGCTTCTCAACTTTTATGAAAAATGGATACAACTAAAGCAAAATTGAAAACGTTTATTGTGATATTATATGCGCGTATAACGTACAAAGAAACACTTTTCAGACTTAAATATTTATGGAATAGATACGGCATTGAAATGGAATTAACCGCAAAACTATTTGTTCTGTATGCAAAGAAATAAATAAGGAAAATGTACAAAGAAAAAATTTGTGTAAGTAAAAATTGTGATTGATTTACTACTAACATGTATCAAATGAAATAAAAGCATTGTTTACTAATTACTAATTTAATTGACAATTACTATAAACTTTAAAAATTTGTATATGTATTACAATTAATATTGTTATACATATATTATTAATATTATTTATTGTTTTTTAAGTCAATGGTCGGTAAATCTAGCGATACATAAAATTAGGAAAAAAAGGCTTTTAGAGTTTTGTTTAAATGAATTAATATTATATAACTGTAATAACTTCCTGGCCAATAGGGTTTCCAATTCAATTCAAAACTAAAATTCAACTTTTAAGTGCCGACATTTCTTATTTGAAACACCGCAATAAGAACTACATGTTCCCAAATTGTATTTCATTTGCACATAACTCCAATAAATTTAATTTTGTACTTGGTATACTACTCTTAATAAGGTCCGAAATTACACCCAAATTTATTAAAAAATATAATAGTTTAATAATGCGATTTAAATATAGTTGTTTTCTTATTAACAACAGCTAAAAATAAACTATTTCAAGAAACCATTTTCATTTTAATTCAATGATATAACATTCTTTAATAGTAAATTGGTCCTTAATTTTTCATTCACTTGCTGGTTATTAGTATATTTATTAATACCTTTAATGTATTTCTAAAACTGCACAAATTGATTACTAGTCAAGAATTACTTATAATTTTAAATGAAATATAGATGCATAATTTATAATGCAAGCTGAGAAATCGAACAAACATTTATTATTTAAAAAATCGCTTAAGCCATAAATAGAACTATTGACTTGGGCCATCAATATTTTAATATTGACTTGATACACTTTTACAATAATTTAGTGCACGACACCATGTGTACATTCGGTATAAAAGGCGTTAAACAATTACATTACATTTGTGTGTATTCGTAAATCTTTAAATATTTGCATTAACCTAGCATGTTTATTTGTAAACATGTCTGGTGCCTTGACTTATTACAAAGAACGCCAGTTGCGTCCGCGTTATAAAGCACTTGTACAGATCAAACATTTGATATTTAACTTTTCCACTGTGCCTCTAGACACCTGTTGACTTTTTGTGCGCAATAATTAAATCCGCAAAAATTGATCGCGGGAAGAAGCGTAATTGGTCTACGGACCGAAAACATTCTGAATACAAAGGGCTTCATTACATCGGGGTCCCTATTCGCCCTTTTCGGTTTTCTCTTTAACAACGGCACAAGAAGTATGTTATTAAATGGCATGTGAAGAACGACCGCCTGTTATGATCTATGGGATGTAAATGATATAATGCAGAAAAGCCCTAAACCTTAAACTCGCTCGGTCGGATATGGAGGAGCTCTCGTGCCACGCTATTTTGACTTCTTATGGTGGCATAAATCCACCCCTGAAATTCATCTTGATTCACTAGATGCTAATTCCAAGCGAAGTTAAATCGAGTGGATGAATATTTTTATTATTTCTTGAAATTGCAAGCGTCATTTGCATTTGCATTTGCAATTCCATTCATGCACCAGCCAATATCTATTCATTGAAATATGCTGCAAATATCTATGCTATTTATTTAATTATAAATAAACTAAAAATGCAATTATAGTTAACAAAATTTATTATTATTAATTTAACTCTAGTAATAAAACGGTAATTATTACTACATAAATCATTAAGGTTTGTAAAATACTAAGGAATTTGAGAAAATTGCAAAATAATATTTATATTATTTTTATTTCAGTTTTAAATATTGCACTAATATTAAACTATTATAGAAACATTGTATTTCGGCTGAAATTAAAATTTTAATTTTAGTGGAAATTTTTATAAACCATTGAACATCAATGACGAAATAGCGATCGGTAACAGAGAAACGATATTTAACATATACAATGTAGAGGATCTACACCATTTATTGCCAGTTTTATTTAAATTGCAAAATTTACGTTCGCGCTCTCCACTATGCCGTAAGCCCGGGATTTATTGCACATAATTAACAGTTGACTGTATGAAATAGACGATGTATGTAAATAAAAGTGGGTTTAATGTATTGTGTATTCCCGTTATTTAGTTATATTTTTATATGATTGAAATTAACACGGAATATTTATTGATCATATGATTTATTGATTACTCTTTACATATAATTAGTAGGAACATTTGAAGGAATGATATATAAATTAACTTTTGGATTTGTACGTTTGAGATTTTAAAAACGATGTATTTCTTGATTTTTATAAGTTTACATTACTACGATCAATAATAATACAGTGACTACTATAACGCTACTATCTCTAGTAAATTATATATTATAATGTTTATGAATGAAGGCGATGAGTCCTATTTATAATAAAATAAACTGCAAGCTAAACAGGATGACATCTGGTGCATGATGCAATCCTTATTGCGCATTAAATAAATGAAAAGTTAGCTATGCATATGAGATGAATAATATTAATTGTTAAATATTAAAATATAACAATAAAATGTCCTTTGTGGCCGCAAGGTTACTCCTCTCCCCCTAGATCCGACACACACCGGGAGGCGAATTGTTGTCTTCAGAAACGGTCACTGCTGTTTTTCTTTTTAGGTATCTTAACACTAGGTCCACTACACATAATAAAATTTTGAGGTACACAAATATTGGCCGTACATTAATTTGAAGGGATATTGCTCTGTCTTCGAGAGGAACTTGGGAATATATTGGGACGTCGTCTAATTTAAGTCTTTTAAAGTTTATTTTGAAATTATTTAGTTTTGGGTTATCAGTTTGTGGTTCACGGCACTCACTATCACTGGTGTTGATTCTTCGATTTTTTTCTGTGGTCCCTGTAGTAGAACTTGTACCCTTGAGGTTGGATAATGAAGACTCCTTGAAGGTCTTGGTTTTCTTGTTTTTCTGAGCATGTTGTTCGTATCCTTTTTTTGGATACGAAGACAACGAGGAACTGATCGATGTACGGAACCTTTTCTCAATGATTTTTTTCAATCTTTAATTTTGTAAATTGTCTTTGCATTGATATTGTTTTTTTGTTTTGTTTTTAAGCACATATCCCTTAGAAGCTTTTTAAATCATTAAATCATTTCTTGATTTTAATAGTAGTTTGACGTTTGAAATTTCGGAATTACATATTTCGACTCTAATTTCATAGGTATTAGATACATTCTATAAAGGTCAAAAGAATGTTCATAGTTAATTGGTGGGGATAGGAAGTAGTAAATTTCAGACTCTTTAATTTTGCAATTTACTGATATTATAGATATTTTAAATTGAAAATATTTTCTATTTTTAATTCAAAAGGTAATTTCTCATTATAATGAATTGAAATTCTTTGTAGTTCTTCAAGTAATTCTTGGGGCTAATTATATCTGGACTATCGTACTATATCCAAATTTCAATTGATTTTGGAGCTATTGTTCATTAGTAACCAAATGTGTTAAAATTTCATTCATTCTTATTTCGTCGCGCGAATTCATGTTTCCGCTTATTGTCCTAATTATTGTACTATCGATCAGACCTTTTTTTGTACGTTTTATTTTGGCACCCAATTCTATAGTTTTAATTTTGTGTGTTATTGAATTTTGGGAGTAATTTAGCATCTCTTCATAATTTTGGTATTGATTTTTAAATTTGGAAATATTACTTGTAGTATATCTTAGAAATTCATATTGTCTATTTAATTTGTAAACTTTTTCAAATATAGAGCTCAGATCATAGTGATGTACTAATGTGTACTCGTATTTAGTTTTCTCTAGTTTAGTTAATCCTAAATTTATGGGGAATAGTCCTGCATTTTCGGTAATATTCCTAATTTCGAAGATAGTCACGTGAGTGATGAAGAGTAATCTAAAATTGATGATTAATTATCTATTAGAAACATTGTCAGCATATCTTTCAAAAAATGATTTTCTTTCTTGAACTAGACTAGGTGACACAAATGAATTACCAGGTAAACTGTCGTCTAATTAAGGTGCGCCAAGGTACATGGTTATTTCTACTTGTGAATATGTATTCTACCATAGCTTTAACAGTCTTATAATTTAATTGGTCCAGGCTTGCTAATTTAATAATGTTTTTATCTATACAAAATGGTTTTAAGGTCAATAATGTTTTAAATAGGAATTCTAGTGTAGGTTTATCATAATATTGTTTCTTGTTATTAGATATATAATGTAACGTTCCTCTTCTAAAATATGACAGAGTGAATATAATTGTGGGTTTTGTTTAGTTCCCTAATTTTGCCGAATCTTACTTTAAATTCCTGGGCTGTGCCTACACTCATTTTTAAATCTTGGCTAACACAATGGGCAAGAGAAGTATTCCCTACAAATGTACACATTTGCTTCGGAAATATATTATTATTATTATTATTACTTTCTAGGCCCTATCATCTCATTTAAGTCCATAAACCGTACTATTACAGGGGTTTTAGCAATTATACTGAGTAAACTCTTTAATAAATAAACCAATATATTGAGTAAATATTTCACTGCCTTTATCTTAACCCTTTAAATCCAGTTAGTAGCATAATTTCCAATATACTTATTAGAGAATGAGAATGAGAATGAGAAAATTATTCAGAACTTTAAAATACATTGCAATCACTTTATTAATTTTTAATATATCCAAGAGAACCATATTCAAATAAATGTGAACAGAAAACTCAAATTGTTAAACGGTTTTATGGAGGTTATTCTATGAATGAAGTCGCAAATAATTTAATTGTTTTGGCATATGATGTGATAGTAAACACCAGTTCGGTTTCCATGTCATACATTTGTTTGAGAAAACTGGTTTTGTAAATCCATCATGTAAGTACTCTAAGGAACGGAGGCCTAAAATTGAAGAATGCGGGAAATTATAATATAAAATGATAACAGAAAATGACACGTTATCATCAAGAGCTCTTGCAGAAAAACCAGAAATTAATTCCGGAAAATCAGAAGTGCATAGACTACTTAAAAAGAATGATTTTAAGTATTTTAAAGTCAAAACAACACAAGAGGTTTTCGCGGATGACTATAGTCGTCGAATGGAATTTTGTGAAGATGTGATGGATAGAGTAAACAATAATTACGAACTTTTTCGAAATATTCTGTTTAGTGACGAATCGACTTGCCCGTAACATGGTCGTCTTAATCCTTCGGTAGTGAGATTCTAGTCCCAAAAAACCAAACACTGAAGAATAAATTTACGAACTCAGTACCCCCAAAAACTTAACGTTTGGACAGGCATTGTGGGGACACAATTATGGAACCCTTTTTTATTGAGGGAAATCTAAAAAGAATTTGCAACTGCTTGAGAATCAAGTGAGACCAGCAGTACAAGGCTTACAGAATATTAATATGGCCCACATCAGGACGACGGATGTCCTGCTCATAATGCGGCTAGGGAATATTTAAATCAAATATTTTCCCGTCGCATTATTAGCACCAAAGAAGACATAAAATAGTAATATTAGATAGATAGATGTTATATGGGTGGCACCAGCGCCTGTTCCACCGCGATTTTTTCAGATCTATTATGGATCCACTGTTTATCTCAGATGATAAGCACTAGCTTTGCCTATTTGATTAGTCCTATTAGCCCTGCCAGAGGGTCTTGGGTATAGGTCTCCGCGCTTGGGTTTGTAGTGCCCAGCTTTTGATATCTAATCCTCACTAGACCCTCGCAGTGGCATAGAATGTTGAACGATTCCTCTTCTTCCCCTAGGCAGAATCTGCATGGTGCTTCTTCCACCAGGCCTATTTTGCTCATATGTTTGTTGAGCTTGCAGTGTCCTGTTATTAAACCTACTATTGTTTTGATCATGCTTTTGTCTTGGTTCAGAAGTTCCTTGACGAAAATGTGTAATGAATGAAGATGTGTAATGGTGGTATATTCAAGATGACTTCTAGGGCTGCTGTTGGGGTGGTGCTTAGGGCTCTGTGTACTGCTCAGGAGTCCTATCGCCCACATTTGCTTTCTCCTAGTCCACCACGCCACTGCTCCATAGGCTAGCATGGGTCTTATCACCCTAGTGTTTTTTCCGCATATTCTGCGACACCTGCCCAATGATATTGTTGCTTTTTTGGTGGATTTTGTGATGTGTGGTCTCTACATCATTTTGGCATCAAAGGTTACTCCCAGGTACTTTTCTTCCCCTACGAAGGGGAGTTCCGTAACCCCGATCTTCAGTGGCTGTAACCTTGCATTGTCCGTCTTTTTGTGAAGATGGCAATTTGTGTTTTTTGTGGATTGATTGCCAGTCGCTCCTGTTTGCACCAATTGTCTACTATGTTTAGGGCTCTTTGTGCTCGCTCCGATACAACTCCCGCGAACCGGCCCCTAATGATAATAGCTACCCTAGGCAGTGGATATCCCCTTTGGACAGTTTTCCTAGAAGGTCATCTACTAGTGTTGCCCATTGCAGTGGAGACAGCACTCCTTGTAGGCAGCCTCCCTCTGCCTTAGCATTAATGCCATAGCCCCCCAAAGTGGATATGATTGTCCATTTCTCTAGGCTGGCCTTTATCCATTAGCAAAGGCTTGGCGGGACTTCTTTCCTTGCTTGTGCCTCCACGAGAGAGGTTGTTGTGACGTTGTTATACGCCCCTTCTATATACAGATATGTGGCCATGGTTATATCTTTGGTTCCATTGAGTTTGTGATGAGCCTGTTTAGGTCGTCCAGCGCCGAGTCCGTTGACTTACCCGGCTGATATGCATATTGCCTGTTATTGAGGGGATCTTTCCCCAGTATCTCGTCCCTTATGTGCCTATCTATCAAGCTTTCCATTGTTTTTAGTAAGAATGAAAATAGGCTGATAGGTCTGTATGACTTTGGCGTTAGATCAACTATTCTGCCTACCTTGGGTAGGTAGATTACCCTTTCGCTTTGCCATGATTTTAGTATATATTCCTATGCCAGGCAGTTTTTGAAGATTTTGACAGGTGCGGCACCAGTTCCTCTATTCTCATTTGTAACAGAATGGGATAAATCCCATTCGGTCCCGCGGACTTGTACGGTTGGAACCTGGTGATGGGTCATTTAATTTTAGTGGGTCTTATGACCTGCTTGGCTAATCTCCAGTCCTTTCGGTCGGGCCTTTTAGGTCTTTGGCTGGGATTGTCTGGCTTGTTATGTTCTGCTAGAATTGTTGAGGCTGGAAAGTGATCTTTTAATGGTTCTTTGAGACTTTCCTACATTGTTTCTATGTAGGTACCTTCCAGTTTCTTGAGGAAGCTTACCTCTTTAGCAACACTGCCGTCCTTAGCCAGGACTTTGTGAATTGTTGAATATGCCGGAGTGTCGTTAATCTCCTCGCAGAACTTCCTCCACGAGTCCCTTTTGGTTTCTCGGATTTCTTTATTACATTGATTGAGCTTTTCTCTGTAGGTGTCCCAGTCCTGGTTGTTTTTGGCCCTATTTAATAGCCTTCGAACCTCGATCCTCATCTTTTCGAGGTTCTTGTTCCACCAGACTTTTCCGCAGCCCCTCTGCTTGGCCGTTTTTCGGGGCACTTTTCCAGATAAGCCGTCCTGATGGCGTCATTGATTTGTTCCACTGCCAGCTCGAACCCATCCATCTCTCTTGTCGATGCTGTACCTCCCTTGAGAGCTTCTCTTAAATAGTGATATTAAAATATGTTCTAAATATGTTTCCCTTTGATTCCCTATTTTATTACAGAGAAATTACTGATTATTTCCCTTTAGTCAGTCTATTATTGTATGACTCAGCTATGCAAAAAACGAGCGTGATTATTAAGTATGTTTAATTGTGATGTTGAGATTATTAGGTTTTATTAATATCTCGAATTGAATTTTATTATTTATATACAAATAAAATTATTGTCGTTTTCTGGCTTTAAAATGAATTAATATTTTATAAGCATATTGTTAATTAAATTACTTAACTGGCTAAGCTGATGTGTCATTAAAACACGCTACTACGTCATCTACATATCTAAATTAAAAAATTGTGTATTTTTGAGGGTTGTAATAGATTTTAATTTTTGTGGTAATTTCAAGGGGTTCTAACGACATGGTTAGGAGTGAAAAATGTAATGTTGATTAATTATGTTACCTAAAATTCTTCAGTGCTCTTAAAATATGAAACTACCGGATCACTTTGTAGATTATGTTTCTGAGTTTTAGTTAGACCATATGGGCCAGTGTTTGGAATTTGATGTAAAATTTGGAACTTTACGAAGTTTCGTACATCTTGTCTAAATAATTTGTATTTTCTTATACTATTATTGCGTTTTCTGCCTAACTGAATATAGACCTAAAAAAAATTCAAATTTGAACTGTTTTAATAATATTTCAACATTTCAAATAAAATTAATTATACTGAACCGGTTAAACCGAAGGAAATTTTAGTAAAAGATGCAACGAAAATTTTCGCTCATTTAGACTAAACCATACGAACAGCATAATTTTTAATCATAGTTCTGAATGTAAAGATCGTTTTCCATAATTAGACAAATTAAAAATATTATACACCCACATCAAAATCTTTATTATCAATATGTTAACTACAGAACATTGACATTGTAGAACAAGTCAAAGTAACTGGTATTAATCTACGTAAAATACAAATGGGTTTATATTATTTTAGCCTTCCCAAATTGCAAAAAATAGTCAATATAACTACTTATTCGAGTAACATGCACTGACTTTAAACACACCACTAATTGTATATATATATATATATATATATATATATATATATATATATATAAAATTGCAATTCTTTATTAATTTTGCTTAATAATGATTTGCATAAGTTAAATATCTAGTCAATTGTTATTTTAATAATCAGTGATATAAACCATAGAAACAAACTTCACGATAGTTGTGACCGTTACTAGGTGGTTATCCATATTTAAACACATATTATTATTATTATTATTAAATGGTAAAAACATAGTAAGTGTTAAAACATAGAAATAAAAATAAAATAAAAAACCGAAAACACAGTAGAAATCATTTTATTTTCATATTATTTTGTACAATTGTAAGGGAAAAAAAATTCTCTTCGATTCAACAAACTTTATGAAAAAAAATATTAATTATGTGTTGATGCACACTTTCTAAGGCACCTAGATTCGCTTCTAATTAGGAGATTAATGTCCTCCTGTGGTGTCTCATTCGAAGCAATTACTACCGCATTCGGAAGTGCTACTTAAGTTTGAGGGGGATGCGTACCGGTGGTATGCATTTGATTGTTCTATTAGACGTGTGCAGCATATTTATTAGTTTCTTCAAGTATCATATCTAATATTTGGTGTGTGAATAATCATTTAAATAAAGCATAATGGTAATTACAGTCGGTGTCTTCAATTAAAAATGCGTCTTCTCTAGAATATTAATTTATTATTGGACTTCATTTTCTTGTTTCCTGCCATTCACTATCTTCTTCAGTCTTCTCCTAAGGATAAAAAGAATATTTTCGATTTTGATTTATTTTTCCTGCTTAAATGCAGAACTTCGTCCGGCAAATCACTTACTTCCATTTATTTGTATCAAATAAAAAAATACTATATAATCAATTCACCTTACTATTAAATATTCTGAGAATCGTTTCAACCTCGATATCTAGACATACGTTCATCGGTGAAGTAATTACAATTCAACCAATTTGTATGTGGTGGCCCGCGCGCTTCTAGTAGGGTATGCGCTAATATTTACTACCTGATGGGCTGCCAAATGTGTTTAAGTAGGGTTAAGCAATTAATGGAAATATTATTCGTGCCAGGATCGTTGATATTTCCCTGTTGTACACAATGCAGATTTACTTTAAATAAAATTAAATTGAATTAATAACAGTGAAATTTTCAAGTCACTAAGGCGAATACACCTGATTTAATTTAAAGAGATAAAAGAGAACAAGTTTTGACAATCATTTATTTGTGAGATTTTTATTTATCGATATTTGTTTAAGATTCGCAGTAATTTGAAAATGCTTTATTACCGCAAATGAATAATTTAAAACGTTTTATAAAAATATAAGAAGATATACATGTACAATACATTGTTGTCATAATCGTTATATATTTATTTAGCAGAAGAGATGACATACCAAAAAATTATATATGAATACCAATGCTACAGAAAATATGAATGCTTTATCTGATAATGAAATGCCAGTACTGCAAAAGAAAGCAAATTGACAACCCATAAGTAATAATTGTATCTAAATTGCTATTATTTTGCGGTTGGTGCATTTTTCGCCATTGCCTACCTTTAAAATCAAAAATAAATGCCATAAAAGTTTTTGCAATTATTGCTTTACAAGATATTATTTTAAAAAATAAAAAATTTGCTAGGAACAAAAACTCAATTCTATTTTTTCTAGAAAAATGCAACAGAAAAATGTTTCCATGTCTATCATTTTCTCCCCATCTAAGAAAAGCGAAATTTATCTCTTAGAAGACTTATAAGATATCACAATCTAACGTTGTTAGGCACATTAAAGAAATGCAATTGCAATTACATTGTGTTTTCACATATACAGGGTCGCTGGTATGTATGAAAACGGTCGAATATCTCCTAAAGTAAGAGAGCTAGCGAAAAATGTTAAGATACAAAAGTTTTAGGATTTTTTAAAAACTATTCGAATAAAGATAAATTACAGGATCAGTTAAAAAGTCAGAACGAAACAAACTTGCTTTTTCTTTAATGAAACACCCCGTATATTGTTCCATATTTCAATTCATCTCGAAATTCTACACAAACTATGTTTTCCAGCTCCTAGATGTATATTTCTGGGTTTCTTTGCAATTTTTCTTCGGAATCTGCTATTAGTGTTATATCGTCTGCAAACATTAATATTAGCATTTTTAACAGTTCCATGTTCCGATGCAAATAGTAAAGGGCTTAATATATAACCTTGTCTTAGTCCTACTTTGGCCTTGAACTGCTATGGTTCTTTATTTTTTATTCTTACTTTATTTTTGTTATTTCTGTATAACTTCTTTACTAAGTATTCTATTTCTCTTTTTTTAAGTACAAGGTGGGGCAAAAGTCCCGCTACTATTTTGATTGCCTATAACGTTGATCAAAGAAAAGATAAGTAAGTTTGGTTATCATAAAATGTTTATTTGGTCTTTACATTTTTTTCGTTATGATTGGAAAATTATATTGGCTAAATGGTGACCGCAATTCGCTATGCAACTTTCGGCTCTTTTTAGGGCATTTTTCATAACATTCTTCAACATATCGGGCTGAATATCTTTAATTTCGTGACGGATATTGTCTTTAAGATGTTGAATCGTTTGTAGCTTATTCACATAAACTTTTGATTTAAAAAAAAAAACCATAAGAAAAAGTCTGCTGCTGTTAAATCCGGAGATCTGGCTGGCCATGCCAAATCGCCACCTCGCAAAATTAGTCTTCGTGGAAAAACGTCATTCAATAATTGAATTGTTGAACGAGCTGTTTGTGCTGTGGCCCCATCTTGCTGAAACCACATGTCCTCTAGTCCTCGCTCTTCCATTTTAGGTACAAGAAAATTTCTAATCATATCTTGGTACCGTTCAGCATTAACAGTAACTTCAACACCTTGGTCATTTACAAAAAAAAAATAGGGACCAATGATGTTTCCAGCATGAATACCACACCATACAGTTGTTTTTAGTGGATGCAATGATATTTCATGAATTAATTGAGGATGGTGTGTTCCCCAAAACCGACTGTTCTGTTTCTTGACGTGGCCACTGAGAAGAAAATGGGCTTCATCGCTCATTATCAATTTAGACGAAAAATCTTCAATTTCACCAGACAACCTTAGGATTGCATTACTGTACTCAACTCGTTGATCATGATCTCTCGGTGGCAATTTTTGGGCTAATTGAATTTTTTACGGGAACATTTTCAAATCAGTTTTCAAAATTCGCCTTAAACTGCGTGCAGAAATGTGTAACTGGGAACCACGTCTCCGAATTGATGTTTCTGGAGACTCTCCAACACTATCGCGCACCAGAGCTACATTTTCAGCGTTGCGAGATATCCGCTGTCGTACCGTCCTGTTGAAAATTCGCATGTAAACGATAAATTGTGGTTTTGTGAGGCACTGAACGATAAGATATATTTGACGCAATTTCCGCTGAGTGGCCATAATGGAACGATTATTTTCAATAAATATCTTCACAATTTCTGCTCATTCTTGTGGCGTATATTTATCCATAATAAAATTTGGACGTCTACACAACACAATGGTTAAAGCGAAACTGAGCTAAACATCACATAACCAAGATGGCGCGCAATCAAAATGGTAGCGGGACTTTTGCCCCACCTTGTATATGCTATATGTCCTTCTTACCCTGTCATATGCTTTTTTAGGTCGATGAAGCATACGTCTATTTTTTGTTCTCTTTTTTATCATCGTATCTCTTAGTTGTCTCAATATGTACATTAAGTCTTGTGTGCTTCTATTCTTTCTGAATCCGTGTTGTTCTTCTCCTCCCATTTGTTGATCTAATTTTTCTTTTATTCTTGCCTCTATTATCCTAGCAAAGATTTTCTGGTATGCTTGTGAGTGTAATACCACTGTAGAATACTTGAAACTGACCTAAAAAGCTGCAAATTATAATTGTGTTGTATGATGGCGGCGTTCACTTGGTGGTGCATTTTGATAAAAAGTTTAAATAAAACACTTTGTTTTACTACTATATTTTGGATAACTGTGACTAGTTTTGATCATAAGCTGAGCATTATCAAACATAAAGTACCTACATTTATTACAAACGTTGCTTATATACTATCGAACAGAGGAGAATACATTACGACGTTCTGGTCATTAAGAATGTTAAGAATGGAAAAACCCAGATTAATTTTGGCTTTATGAATTTCGAGTGCTTTCAGTAAATCAATTTTAGGACCTTTATCGGTAAAGTGGATTACTAAAAGTACACCCTTTCCGAAATTATGTTTGTTTTCTTTGCAAAAGTCGAATTATTATATTTTAAGCGATGGCCAATGTAAATTTCTTTACAAACTTTGTTTGCCAAAATATTATCATAAAGATGTCATCTATAGTTTAAGCGACGCTTAATTTATGGTAATATATTGATTGACGGTTTACCCTAAGAGTTAAATACCCTAAAATAAAACTCGTTTCCCTGTCACCAACTGCGCTACACTAATGAGATTCTAAATAGATTGAAACCGGTATTTGGATGTTGTTGACAGGAATCAATAATAAACTTTGTTTCTGTATATTATAAAATATATAATGGTATAAAAAGTAATTTATTTAATTTTTTCATCTTTTCTTTTTAGTTCTTTTTACCTATTTCTCCTAGTTTCGTGCTTCATATTTTCTTATATTCTTAGTTAAGTTTATGTTTTACTGGTAGATAATTTTGAGTACCTTCACGAAGAGTTCTTTCTTCTTTTTATGCAAAAGCAAAACTATGCTTATATTTGATTTCTTCGAGCTTTTCTCTTTTTCGTATATTGGCGTCCTTTTTAATATATCTTGGTAGTTTTTTATATTCTCTTCTTTCTCATCTTATGCAACGTTAATATTATGCCTATATTAAACTCCTTCCTTATTTCTCTGTGATTTGGGTTTGATCCATATATTTCATTCACTACATTAAATTCTCTATTCCCTCCGCTAATAAGTTCATTACTTTTTATTACATCTTTTATTTAAATGCTCGTTATTCTCAATTATTTCTCCTGGTCAATTGCTCTATCTTTAGTTCGGTTAGTTTAAAGCTTATTTAGAATTGAATTTGCTTAAATATGGTCTGTTTATTTGAAGCTTACAATATTAAAATAATAAATTTTATACTAAATTAAATTATAGATAAAATGTAGAGTTATATTTTGTTAAAAAATAATAAACTACCGATTTAATATTTTCTATCATCTTTATTCATATACGATAAAATATCGTGTAATTTTATGCACGATTAATACTCATTTAGTTGTTATTTATATATAATTCACTTTTATAGGTAAATAAAAATGCATCAAATTAAAAAGTATTACAATAACAATGCAATGACAAATAAATAAATATGTTTTATATGTAATTTTTCTTTGTTATCAATCATATCTGCCATTATTAATGATGTTATAGACAGGTATAATGGGTATTTTATATAAAATATGTTTTTCAAATGATTTATATACCTATATATCATGTAAGTGATATATAATAATACCAGTTGAAAATCAATTATAATTCATGTGATAAATAATAGCTTTTCGAAAATATGTATTGATTCGTTCGCTATAAAATTTACATTTAAAGAGAAACTTTATGAATACTAATAGAAAATAAACTTCTAATCTAAAAATATCTAATATTTCATTTACTATTATAAAGTAATTATAATTACAATGATGGCCTTTTATACAACTAAGGGTATTTATTTTTAAAATGTTTCAAATTGATATAATTATTAATAAGATGTCTTACCTTACTACAACCAATTTACAGATGAAAACTCGCACATTTATTTAAATAATAGGAGCATATGTTTACTAGTTGGTATTATGATTGGGTAATTGACTATATTTTTTTATAGGAAAAGACTTTCTTAACTATACACATAAAGTTTATTTTTTTTAACTAAAAAGGTAACATGGACAGTTTTAACCCTCGTAATAACTTTTATAGCTACCATAATGTAACATAAAACAGTTACCGTTTTTTTTTGTGTGTGAGTGATGAGTGCACTGTGGCGTAATGACAAAGACGAGGAGCGAAATATCTAGAAACTCTAAATGGTCTTCCGTGGAACGCGCTCGTACAGTTTTCCGTAAAAAAATTAGAGACAAATGGTTCGTTTCATTTTCACACTGATTTTTTTTGCGTTGCAACGTCGTTAGCACTATTTATCGTTTTTCATTCAGTCGAGGAGATATTTGTTGCTTTGGAAATTTATATAAATATATGGTATAACGTGTACATATAGTGGGCTTTGTTGGAAAAACTGTTCTGTTTCCTCTGCAACGCTAAAATCAATATGGCGTTGCTGTTGAATGCACAATGTAAATGCCCCGCTTGCATTTTCATAAATTAACTGCGATTCGCCCAGCCGGAGGTGAAAATTTTTTGCGTGAAAGGTTTAGTATGCACAAAAAAATATTATATAATATAATTTTATATTTGCAAATATATGTATTTTATACACTGTATAACAAATGTTAAATATTTTATTAACGAAATATGATTTTTTACATTTTCATTATTATGTATGTCGTACCAGTTTACACATTTATTTAATTTTGTTAAATTATTGTTCTCCTGTAAACAACTACTACGAACCAGTTTCGACTTATTTGCATCTCGTCAACGCAGTGTAATCGCATTTCGGAGTCTCTATAGGTTACATGAACCTCTAGTTATATATTATTAATTTTAATAAAATGATACTATTTGCTTACATTTTATTTAATGTAATGTAAACTATATTGAATTAACAATAAACATTATTATTATTGCTACTACTAAACATCTTTATTTACAGAAAAAAATACAATACTATAATAAGTTAAATAAATTCTAATGTGAGACACTGGGTTTTAGTTTTCTGTCCAACGGCTATCGACCCGCAGTCTTTCAGCCTGTAATTATCTGTCATACAAAAGTCATGATTGCTAATGTCTTGTTGGGTTAACTGTCTGTTGTTCTTCAAACGTCATGATCGCTAATGTCATTGAGAAGTAATGTGATGAATTGATAAATGGTGATTTCGTGGTGTTTATATGGAGGTGTTGTAAGGGGATTGCGGGGGATACACATAAGGTTGAGGATCTCTAGGTTATGTGGGTTGGTAGCAAATTTTTGGGCGAGGAATGAAAGGAGTTCATCAATGGGAGTTAGATTAGTTAAATGGTATAGGAGGGTATTTGATGGGTTGTGTATGGGATTGAGTGGGTGTCTAATTTTTGTTAGTGTACGAAGGGCTGATACCTGGATATTTTTAAGGACAGAAGGACGAGGCTTATGGAAAAGGATAGCAGCATATTCAAGAAGAGGTGGGCAGATCATTTTGTAAATATTAACAGCTGTTTTTGTTTTTATGCCCTGATTTTTGTACGTGAGTCTTCTGAAATGCCGTGCTCTCTTCTTGACATTTGCTTTGAGGTTTTGGGAGTGAATTTTAAATGTTAGTTTGCGGTCAAATGTAATTCCAAGGTATTTGCAGGAAGGAGATGGTGAAATGGAATGGTTATTAATGATTACTGTGAATGGTGAATTATGGGAACGGTGAAAAGGAATTAAAAGGTGAGATTTATTGGGGTTGATTGTTATTCTCCATTTTGCAAACCATGATTGTATGGTATCGATCAGCCTTTGAAGGGTGGTGAGTGCCTTATGCAGAGTGGGGGCATGTACTACTAAGGCTGGGTCATCTGCGTACAGGAGCGGGTAAACTGAAGGATTTAGGTAATGTGGATCAGGGTTATAAACATCATGAACAAAGATATTGTAAATGATTGGTGATAAAGGAGAGCCTTGAGGGACAACTTGTTGGGGGATAAATGCACGTGATAGGGTGTTGCGGATTCTAACTTGTAGGAGTCTGTTGGATAGGTAGTTGTCAATTAGGTTAAGAAGGTGGGGTGGGATCTTTAAAGAGTTGCATTTAAACAGCAGACCCCGATGCTAGACTGAGTCAAAATCTTTTTATATGTCTAATAAGACCACCTCTGATTTGTTCCAAACCAAATTGGTAAGGAGGGATGCGGTGGAATATATGGGGCATTAATTTGAGTTATAATATGGTTTCAAAGGTGTTACCCGAGACTGGAAGCAGAGTAACTGGGCGAAAGCTTGACATATATATGTTATAATACCCTGCTTCCACTCGTTGGGTATGGACTGGGAATAATATATATGGTTAAATATTTTTAGGATGTATTTGTGGATGTTATCTGAAAAGGATTTAAGGATAGTTCTAGGAACATTGTCGTAACCGGGGGCAGTATTTTTACCTTTGTATAGGCAAATAAAATATTCCTTCTCTTTTATATCGTCCTCGGGGATATAGGGAATGGGGGGAGTTTTAAATTTGTCGTACCAAGTGTTTACTGAATTGATAAGGTCGTTGTCAAATGCATTATTATTATTATTTCATTTCTTTCAAAAGTAACAGTTCGAAATACTACATCTTAGAAAAGACAAGAAAAAATATCGAGAACTATTTGAATTCTTTTTTTAAATTTTTTTTTATACAGTTTCAAAACAGGCTTCAATGGTTTGTGATATAAGCTCTATAGTAAAAACAATGAGACGAGGAAATAATGTTAGTGATTATAATTAATACAATTGGTATTACATTCTAACTTAAACACACCGTTAGTTGTGACGTAGCTTTTATTAACAATAGCAAAAGTATATAAATACCAAAATATAAAAATATAATCGAGAGATTTGGATGAAAGGATATGATAGCTAGAAATATACATACTTTCTTATAGAAGAGCTTAAAGAATATAACTACAAATTTTAGATATAAGTTTCATATTTGTAGGTTATTGATATGCTCAATTCTTCAAAATAGAAAAATAGCTTTGTTAAATCAATTGTCTAAATTTTTATTAAAAAATTTATAATATCTCAGTTTACAATATTTCATTGATTTTTATGATTACTTAAAACGAGCAGCCTTTTAAGAAATGAAATTCTAGGCCCAAATTTTTTTATAAAACTATAACTGTGTATTTTTCATGCCATTAAATCGGCGTAGTGTTTGTACAGATAAAAGCTGCTGGGCGGAATTTTGCTCCTCCAATAGAATTCAAAGTAGTAATAAGTAAGTAAAAATTTTTATCAGCGTATATAGAATACCACATTTTATGAACAAGCTAAAAATATTTATAGGTGCCTTACTTTCGCCATTAAAATGTACTACGATGCATTGAAGGCCGTTACCACAAACTTTAAACTTAAAAACATTGCCTATTTGTTCTGATCTTAAAAAATATTTATTGAAATTAGATTTTGTTAATTCAATTAAATTCTTTCCTAGATTTGATATTTGTAAAAATTAAAACTAATTTTACAAATAACATATATTTTAAAACTTTTTTTTCTTCGCAGCAATCAGCGCGATCGTGTAGAAAGAAAATTAGGAATACATAAAGTATTATAAATGTAAATCCTCTAAAGAACTTGTGGAAATTTTAAGAGCATTGGATTACCGTGTGATCTCTTATATTTTTGTGATTTATAGGTAATGTACATTATTTCTATCACATCATATCTGTCTATACCTTGTTATTTGGCTATTTGTATTACAGTTATATTTTCTATTAACGCCAAATCTTTCCTCCAATTATGACCTGAATAAATAATAATACATACATTTTATGAAGGCCATCAGTAAAGTGGACAAAATTATTTCAAATTTAAGACCTCTAAGGCAGATGGGAACTTCTTTTGCTTGCAATAAAATCTCCTCTAATATAAAACATATTACTTATATTAGCTAATTAAATACTTTAAGTTGATTTCCAGTGCATATTTCAAAATACCTACAAGAAATAAAAGCGTCGTTTAGTTATAATTAGGTACAACATTTAATTTTATTTAGGTAAAACCCTATACATATTTAAATTTTACAATAACCAGAAATTGCTGAATTTGCGTTTATGATAATGATATGATAAAACGTCCTAAGGTTTATGGTATCCTATGAGTGCATGTTTGATGTTCAACACTAAGATGACTAATTCCTTATAGTGATTTCTGCTGCTCAAATTATTTATCATCATCTATCTATAATTCTTTAAATTACTAGAGGAATGTAACTCATACCAGAATAGGAATTCACGACTTGGAACAGAAAACATCCTGACGAACACTCATTGCTTGTTATTATAAAATTTTTGTGGTGATTGTATGGATTCAAAATATTACTTGTATAAAGAAGAATGAGAACCCATGAATTATATATTTTTAATTGGTATTAATGCAGATTTTACTTTGCGTTTCAAATATATCAATACTAATGCGTGCAATCAAAACTAATTTCAAAACTATTATATTTATTTATTTATTATCATCTTTGTACTCCTTTCTAAAAATGATAGAAAATGTATAATATAAAGTATGTAAAAATACTCAATATTTTATTTAATTGTTTTTTTTTAATAAAAAACGCTACTTTGTTGATATCACATTATATTATACAAAATACAAATATTATAAATATACCGGTTGTCCCGTTTGAAGACGCATCATAGGGAATTCCCATGCAAAATTTTCAATTGCAGTTTATATCTCTATTATTGAACAAAAATTATCAGTAGGTAAAGTAATCATTCTAATTTTATTCTGATCATTTTTGTTATATTAGAAGTTTTATTTGTATTCAACTTTAGTTTAAGTGTAAATATAGCTTAAAACATATGAACAAATATTGGATAATAAAATCATCAAAATAGTAGTTGCTGTGAAAAGTCACTGCTTATCACAAACAAATAATTAAATTCATAATGAGTGCTTACACCACAAAAGGAATAGTTCAGTGCTTTTAAAAGTCAGTATATAAAATCTAAAATTATAGATGGCGAGTTTAAAGGCACAAATTCATTATTCTTGTTGAAACGATTTAATTCAAGAGGTACCATTGCCCTAACCAGAATAAGACTATTTTTAGTATTTTTCATTTATTGTGTACAAAATTTTAAAATCCAGTTAAATTACAATTATTAGACTATTCAAAATAATGCTTATATATTAACATAAAGGATTATTTCAAGAAAATATAACAAATAAATCGTTACTTTTGAAAGGGAGTTATATCAGTTATTTTGCAAATGCTTATTTTTAAATATTTTTACTGTGTATCTTTTTTGTATTTAAATAATTTCTCACTTGAGCTGCATTATATGCAGAGCATCCTTCCTGATGTAATCATATCTCATTATAACCAGCGATTTCTGTAATTTGATCGGGATTTTATTTTTTAATAAATCTAAATACTTTAATTTGCCTTCAATATAAATTACTGCCCATCCATTTTTTACAAGATTTTGTGGATATTCAGTTTTTGATGTGGCAATATGAAGAATTTTTTGAGACCAATGGCGTTTATTTTCTTCGTTATTTTCAGACACCAAATAGAAAGTACATTTATCTGCAAAACACACAGTATTTGGAAACCTCTTATTCGCGTTACACCAAAATTTACATTCAAAATCTTGAATCTGGATCAACTGCTAGGAGTTCTTGGTGATTTCGGCTTTTATAGGGTAGGTAACTTTAAAATTCGATGAATGGTAGATTTGTTGTCATCACATTCCGAAGCTACTTTTCTTACACTTAATGTTAGATTTACTGTTATCCTTGCCAACACATTTATAGTTTCTTCAGTTGTCCTACTTTTATTCCTAACAATATATTCATCGTTTACGCAACCATTCTCCTCAAATTTCTGATCAATTCTAATAATTGCTGATTGATACGGCACTGGACGGGTTTAAAAATTTATATTTATTTATTATTGGATATATGAATAACTCCAAATTTTATAAAAAATATTACAAAGAATTTAGCTCGTAGGACTTGCAGGCGGAGTTCACTGTGTGTTCTTCCACTCAAACCTTTTATTTGCTTCATGTGATCAAATTTCCTATCGACCCAGTATTTTCACCATTTGGTATAATATTTTAGCCATTAGGGCATATTTAAGTCCATTTTAAATGGAGCTATTTTAATGACTTTTGATTGTCAATTTTAAATCAAAATAAGTCACAAATAGCACGCGAAGAATGTCCGCCAAAACTCAATTTGAAGATCTAAATAAAAAAGTTTCTTTTGTGGTGTAAGCACTCATTTTGAATTCAATTATATAATTCAAATATTACAATAATTATTTCTTTGCGGCTTAATCAATTTGGATGACAAACACTGACTTTTTACAGCAACTACTATGTTGAGGACTTTACTATCGAATATTTGTTCCCACTTTTTAAGCTATATTTCGATTAAAACTAAAGTTGAAACAAAAATAAAACCTCCAAATTAATTTTGGTACATAAAGGAATCATTTTAATTTTATTCTGACCATTTTCCTTCAATAATAGAGATTCAAACTCCAATTAATATATTTGTATTTTAGTAAGTGTTTTTATTTGTATTTAAAATCAATTTTATATTAAAGCTGTACTGAAGAGAGCGAAAGTTCGAATCACGTGTCTGCAGATGATTATAAACTTGAATGCTAGATTTTTTAATTGCTTTTGCTAATTTAAGTTAATGAAATCAGTTTAAAATTCATTTTTCAAAATTTTTCATGTTATAGTTACATTTAAACAATCTAAAGTACATTTTATCATTTATTAGTTTATTCAACAGAAATAATTTCATTCAAATTAGTGTTGCTTTGATAGTTGTACTATTTGTAACACGCAAATTAATTTGTATTATTCAATGTCTGTCAAAGTATTAGCTAGAGAAATAGTTGTTTCAAATTAATTTGTTTTATAGTCTTAGTAAGACTCATTGTTGTAGATTCACGAAATGTTTTCGTATTTTTAAATTTATTATCCAATTAATAATTTTACATGGGAATTCCCTTGATGCGTCTTCAAACGGGACACACGGTATAATATAATATACACTGTGTTCTAATTTCGATGCTCACCATTGGTATCTCTGTTATTAAAAGAGATAGAGCAATGGTTAAATGGAAAATGTTTTGCAAAAATTAGTGCTCATATCAAATCCCATTTCAAATTCACTTTAACTTTTTCGATTTTAAGATATTTCTAAAAAAGTTGCTAATTTTAATTTTCCTCAATAACTCGATAACGCCTAACCCGATCGCTATTAAACCTTTGCATTATTAAGACACATTTTAGGATAATCAATTTTTTTGTGTAAACAGAAACCCCTGATTCGCATTTGTTTCGAGGTTATTCTCGTGGTTTCAATCGTTACAATGAGCATGTATGGTCTATGAAGACAATTTGACTGCAGATGGGTATTTTTAATGACCGATTACATCGATGACAACATTTGTCCCAACCGCCCCCATTAGATTCTTATTTATGGGGAGCTATATCCACCGATTACAATGTCTTGCGAAATAAGATCATTACAACTTGAAGGACCAAACTAAGAAGAACGGATGTGTTATGATCAATACAAAATTTAAGAAGACGCATACAGCTATGCTTGGAGATGGAGGATGGGCCATTCGAGCACCTCTAATGATTTTTTTAAATTTACTCATTTCTAATGCCCTAATTTAATTCTATGTAATGAATCTGAATAATTATGTCTACATTTCATATCTTATAATAAAATAGGAATAGAAAACAAGTTTGCAATAGTTTTGTATTATTATTGAATAAATTGCTTTATTAAATAAGAGCGTAGCTGTCATTTCCAAGGCACTCTTTGCAAACGATTTTCGTTGGCCGAAAAAGCAGTTGGGACCTTCAAAAAACATGTTTTAGAGACATTTTCTGCCTGAACAAAGTGCTTTGAAGGATGGTCCAATCGCAGACAAAAGTGTATAGGTTTTAAAGGCAATTATTTTGAAAAGTAATAACAATATTTTTGATAAAATTAATTTGTTTCATCTTTCTATTATCAATACATAATTAGCAACCCTCATATTAGTCAACAACAATTTCTTCTTTATACCTCTACCTACAGTAGGACAAATTACGTTTAAATAGAAAAGGAAAAATAAAATCAGTTATATAAAATATAATAATAATTGGAAAAATATCTGAATAAGAAGGAAAAAATTCAAAACGGAGAAATTGAAACTAGCTACCGAACTTATCTTAAATATTCTAGATTTTAAAACATAAATAAAAACACAGATAATTGAAGTTATTTAAAAAAATTCAAATAATTCGTTGTTCACTTGTTCATTTTGTAAATCAAGAATAAGAAATTACTGCAGGCATATCGCGCGAATTTAAAGTAAGTTTTTTTTGTAATTATGGAACTCTCTAGTTAAAACCAACAAATATACCCTATTTATCACATTAATTATAGTTTTAGCTGATACTAGGTTGCCAATCTAAAACATTGGCCTAAAACAATTTTGTATAATTTTGTATAATTACCAATATTACAAAACTAGCGATGTCAAAATTAGGCTATGGGTTAAACCAGCTAGATTATATGAAAGCAAAAGTTTTTTAGTTTACATTTTGTAAAATTACATTATGTAGTAAAATCCTATTTTAATCTCAATGTAATTTAAATCAGATTCGTATTTACTAAGTACTTCATTTGAGCCGTCTAGTTTAGTTCAAGAAAAAAGAAATATTAAACATAAATAAAAAAACTAAAGTTAATTTTTTTAAAATTTATTAATTATTCCCAGACTAACTAACAACATTTAAACTATACCATCTCATCACGTAACTCGACAAATAAACGAACAGAAATATACAATTAAGTGCCAAATTAAAATTTACAAAAAAAGTTGTAATGATGGATTGATTTATGTTATACAAACTCGCAGCAAAAAAATAAATAATGGGATCTTAGAATATTTCGATACTAATTGAAACAAAACCCCATTAAAAATGCTAAGATCGTTTAAAATTAAAATGAGACAAAATAATATATCTAAAAGATGAAGGTTTAGGCAACGAATAACAGTTTCAATGTATACATAAGATTTTCAAAGAGATTTTAAAACCGAATTACTCGTCAATAGAAATGTACAAAATTTATTAATTATTAATAACGCCCGTTTATGTAAGATGCCATCAATCAGCGGTTCGTTGTATTTACCTTACGGCGTTTTCACCATCCAACTTGAAAAGTGAGATTCATCAAAATTATAGGGTTTTAAAAACCAAAAACTATAGAATATCAATGCTAGTAGGTGTTATAAAACAAATTGAATGAATAATCGTAAACCTACTACTTTTAAAAGATTTAAACTAGAAGATATCTCAAATAACGATGTCCTTTAAATCTAGTGCACACTATTACCATACTTTATAGATTTCATTTTTATATGACCCTAGTGTACAAGTGCTCGAAATTATAGGAGAAATATACTGAAGAGGAAAAAAAAAACTGAAACTGAAGAAATGAAAAAAAAGACCGCAAATTTTAGGGGGAAGACGAAAAGGCAAATACTATGTTATTTTTAAAGCCAGTCAACAAATGTTTAGATAATTATGGCCGAAATTCTAAAAATATTAAATTTTAGTTGACTTGATTGTTGATATTAAGTTCTACTTTAAAAAACTTTAAGAGTGGGTTATTTTTAGTTTGAATAAATAAGAATAGTCTTGACCAAATTTTGGAAAATCAAATAAATGAATTCTGCCAAAATTGGCGTTAAAATTTGTTTAAAAAGATATTTTAAGCTCTAAATATAGTCACAAGAAAAATATATTTGCGTTAGTTATGAATTTATTAGATATTTAGTCTACTTAGAGGTCCTCAAAGTTCAAGATACAGCTAAAATCACCAAAGGTAATAATATTTGCATATTTTATTATGTTTATAAATGCAGCCTCACGATAACAATCGATATATTCATCAAAAATAGCATTAGAATAAACTATCTATATTGTTTTTATTTTTCAAAATTGATATTATTATATTTATTATCTAAAATACTTATTTCTTATTTGCCGATTTTTAAGTGAATAATTTACTTTTAATATTTAACTCCTATAAAACATTTCATTTTGACCTGTAGGTTATAGAATTTTCAAAATAAATTAGTTATGAAAAAGTAATTTTATAGATTTGAAACGGGCACTTCGGATATTATTCCTGGACATGTCAAATTAAATTTCCGTTTGTAGCCGGTGTTGGCCAGCTTTGGAGAAGTAGTGTTAGGGAGTGCTGGAAAGGGGCGGAGATCGGTTCGGGAATATCGGGATCACCACTCAACCGCGAAACCGTTACGGAAAATTCGCCATTGACACATTTGTAACGTGTTTCCGTTAGGGAATCGGACACGAACTTTGTGAAATGATTCCCCGATCAAATAACCGCCCAACTATACATGAGTTACTGGATAACACTGAGGTAACGTACGTTTTGTTTTATTGCTTTATTTTATTTAAAGTTTGATTGCCATATCCGATGTGTGAATTTTATAATCAGTTTTTAGATTTCTATAAGTTTATTGTATTTAATTTAGATATTTAAATATTTTTTAGTATATTATATTATAAATAGCTTGTTATTTTGTATTTTAATATTGGGTCGTATAAATTTTTTTTATAATTACCAAATAAAACTTGAAATTATAAATTATCTAGTTCAAGACAAAAACGTTGAAATGGCACTTAATAAGAGAAATTTAATAAATATGTTATATGATTAATTTAAATAGGCAAACGTAACCAATTAAGGATAATTGAAGAAACGATTATGTTTACCTACTCAATAATAGACAGCTCTATAGAAAATCTAACAAATATACTCAAGAACGCAATTTGTATATGTTAATAACCTTAAGCGGCATCTATTAAGTGTTTGGAATCAAAATGTGGGGTGTTATAACTATAAAAGGAGATTTATTAACAAGTATCGCCATATTTAGCGTCACTTGTTAATTCATTATATTTTTTAAATAAATAACAAAGTTGATGGAAATTTAAATTTAAACAGTCTAAATAAAAAAAAAAATATTTTATTACTATTACTCTGTTGTTTATTATAGTATATATGTTTTTTGAACGATTACGAATAAGAGGAGGCATATGTATTAAATCAGGCAAATATTAAAGTATGTTTTGATTTCGTTCAATCATGAAATGTAACATAGGCGCTAATTGAATGTCAACAAATTAATATTGCGGTTGATAAATCATGCAATTCTTTTAATATAATACAAATTTCCTTTGCGAGTAAATAACATACTATAAATTTTAAATTTTTATTTATTTAACTAATAAATCAACTAAGGAATTTCCCAATTCGTGTTTACTTAATTAACAATCATCTTGGCAACAATGATTGTAAAATATCTAATATAGTGTACAAATTTATTCTTTAATTACAGTCGTATAAAAAATATGATACTATGGAGCCTAGAAATGTATACAAATATATACACATCATAAAGAAAATAAATCACGAAGACGTACATTACAGATTTTCAGTAAAATAATGATATTCGAACAAAAACTATGGAGGATCAGTCTTCGTGCGAGATTATACAAATCAGCAGTTGTTAACAATAACAGTTCACATATACGCTTCCGAAAATAAAAAGCATGGAAATGTGAGACTACTTAAAAACAGCAAATTTGTTATTTTTTAATTATCTGCTACCTCTAAAGCCGATAAAAATAAAATTATTTCAGAACAGGAAAATATAAGTTTGGTCTACAATATAACAAAACTAAGATCTGAATTAGAACACTTGGCCACAACGATCGTATAATACTATAAGTAGAGAGCGGATTTCTAGCATTATGCTTATCCATAATATTAAAAGCATCGAAAAAATTTCTTAATATCTATACGAATCTTGAAGAATGTGATTACTTAGCGCTAAGTTTTTTTGGGCTTTTTTGCTTATTTTGACTTTTTGTGCTTATTTTGACTTTTTATGCTTATTTTCATACTTTTTTTAGATTTTGATGCTTATTTGGAGCATTTTCTTAAACATTTAAAAAACATTTAATAATAATTTCACGCTGATATTAAATTAATGTGCTAATATAGAGAATTTTCGTAAAAATCTGTATCCCATCATTTATAGATTATATTTGTATTACATATTTTCTTCGTGTCTTTTAACAACATAATTGTTAAAAATCTTCATAATATGATACAATAATTATAATGAATTTTATTATTAATAAATATTAGTATAAATTACCAATTTACAATGGATTCGTTTATAAATAAGTAGATATAATAGACCGTCTCATTATTCAGATAATACAGACGAACGCTTCATAGGAATCACACCTATGATATTCCGGATGTAAACGTCGTTAAAAAATAAATAGGGGTCCCAGTAAGTATTAAATGTAAACAAATTTAAGTGATAGGTAATAATCAGGTGTTCTGCAACCGTATCAATTTCCTTCTCTCGGCAAAAGTACCGATGGGACGACTGGCGCATATTTACCGTTTTCGTTAATTTTCATATTCAAACTCGCATTCATAAACTATTGAATTGACATTCCAAAAACTTTGCTTATTTATCAAAAATTACTATATGCGTGAATCGTATTAACCTGGGGAATCACAGATAAATTATATTATATAATTCACATGTATATTTAACCCATAATGCAAAAGGTGAAAACCACAATACAAGAATTAATTAGAGACTATCCAGAATTAATAAGTGAAAATTATACATTATTTTGTAAGACATGTTTAAAAATAGTAAGTTTTATTTTAGTTCCCAAATGCATCCTAACTAGTCAAGACTTGTATGTAAAACATGTTATAACAACACTACGTCAAGAACGTTTGAAAAAGTTCAAAGCTGAACTAACAAAACAGCACAATTTCACAATCTTAAGCATCATCTTCAATTAAATTCACATTTGTGCAAAATACTTTTACATTCTAATATCCCTTTAAGAAAATTACAAAATAATGCATTTAAATCTTTCTTAGGAAAATATTGTAAAATACGCATTTCCGAGAAAAAATTATGTAGCTCTTAGATACTATGAAACCATACAAAAAATTAAAGATATTATTAAAAATAATTATATGTGGTTTGGTGTGGATGAAACCACAGACTTGTTTAATTTAATAATATGAGTTTAACATGAAGATATCCGATCAACAGTATTTTGATATATACAAAAGAATTGAAGAAAACTGATAATAACATTATAGCAAAATTCATAAATGATGGACTGCCAAGCTTATTTTGCCGTAGACAATACCAAGTTACAAAATGTTACTAATAATGCATTTTGTGCATTGTACAAGTTTAGCACATGAATAGAAACGAATTTCTGAAACTATAAGAATGAAATTTCCATTTGTATATTTAATTAAATATGGAAAAATAGTTCTTATATTCTTCTGTGAGTACAATTATTCAAGAAGTCATTATCTGATATCTCACTGCCCCATAAACCAGTGCTAACAAAATAGGGAATTTGGCTATATGCTACAATGTACTATGCGAACAATTTTGAAGAATTTAATAAGGTTATATATAACTTTCCCGAAACGACAAGCAAATCAGTTAAAGACTGTTAAACAGTTCTTAAGAAACAAAAGCTTTCTTCAAAACAATTGAGTTACATAAAATCGCGTTTAAATTTTGTGAGCAACACAATCAACTCTTTATAAAAGCAGATTCATTTTAGAAAATACCTGCATGCATTGGCCAAGAAATCAAAATAATATCGAAAGAAGTATTCGTTGAAAATGAAGGATTTTTAATATTAAATAAATTAGACTTGATTTTGAATGGCAATTTTCAAATGGATCCAGCTATAATTTAAAATAAAGAGAAGCTTTTCTACTTTCAAAAATTTATTGAGCGTCAGAAGTAATAATTTTTACAATTAAACCCTTAGAACAACATTTAATGATCTACTGTTTTTATGAATAGATTTTAGTTATTTTGAAACGTATACAAAATTACAATTTAATTTTTAAATACTTACATGATATTATATATTGCGTAAAGAAAGTATGTTTATTTTAGTTTTAAGCCAAATTTCTTTGTAAAATATGTTGATAAACGTGTAACATATCAAGAAAATATAGTTTTCTATAGTGCTTTTTTCGTGTTTTTATGTTTTTTTCCTGTTTGTATGCTTTTTTAATGTTTTTTTCTCTAAATTTTGTGCCTTTTAATGCTTTTTTAGTGCTTTTTTCGTGTTTTTATGCTTTTTTTCCTGTTTTTATGCTTTTTTAATGCTTTTTTTTCTCTAAATTTTGTGCCTTTTTAAGTGCTTTTTTTCACATTTTTTAAGGTTTTTTTATCCGCTCTCTAACTATAAGTGTTATTTTAAAAAAAATCGGATATTGGAAAAATCATTGTGAATTAGTAATAGGAATCAATAACTAAATATAACAAAAATAATTCACCGAAATTTCAGCTGTTGAAATTAGTATCGCTGGTCTGAATTCTGGTATTCTGATTGAATCACTAACACTGCTGTTGGTTAATAATAATCAATATTTGTATTCTGATAGATTCATACCAGATACAACTTAACCAATTTAAACGCCCAATTTGAACATTAATTAGGTGATAATAATTACCCCATAACTCAATATATTAAAGAAGACTTTTGAAAAACATAAGCGACTCTGCCATATTTGATAACACAAAGTGACCGCAAGTAATCATCGTTTATTTTTTCGTTTAGGCGCCCGCACAGAAGATCCAAATAATTAGAAATATCTACAAATACTTCACCAAGAAACCGATCCATGTATGAACTGTGTAAAATTAGATTAGAAAACACTTAGACCTAAAGAAAGGAGACACAAATTTCGTTTCCTGAATGCAATTGAACTTATAGAGGTCAATCTGATCCTAGATCTTCAGGAGATTTTCTTTAAATTTAACTTATTGTTTATAATTTGAGGGGTTGCCACACATTAGAATTACTGGATCAACATTAGGCTTAGATAAGGAGTCCACAATTTTTTGGGCGATGTTAGAAACAAAATACATTAAATTCACTGGTAGAGATTTTCGTCTCTTTTATTATTTTTACTCGTTCGTCTTTTGGAATTTATAATTTTCCACATAGCTCTCGGTTGAGATAATATGTGACGAATGCGACGCCTAATACATATGACAAACGGGTAGGTCTTTTGAAACACGATTAAAAGAATACGGACATTGAATAATATACGTACTTCTGGTTTTGTAAAGTATTGTATAACTTATTTTTAGCGCATAAAAATGTTAAATTTCGCACTCAGGTAATAAAGGGAAAATTTCAACTAACGGGAAGGCCTAGATTATTTAATAGAGCCAGAGCATCAGGGAAAAATCTTGGTCAACGACAATGAAGCGCTCTGGGTTTCCCCGATTTCAAACGCGCTTATCACCTGAACCTGATATACAACTTGTTAAAATTATGTTTTTATATTATTCTTAACAATGGTCCAGTGCCGAAACTGTTTAAATAATAAAATGAAAAATCAAGTCAAAGGGACCAAGTAAATTACCTATTATTAACACAATGTTTGACCTAATCATAAATGAGCAACCAAAACGAAATATTTAAATATATTGGTTTAAAAACATGTTTTATCGATTTGTTAAAATAAAAGGGCAAACTTTTATAATATAAACTGTGTGATGAAGAACTGAAATGTATTATTATTATTGGTACCAATTTTTTTTTTTTTTTTTTGACTTAGGCATATGCCATTCAGTCATGACATATTTGTATTAAACTATATAAATATTTACATACACACATGCATAATTCCGAGTGAATTTAGTTTGTAACGGTCAAGCCAGTTGTCTTAGCCCTTGGGCTACATTTAAAAATAGAGTTGAGAGTTGATGTTCAGCATATTGTCTATATAGATTGATATTATATTTTTGTTTTTGTGTCTAAAATAAATTTATAAAGGGCACAATAGATCTCGAGTCTGTCCAAAGCTAAGAGATGGGATATATTGACGGAAAATGTTGTATATTTACCAATTGTGTCTAAGAAAGTATTAGTGTGATTTTTGTTTATTCTACAACCTAAAATTATGTGGTTCGAGTCCCCTTCCTGCCCACAAGCACATAGGGGATCTTCTTTCAGTCCAATTTTATATAGATGTTTTGGAAATTGACCGTGGTTAATCTTCAGTCTCGTGATAGTTGTTGATAAAAGACGAGGAATATCAAATTTGGTAATATGGGTCATGTGAGGCAATGTTGGGTGTATTAGTTTATAGTTTGTATTAGGTGTATTTAAATAGATGTTCTTCGCTTCTTGTTTTAGCATTCTCATACTGTAAGACAATACATCTTGAACTGGGGGATCTACATTACCATTAAAGGTAGATTGGGTTTTTGCAAGTTTATCCGCAATTACATTCCCACTGATTTGGGAATGACCCTTTACCCACAGGAAACTAACTGATTGTGCATCACTCAATGTGGTCAAAGTTTGCTTGATTTTTGTTATGTAGATATTTGTGTTAGTGGTATTAACATTTGGTGTAGAGATTGCCTTTAAAACCGATTGCGAATCAGAGACAATTAATGCGTTCTCCTTTGTACTTGTAGAAATCCATTCCAGGGCTTTGTATATGGCTATTGCTTCAGCGGTGAATATAGAGCATATGTTATTTATTTTCTTAGAATGTGTGTATTTTAATTTTGGAATATAGAAGGAGTAGCCCACATCAGTATTGGTTTTTGATCCATCTGTGAATATAATTAAGTAATTAGAGAATGTATTTTCTATGATACGATTGAAGATATTTATATTGATGTAATAAAACTCTGTGAATTCTGGGAAGATTGGTTTTATAGTATGGATGATTGTATTGTATGAGAATGAAAAAGGAGTATTTGTATTTTCAACTTTGAGGTTGCTTGTTTCTATAAAAGCTGTTGTTAGTGGTGGAGCATTTTTCTTACACCAGTATCTTTTTGTTAATACATCCTTATTTAGTTCACTAATTTGTAGTATAGTTTTATTATCCTGTGTTGATATATACTTGAGTATCTGTTTTGTAGCCAACTGGTTGCGCCTTATATGTAAAGGAGGTTCTTGACATTCAGCGAGTATCGTAAATGTAGGAAAAGAAGATATTGCACCTATGGCTATTCGTAAAGATTTGTACTGAATAGTATCTAATCGCCTTAAATTACTGTTCGATGCGGAACCATATAACGTACTTCCATAATCAATAATGGATCTAATAAAGGCTTGGTAGAAACGAATTCCAGATCTAGGGTTTGCTCCCCACCAAGTTTTACAGAGTGTTCTGATTATATTGATACCCTTCTCGAATCTACCTTCTATATGCTTTATATGTTGTGACCATAGCAATTTTATGTCAAGTACCACTCCTAGATATTTATATTCCCTTTTTATTGGAAATCTTATACCACAAATTTTAATATACTCAGTCGACCTAGGATGATGTCTGGAAAACATAACGATGGCTGATTTTTCTCCAGATATTGCAAACCCGTTCTCCATAGCCCACTTTTTTGCGATTTCAACTATTTTTCGGTATTTAGCTTTACATTGGTTCATCGTCTTGCAGGATGAGTGCAAAACAAAATCATCTGCATATTGAACACAAGCTATATTAGCTGGAATCAGATTATGAATATCAGCTGTATATATATTAAACAAGATAGGTGAGAGCACAGACCCTTGGAGTAACCCAATTGATGAGACCCTGGGACCTATTGGTTTACCGTTTAAACAATCCAGCGTGTAAACTTGTCTATGTTTATATAAAGATACTATATTAAATGCCACCTTTGAGGGAATATCGAGATTAATCATTTTTTGCTCTAGTATATCTAAGTCAACAGAATCGTATGCACCTTTTATATCTATAAATATACATGGGTGGTACATATTTTTTGAGAATGATAGTTGGATATTTGTTATAAGATTGGTTAATGCATCTACAGTTCCAAGGCCACGACGGAATCCATATTGATTTTGTGGGAGCTTTTTATTGTGCTCTAACCACCACTCTAGCCTGAGCTTGATTAATTTTTCAAGTATTTTGGTAATGCATGATATAAGTGATATGGGCCTGTATGAATTGAGATCCATTTTTGTTTCCCTAATTTGAGAATTGGAAGAATAACCACAGTTTTAAATTCATTATAATGCTCCATATCCATCCACCATGCATTAAACAAATTTAATAAATATATCTTACCTCTAAGAGGTAAATTATTAATCATACTGTATGTAATTCCGTCAAGGCCCGGGGCCGTCGAATTTGTATTTTTCAACACCAATGTCATTTCATTCAAGGAAAATGGCTTAGCCAGAAAATGGTTTGAGTTAATATCTATTGAAAGTCGGTCAATTGGCTGATTCGATACATAATGAGGAACAAACATATCTAAAATGGAATAGTTGATATGTGGAGGGATATTATTACTACTGCCCGAATGTTTGCCACTAATTTTTTTAACTTGTTTCCATATCGTTCCAACTTGGGAGTTGCTTTTAATATTTTCACAAAATATTTTCCAACTTTCTTGTGCCTTACGTTTGAATAGTCGTTTTGTTTCCGCTGCAATTTGTTTTGCTTTAATGAAATTGTAAGTAGTATAACAACGTTTATATTCAAGTAAGCTACGTTTTCTTTTCTGTATTGACAAAGTGCATTCGTCGTCCCACCAGGGTGGTGTAGGTTTTACGATATGTAATTTTGGAGCGGGTATATTTTTATTTGCACTATTGGTTATCGCAGTTATAATTACGTTGGGGTTTAATGTGGATGCGTTGTTATCAGGTGAAGCAAGTTCGGCGTTAATATCTTTGGAAAATTCTTCCCAATTGGCTTTGTTTGTGAGAGCTGTCATTATATGTGATTATAACAGTAAAGTGATCGGACCCAAGAGTGTCATTTGCAATTTGATAACTAATATTTAGACTCAAATTAGGCGATGCAAGTGTTAAATCGACTATCGATTTTCTTTGTGAAGGACTTGTTAATCTAGTTTCCCCTCCATTATTTAATAATGATAAATTTAATTTATCAATAACATCCACAATAACCCGGCCCTCATAATTAGTTAGGGTTGAGTCCCAAAAGGAGTGATGTGCATTAAAATCACCACCAATTATGCACGAGTGTTTATATGGCTCTAAAATATTACACCATTCATTCAACGATGTCTTAATATTAGGAGGTTTGTATACAGATATTATATTGATATTGTTATTGTTGTTAGTTATATAAATTCCGCAGCAGTCTATGCCCGTGTTAACATTGTTGTTTAGGGTGAGTTCTTGATACTGAATGTTATTTCGTATCAGTATCATTACCCCACCCTTTCCATTATTTCGATCTAGTCGGACACAATTATAATTCCCTACTTGAAATTTTAAGCCTGGTTTCAACCAGGTTTCAGATATTAATGCTATATCAATTCTGTTTGTATTTAAAAAGTTAGAAAAACTATGTTTGTTGGAAAGAATGGATCTAGCATTCCATTGGCCAACTTTCAGAGTTCTCACCGCCATTTTTGCTGATTAGATTTAATACACAACTAGACAACTGTTGTTTTAATTCCACGTTGAAGTTTTCCTTAACAAGTAATTGAGGATTATCTAATATATTCAAAATAGTGGTGCTCATTACTTCCACCAATTCATCTCTATATCTCATAAAATCTTGACGAAATGGATTAGGAGTTATAGGGTATGGATTATGGGTTTGTGATGTAGGTTTTGAGGGTTCATTTGTTTTGTGTTTTTTTATTGAATGTTTGTTGGTAGTATGGGTTTGGCTCTTATTGGATTTGGGTACTGAAATTTTATAATTAGTTTTCATAGTTGGGGTATATTTATTTTGATCATTGTTGTTATCAAAAAAATTTCGGGAAAATCTGAATTATTTGACAGAGAAAAGAATTTATTTGACGTTACAATGTTTGAAAATCCAGCTATTGCTATTTTTTGACATTCCAAAAAAGATAGATTTGTTTCAGCCATAATTTTCTTAATTTTTAATTGTCGATTGTATTCTGGGCATTCTTTGGAGATTGAAGGGTGAGAGTCTGTTTTGCAAAATATACAAAACTGATTATTTATGGGACAATTTCCATCGTGATTTGAGCCACATATTTTGCAATTTTGGCGACTATTGCATTCTTTATTTATGTGCCCATATCTCAAGCAATTGAAACATTGTATAACCGGGGAGACGTATGTGTCTACGGGAAAATTAACAAAATTAATTTTGACCTCTTGCGGTAGTTTAGAACCAGCAAAGGTAATTACCATGGTTTGACGGGGTATATATTTTATTTCTCCGCTTTCCGTTATTATTTTTTTACTAAATAGTCGGACGTTTAATACCTCAACTCGTGAATTTATATTTTTTAATATGTATTCATCATCAAATGTTGTGTCAACTCCCCTAATGATTCCTTTTTTTTCTGTTAAGTGTCGTGGGATATACGCTATTAATTTATTATCAGGGAATATTTTACTTTCCACAAGTTTATTTGCTGCAAACATAGAGTTTGTAATTATTTTAACTCTGTTTTTCCCTACACGGGCAATTTCGGTTATTTGTTCTTTTATTTCGTTATTCTGAGTTATAATTGAGCCTATTTTAAGAGGATGAATACTGCCGATATTTTTCTCTTGATGTTCCACGTACACCGTATACGAGAGATACGCGAGGTCGTCTTTATATCTACATGTATAGTTTTTATTTAGATCGACTTCCATTGTGTTCGTATCATTATCTGAGTTCGTTGTTTTACTTAAATTAATTAGAGTGCCACCACGATTTCCACCCATAGCAGCAATTAAATTGCCTAAAGGATGGGGTGGTTTATCACCCATTATAAGGGAGGACTAATTCACGGGCCGGCCACCGGCCCAAGCCGGCGCGGCGTTTTGATACTGTGGGCCTAAGGGCTACTCAGTCTATACGACTTTACTATATAAGTAATATAATATTAAATAAAATTAAAAAGAATTGTGTTTAAAACGAGATGAGAACGAAACCAAAATTTATATTCTAACTGTGCCCAGAGCACGTGCACTATTTAACCTTAAACTGGGAGTATATACGTCCGCCTCGCTCGAAGGCGTGCGGTCGACCATTGGTACCAATAGTGAGAAAATATATATTGAATCTTACAAATACTTTAATATTACTACCGTTATTATAATTGCACTTTAACCTTCTATATCTAAAATATTTGCAAATATTATAACGAATTAAGCTTAATCTTTAATCTGAAATATATAATATACTCAATATATATACCTCTATAAACGCTTAAAAACCGATATAATGCAATCCCTCTCCTAAACCCTCGTCCTCCTATCCTGAGAAACTTGCAGAGAAGTAAACTCTATCAGCCTTTTGTATTTTAACAACACTAAGGCACGCTAATTATACTTTACTGTACTTAAAAATACAAAATAATACCGATTAAAAATCGCCTTGATATCCAACACATTCTTATGTTTACCTCTTAATACTTCAGATCGTCGTAGACTCAAATATCACTCTCCTGCAATCTTCATAATGTATATTCATCTTCACCATAACAGATGACTGATTAATCATTTAACTAACAAATCCAGGCAGAAAACTTGCGGGTAAATAGCTAAAACATTCAATAAAATTACTCTATATGCACGTATTACATTGTAAATACCATAAAAAGCATATTAGTTTAAAATTTTATAAATCATTTGATCTTACCGAATAAATTAGATCTATTCGATTTTAATTAATTTGTGTCTTAAATGAATTACCTTCATTTAAGACACAAATTAATTAAAATAAATCTATATGAATCCATATTAGGAATATACAGACAATTTTAATAATAAGTTCAAAGAATTATAAGTAGTTCAAGAACTAATTCGAAATATTTCATTTTAATATCTACAACATCGACTTGAAACCGGAGATGAAATTTAAATCATTCATGTACTGTATTCAATCTGTTATAATGGACGACTCTCTATAAATATAACTTCAAAGAGGCCTCCTGAATATGATCGATATGATCTAATTTAACACAAATATTATTAATTAATGACTAAGGATGACCTAAAATTAACAAATAATTCGTTTCTCAACAATAACAATTTTATTACTTTTGTAGGTTTGGAGTTAATATATTTAAAAAAATTGTAACTGCATTTATTATTAATTTATTATATAATTTAATATAAATTTACTGGGCATATACTTAAGTTCACTTATATAAGTTTAATATGTCTTTAAATTTATTTAGAGAGAGAGTTAAACATCTTCATTGGAAAATAGTGTTACATCTGATAATACGACAATTACTACACTTCTTCTCTTCTTGTTACGTTCCTTACATAGTATACAGGGTGTTCCGTTATTGTGGGGAAATGGCTGTACCACCGATTCCTGGGACCAAAATATGTTGATTTAACCCAACATATCTATATCCAAAAGTTGACGATTAAGCCGGAATTTGTCTTGAAAGTTCCAAAAAGTTTTATTTTTTTTGTTTATAACAATTGAACGGTTTATTTGATTTGAATGAAATTTATTATTTATAACTACCATAATATAATACATCATTTCAGTTTTTGGCTATTAGTGATTGGCAGTAGGTATAAAAAAACAGTAGTACCACCACCTAAAAATAAAAAATTTTTTATTGGTGCATTTAATAAAAACTAAAACAAATACTATATAAAAAAGCATTTAATTTAAAAACTTTTTTGTCTGTTCATAATATTTGATATCTTGTACGGTTATTGAATAAAAAATAAAATATGAATATAGTATGGTTATTATGCACTCAGTAATAAGTAAATCAACTTACTCAATTGAATAAAAATTAATTAACAACAATTAATAAAATAAATCAAAACAACATCTAACACTTTTCAAATAATTTCCTTTCGCAAAATCCTAATACGAGCAAGATATGATATTATGATAAATATGAATATTTATGAACGATAATAAAGTTAAAAATTAATAATTAAAAAACTCTCAGTAATTATTTGTATACATAATTTGATTTTTTTAAACAAAGACGGTGACAAAAAAATATATTTTATATTTTTGTGGAAAAACCGTATAAGATTCTTAAATTAAATAATCTTTAATATAATATTTTTTTTAAATTTCATTATTATGGTACTTATTAATGATAAATTTCATTAAAATTGAGTAAAGCGTATAATTGTTATAAACAAAAGAAATACAAAAATTTTGAACTTTGAAGACAAATTCCGGCTTAATCGTCAACTTTTGGATATAGATATGTTGGATTGAATCCACATGTTTTGGCCCCAGGAATCGGTGGTCCAGCCATTTCCCCTCATTAACGGGACATCCTGTATATAGGGGAAGTATTGTTTTCGTGCGTGAAAATGTCTCTGGGCGCTGAATATCAAAAACAAATAATCGCCCGTAGCAATAGCAAATGTACATTTCGGTCACAATCTGGCCATTTTAAAAGCTAAACTTTTTAACATTGAAACTGGTGACACCATGACAGAAATGTTTGCTATTAATATTTTTTTTAAGAAAGGAGACTCAATATTTTATTTAATAATAAACAAAATCAAAATGACGCAGCTACATTTAAATCTTAAGAATGAAGTATTAAAAAGTGTTAAAAACACAATAAAATTTCAATATGTTACAAAATTGCATAAACCGCGTGAAAGGGTTTTTGACACAATAATTTGCGGAATCTAGAGGTAATACTGAAATAATAACTTAAGACGTCTATTTTCAAAAAATGAAATGTATGTAAGAGTAAATATCTGCAATCAAGAAGTTCATTCAAACCGAAACATAAATCTAACAGTATTCTTCTATTAAATAAGTAATTGTAGAGGCTTTTACTTCGTGATACATTTTATGATTCAAAATAAAATAAAACGAATAACTTTGTTTTTATCACTTTTTTAATAACACTTGTTACTACAGTTTCATTATCAAACAATTAATTGTTTGATAATGACAAGCTGAAGTTGTCGAAACTATTGTAACAAGTGTTATTAAAAAAGTGATAAAAACAAAGTTATTCGTTTTATTTTATTTTGAATTCTTCTATGTTTTAGAGATTATACGTCCAAGGGAATCAACATATAACAATCAAGTTTAAAAGATATTAGACGTAGAAATTTAGTCTGTACCATTTCAATTTTGTTTGATCATGTAGCATAAGATGGGCTCTAAATAATAGATACCTAATTTAGAACAAACCAATGGAAAATATTGTAATTTAATTGTATTATTATTTTCTGAGAAGAAAATCTACTTATGGCACCAAGTGATCGAAGAGAACTGGAAATAATATTCTATATGTGTATTAAAAAGGTTAATTTTGTATCAAAAATAATCTCTAAATCATTAACTTCTTGAACAGATTTTAATGACAACCAATAATTAGATATGAATATTTAATTAATTAATTTCTGTTTAAGCTTGTTTGAACTACACCACTTAGAAAAACTATTATTTGGTTCATTTTGGATTTCAATCCATTAATCCAAACTTTTCAGAACGAAAACAATTTTAAATCAACAACAAATAAAAGAAAGCCGGAATGTTTGGAGCTTTTACCAATATCATTTACAGGATCTCGTGATTCACGCGATCAAATGCTTTAGGTAGATCAGTATAAATAGCATCCACTTGATGGTCTCTCTCTAAAGGCTTTAGTAGAAAAAGTTGGCCCTTCAAGAAACTGCTCTTTAAGAATAATATTTTTACATTCCCACATGACCTGCTTAGCCAATTGAGTAGTACTTTAGGTATGGCTGGTTGCAAGGTAATACCTCTATAATTAAAAACGTTCTTCCATGCACCATATTTATGTAATAGATTAATTAGAAACTATTTCCACAAAGAAGGAAAAATAGCACAACTAACGATTGAGAATATAGAAAATTAAGGGACCGGAAAAGGGTATAAACACACTTTCTTAACAAATATGATGTAAATCCTTTAGGTCTAGCCGCGACAGAATCAGATATACCATTTAAACAATGAAAAACCTTAGATGTGATAACAGATAAAGAGTTCAAAGTAGATAGATATAGGAGAGTAACAATCAACTCCATTGTTTCTATTTTTTTGTTCATAGAACGTATTTCTTGGAAATCAACAAACTTTGTTACAACGCTTTTGAGTTTTTACGTCATCTGTTTTAATTAATTTATCATACATTTTTCATAATTATCTAAAGTAGAATTGGCTCTATATTTCGAGTGAGCTTTCTTGTTATACCTAATTAAATGTATATGTTCACTGTTAAATAATTTAAGAAAAGTATAAAATAATTCCAAGCCTACGTTAATAACTTCATTAAAGGGTTTCAATGATACATTAATGTCCGAATACTTAAGACTAGTATTCCAATCAATTGAAGCTAAATTTTGATTCAGTGAATAATATCTGGCATCATATTAAAATAAATCATATTGATGTTGATCAAGATCATCTATGCATTTGAAATAAATGAGTAAAGAACATGATGCCTAAAGAATAATTATCAATTGATTTTGAAATATAAAGTTTGAATATTAAAGTTTAAAAGCTAAACAGTTGTGCCTGCATTTCTCACTATTTGAGAAATTATTATTACTAGTCACACCTAATAGCTGACCGTAGTTATAGTATATATGTACTTTAAATTGAGATATTAAAAATAAAATATGTCAATTGATATTGCGTGATTACTATGAAGAGAGTTATTAGAATTGTGTGGAATCTAAACGGCACAATTTAAAAGCTTATTATTAATTTTCACAATCACATATTCTACATTACTGTAAATTAGTGCGAACTTACAATCCCCTTAATTTATTACTAGAAAAATATTAAAATTAGGACGTAATAATTTAGAATCACGAATGGAGTTGTCAAATCAGGATTCAATTATTATAACTACATCAAATATTTGACATTATTTTACCAACTGAACGCGCAAACGATCTTTAAAACATTGGTCTAGGTTTAACAGATTCTTTACCACTTCTAAAGATTCGTAATGGCTCAAACACAACATCATTCCTAATATTCCACGTAAAGTGAAACGACTTTGAGAGGCTCATATATTCGGGAACGTTAGACACCATTCTATGTGAATGCGTTATTCAATTTCATCAAAGAAATGTTCTTAATTAAAGTTGTTATTCGTAGATTTTCCTGAGATCGGATTTTAAGGTCTATTTCAAGTACGTAAATCCAAGTCGTTTAATTGACTAGATAATTACTGAAAAATCTCATGTTTAAAGTTCGTAAAATGAGCATTTAATGTTGCACTTAAATTATCCGCAGATATTAAAGTATCCTGTGTAACATAGCCACTTGATACTTCTGTGGTTATTAATACAAGATAAGTCAGTTTCCCTTAATTTTGAATATTTTATATGTATTGCTTTATGGCATTTACCATCACATTTAAATAATAGTGTGTTTGGTGTGTGATCCTGATTACATACTCCACATTTATTAACGCAATTTCATTGTTAAAAACCACGTATAACCACAGAAAAAAAAAATGGGAATGTAAGCACTTACTTCACTTGAATAAAAATTCTTTATAATGAAATATACTACTATTGTTAACCTACATTTTCACATAATTTTAATTATAATTGGCGCAATTATTATATCCAACAACAACTTTATGTATCTCGTCAAAAACGTCTGCTGCTTGATTTGACAGCCACTGATTCAAGGTTATTTTGAGGCTATCGTCGACATCATGGCGCTTACGTCCGAGATGCTTCTTCAAATTCAGACACAGTGGAGTGAGTACCATCTGTACTGAATTTAGGCTATATGGCAGATTATCAAGTTGATCCCAGCCAAACGATGCGATGAGATCTTGAGTCAGATTGACTATAAGCGTCCGGGCATTGCCGTGAAGCAAAAGGATTGTCTACTTAGCATGCCGTGCCTTTTTTTATTGCTAGACGCAATGTAACCCCGTAATTTTCAGAATGTACTGTTTTACTGCGAGGCAGAAAGTAGACAAACAAAACACCCTTATTGTGCGAAAAAAAAAGATTTAGGAAATTTTGACAACGAGACATTTATCTGCGGGCGTGGGGTTCTCCAAGGAGGGTGATTTGTATCACACGTTGTTCTCTTTGGGAAATTATAGGGTTTTCCAATAACAGATTTGGTTTTGATATTTAAAAAAAAACGAGTATATTTTAAAAGAAATCAAAGGATATTTATTTCATTCTAAAAAGAAAGATATGCCATTAACGATGGAAAATGATATCAGCCAAATGGCCGCCACGACTACGGTTGTAGCACCATATCCTTTTCATGAAATTTTCTATGACCAATTCGCACATTTGCGGCTGTAGGTCCTCGATAACTTCACGAATTCCATATTTAAGGTCTTGAATCAATTGTGGAGCATTGCCATAGACCTTATTTTTCACGTGGCCCGAAAGAAAAAAGTCTAAAGGTGTTAAGTCACAAAATCTCGGGGGCCAATTGTGATTACCTCTTTGCGAAATAACACGGCCAGGAAACTTTTCTTGCAAAATTGCGATTGTTTCGTGGCTTATGTGGCACGTAGCGCTGTCTTGTTGAAAATAAAGGTCGTCCACATCAATATCTTCTAATTTCGGCCATAAAAAATCATTAATCATAGCGCGATAGTGCAATCCATTCACCGTAACAGTGGCACCAGCCTCATTTTCGAATAAGTAAGGTCCAATCACACCGCCAGTCCAAAAACCGCACCAAACAGTGACCCCGAAATGCGGCAATTCTGCTTATTCACGTAGCCTCCGAGGTAAAAATGGACCTCATCACTGAAGATGATTTTTCGGTGAAAATCTGGATCATTTTGATGCATTTCAAGGACCCAATCAGCAAAGATACGACGTTGCTGGTGATCGACCGGCTTGAGTTCTTGTGTAAACTGAACTTTAAAAGCCTTCAAACCTAAATCTTTATGCAAAATACGGTGTAATGTTGTTTTTGGAATGTCTAATTCCAAAGATCGACAAGGAATCGACAAACCCAGATTTTTGTTAACACTATTGGCTACGGCAGCAATATTCTCAATTGTTTTTAAGCGACGCACACAGTTTCGATTCTTCACTTCACTAAGTTGCCCCAACAGATCAAATTTTTTAACCAGTTTTACTATTGCTGGCCGAGAAGGTGCTTTACGGCGACCCAAAAGTGCTTTAGTTTGGCGAACTGTGACTGCAAAATTTTCACCATTTCTGTAGTGAATTTTAATAATTTCAATGCGTTGTATTGTTGCTTTTTTACTAATGGCGTAGTTTTTACTTGTCAAATGTCAAAATATGATAGCTGCAAAAGTGACAGCTGTCTAGACAGAGGGTTATTTAAAATGAAACCTCTTATTGGAAAACTCTTTAAAATGTAAATGTGCTTGTAACCTTATCCCGAACGGTTTTGTGGAATGCTGCCTGGCGGTATAAATGGCATTATACCGAGGAGAAAAAACGCTATCATATATCGGATGACTAGGTCGGCTAAATACGTTAGCGGTATAACGTAGCATTAGCATTTTTCTTCGATATGCTACTAAAGGTTCTTCAGATTCTGCATACAAGCTAATGACTGGACTGTTTCTAAAAGCTCCGGTGTCTAAACTAATGCCAGTATTATGCACAGTATATAAGTTTAAAGGTACGATTCTCTCGCTGAACTAAAAACAATACAACCATAATCAAGCTTGGAACGAATCAACGAATGATAAAGTCGAAGCATTACTATACGATCAGCACCCCATGTAGTACGCGACAGATTTTTAAGGGTATATTTTGTGACAACACTGAAGGTTTTTCCATTAATCATAGTCATTTTAAATGTATTATTTATTTTAAATCTTATTTCATTGAAAATTACTTCTGTGGGAATAATTATTTTAATTTGATTTTCTATGTCCTCTATAACTCTTTCTGTTAATTCACGTGTTTCTTTTTGAAATAGTATCTTGATGGGCCTGCAAAATCTCGTTGATGAGGGTTTAGGATTCTGCCAAACAATTTTATTGTTTTTAGATTTTAGTTGTAGGGGTACAATGCAGGCTGAAAACAGAAAAGTGTCTGTTTTGGATGTACCATCATCTTCGGAAAATACTTGCTGGTACATCGCATGTCCCGAACTTCCATCGCAGTCCCATTTATAAATCACAACTAGTTCCTAACCAATTTTTTTATAATTTTCAGTTAATTTTGTTCGTCGTCCGGATACACGCTTGTTTCGCTTTTAGTATATAGCGGTAACTAGGATAGATATCAGCATTTCGGACTTTTGCACCAGATTGAATTAATCGGTAAGAATGTTTTGTGAATCTACCATCTATATATAAAGCAAGCGCTTCCTCAGGCGTATATTTTATAAGTTGCTTCGGAGGAGTCTTCCACGCTCTTTTAATCACCTTGTTGCCCTTGTAGGTGAATAGTCAGCAACTTCTTTTAACATTTTTGCACTGCCTCTACGGCCAGACGATCGCAAGCTACTCTGAGTTGCAAATGATAACTCTTCTTGTGAAAATGTTTCCAGTAATGAATTTATTTTCCTTTTCTTCGAACGGGACGTCAAATCCAAGAAAGCTTTATGCGGTAATCTGCCTTTACTAGTCGATCGACCTGGCTCGGATGATATATTTTTTAATGTGAATTCTTCTTGTTTTTCTATTCATTTCGAAAAATTCGAATCAAATGTTGGGAGATGACTAGATGATTTTTTCCATTTTAAAGTAAATTTTGATGTTCAATTTTTAACTTGGTGAGACAAATTTTCCAAATTTTCATTTTCTGTCTCTTCATCAATTAGAAATTACTTAGCAATGTATGAAAAAACTGCAGCATTCTTTTCTTGCAATGAGTTTTCTGCGCGCCATATATCAAATAAACGTCTGCGCGGGAACGATACGCGACCTAAAAAAATAAATAAAATCGTAACCTGCAATTTACTGCACCCAATTTTCTCTCAGTCATGAAGTAAATTAGTAATATTATTAATAAAAAAATATTTTAGCCTGGACCCAAGCGGATCTCACTAGTTATTCACTTTTGAATATCACTAATTTAAATTATTCTAGCGGGCAGGTAACCTGTATTTCAATGTTTTTTTTTTTACAAATTGGCTCATTTTATTTACAAAACTAAAATTTCTATAACATGCACATACCTGTAGGACATTTATCCATGCTTTTATAAAAAAGTTATATTCAATACGGCACTATAATATTACAACAAAATCAACCCGTCAAAAGAATGTAGACTGAAAAGTGTGCGCTTTGGGCACGGAGTACAACCGCACCAAGAGGGTTGGGGTTTTTATGACACTACCTCTTAACTAACTGGACATTATCGTACTGATATTTACATAAAAATTCCCAAACCATCGAACTTCATTTTTAGTGAAATGTCCAGCTAGAATGCGACAAACGACCACTGTGTGCCGCCACGTAGTATCATAGGCTTTCTCAATGTCAAAAAAGACCGCCACTAGGTGATGCTTAGTAATAAAAGCATCCTGAATGGCGGTCTCCAATGACACGAGATGATCAATAGTTGACCGGCCTCGGCGAAAACCACATATAGTCTGTTCGTTGGATCTTCCGTCGTACGTCACAAACTATATCAAAAAAAAAACGACGAAAGTTTTACAATGCGTTCTTTTTCTAACGCATTTGGTTTACTTTATCAGACTGAATGTTTTTGTGTCGTTTCTCGAAGCGATATTTTGTGACGTAGGACGGAAGATCCAACGAATGGACTATAGTGTGTTGGAAATTAAGTTTTGCGATTCTAAAAACCAAGATAAACGTCGGTTTACCATACGCTCGAGTAATTTACACATGCAACTTGTTTGTGCAATTGGGCGGTAGTTAGAAGCGTCCTTAGGGTTTTTACTAATTTTCAATCATTTGTCCAGATCAAATTATAAACATCTAGAACTATGGTTAGTTGGGAGGTTGTTGGGTTTTTGAGAAATTGGTAATGAACTCTGTCAGGTCCGGGAGTTGTATCATAACAAAGCCTTAATGCAGTTTCTAGTTTCCTTATTGTAAATATGTAGTTGCAACTCTCAGTATTGTCAGACCTGAAATATAGTTTCTGGCGTTCGGATGAGGCTTTGATAGCCAAGAAGCGTCTATCGATATTTTCTTCGCTTGAGATATGAGCAAATGTAGAAGCTAGATGGTTTGATATGTCCTTTTGAGAGATAATGATGGCATTATCCGTCTTGCATGAGCCCTTTTTTTCTTAAAATCAGCTAGGTTTTGTGGATTCATGTTGCGCCTGAACGTACGAAGAGCATTCTTTCTATTTCTAATTGCAATACAGCATTCGTCATTCCACCAGGATACGGGGGCGCGATGTGCAATTGAGAGAGATTTCGGTACAACGGAATCAGCTGCTTTAATAATGCGGTTTGTTAAGGATACTGCAGCAGAATTCGCGCATGACATATCGACATAATCCAATTCGAGCGCTTGTTGGTACATCTGCCAATCGGCATTAGCAATTTTCCATTTTTTAGGTCGACTGTAGCTATCTATTTGACATAGGATGGGGAAGTGATCACTGCCATAAAGGTCAGTTTTCAGCCTCCACACAAGACTGGATACTCTATACGGGGATGCAAATGTAAAGTCTATACACGAGAATGTTCCATTTGTCATTGAAAAATGTGTTTCTTTACCTGTATTAAGTAAAGCAATATTATCGATCCTAATATTGGATTATGGGCGTTAAAATCACCCATTAAAAGAAATGGGCAGGCCAAAGATTCAAACAAGGTTTCGATTTCTTGTAAAGCGGGTGTTTGTCCTAGGGGTAGGTATACAGAGCACAAGGTGATGATTTGTGGAAGATGCAATTTCACTGCAACACTCAACGGAGTGTCGATGTTAATTATCTCACTTTTCACGCCATGTGATACATGTGTTGGAAAGTGTTGCATAACATTTTAATTTCAGGCAAACGTGTTTAGAATCCATTGCAGTTCCACTGGATTTTTTAGTCATTTCTGGCAGGGAGATCACCGCTTAAGTTGAAACTTATGACGGTCCGGACCAACTAGTAACTTGGCCTGTTGGACATTCATAAGATCATCGGAAATTATGTCTTCCGAAAGACTGGTTGACCTGGTCCTTATAGATTCAGCTACCTGATTTTTTAGCTTTATCAGATCTTTTAATTTCGGTATTGTGCCGGTATTTAATTTGGAGGGTATTTGATTCGTTTTCTTTCTAACAACTTTTACCTTTGTACTTTTGACCGATTTTGGTACATTGGATACCACTTTATCCATATCGCACTTGATAGATATGGTCGATGTTTGTACTGTAGCTACTTTCGCATAAGACTTCACTTCAGCAAATGTCGATCGACAGATTAAGCGGTATTTTCGTTTGGCTTCAAAATAAGAAATTCAATCTTCAACCCGGATCTTTTGGATGGCATATTCGATCTGGAATTGGACATTAACATAATCGCGGGGAATGCGCACAGTTGGCGTACTTAAAGGGAGTCTGACAGATGCGGAAGATTGCCGCACTGTGCACATACAGAAACATGTCTAAATTGCTGATAATTGAAACACCTAAGGGGATTAAGGATAAATGGTCGCACCTCGAAGCTGTACATGGAAGCTATTTTTATAGTTTTAGGGAGTTGAAAGGCATTAAAAGTTTGGATAAAACTGCCACTGGCCGTTTCGCTTTCATTGTTCCTTGAAGTCAATCTTTTCACTTCAATTACACCCTGGGATTTCATCTCGTTCAAAATTTCATCATCACTATAGTGAGTCAAATCAAAGCAGTAGACAACTCCTTTGAATACGTTTAAAGTTTTATGGGGTTGAACTACTACGTTATAATCTTTTATTTTCGTGCATTTCAGAAAGGTGTTACTCTGTTTTTCGTTAACCGTAGTTATCATTAAGGTACCGTCGCGCAAATTCTTAATGTTTACAACTTGTCCTACTCCACATACCAATTTACTAATAACAAATGGTGAAACTTTCTCGAAAGTTCCATTTGTCATTTGTATCAAGAAATATGTTTTTAAATTCAAATTTACCTCGAGTTCTGGACTTAACGGACGATGCCCTTTCTGTCCGACAGGAGGAAAGTTATACGGATCCATGTATTATTTTATTACTTCATCTTCTGTGTTCCCCATCCTCCTCGGAGCCTCAAATGGGATAGCTGAACAACTTTTCAGACAGCCATGGCTACACAGAAAATATAGCCGCGAAAATCAGAGGTGTACGTAGATTAAACGAACCTTCGGACCCCACACGGCTCGCCCCACCAGCAAGTCCAAAGACTTGATGGCTAACCGATTGATCCATGCTGGGCTAGGCGTAGTACGCAGCAGAAACGAACGATCAATATTATTGAAAGAGATGAAAAAGAAACAAATAAATGATGGAAGGGTGTATAGGACACACGAAATAGGAAGCGATGTGTTCCTGGTAGGAGAAACACTCAATAAAGAAACAGAGATAAAGGACATGACAAGAGAAATAATAAAAGTGTATAAACTAAAAGACCAAGAAATAAGAAAACAATATTAGGAAGTACTAAAGCCAGAAGCAGAGGAAATGAAGATGACACAGAAGAAATATAGAATGACTTCAAGCACATATTAACAAGAGCGAAAGTGGTATGCGGCACAATAAAAACAAAGAGGAAGAAAAAAACAAACGAACTGATGAACCGAAAAGTTCAAGAAAGAAATAAGACTGAATAAGAGCAAACGGTAAAGATACCTACAAAACAAAACAACAACAGATTACGAAAAATACACAATACAAATAAGGCAGGTAAAAATCCAGGTGGAACAAGCAAAGGTAGAATTGTGGGAACAATTAGAAGAGAAAATGGGAAAAAAATCGCACAGAAAACCAAAACTTATTATTCTACAATATGATGATAAGAAACAGAAAAGATAAAAAAACAAGATACAAATAAAGAACAGAGACGGGAAAATACTGCCAAGAAACACTGTATACGAACTATATAAGAACGGGTAACATGAAATCCAAGAAGTTCATTACAATAAAAAAACAAAGACAAAGAGGAGCGTTAATCCCATGCTCTTCATGCAATGAATAGATAAATAAATACAGAAAAAAAAAACAAATGAACAAAAATAGCGGAAGAAAAAGAAACAGAAGAAATAAAAATAAGCAACACAAAAATAACTTACGGAACAAATTAAATACTTAGGGCAAATAATAACCTTCTAGACGATCCAAGAGTTAATACTAAACAAAAAGAAGATATCAAGAAAAACAAAACTAACAATATACACAGTACTATTAATACCAACACTAATATAGAGATGCGTAACTTGAACGCTAAACAAGAGAAAAAAAGGAAGATACAGACCCTAGAAATGAAGTAACTTAAAAAAGTATACAAAACAGAGAGAATGTGAAATATAATTGAAGACAGAGCTGCAATGGTTGGGATACCTACACAGATAAGAATATCTAACACCCAGATGAAAGAAACAAGAAGATCAGAAACATATTAATTAAGAAAATACAAGAAACTAATAAATGCATAATTCTACGCCGAAATATGATTATAATAATAATATTCCATAATATTTTACTTTTGTTATCACTATTTGCAATTTTGTTTTCAAATTTGATTTTTCTAATTATTGTAAATGTTATTTTGTTTATTGAAAATATCTCTGAAATCATGGAGAGAATATTTAATATATACTTGCATTGATCTAATTATACAGACTGTAGAGCGATACGGTTTTTGGACATAATAATTAGTTTTTTATAGTGAAAATATTTGTTAAACAATTTTGAAATAAAAATATAAATGAGAAAAATTAATTTCTCCGAGCATTACTGCATCGTTATCTTACAAAAACATATGTAAGAATTAACAGTAAAGTAACGTATTTTGTGCTGGTATCGCTCTTTAGACGAAAATACTACGTAAGGCAATCTTCAGATACGTGTTTCGCTGTATCACAGCTTGTCAGTGAAGCTACGCCCTTATTACATGGGTTCTTTCAAGTTATTGGGATATTTTTTGTAAGATACCGGTGAAGTAATGCTCGGAGAAATTAATTTTTCTCATTTATATTTTTAATTCCAATAATACTGCATCGGTAAATCAATATTTAATTTCGATATAATAATGTAATGTAACTAATTTTATTTATACAACTATTATAACCTGTTATTTATTGTCCACTAATGTAATTTTAATTTATTGTTTATCTCTCAATTATCCTGACATGCCATAAGTAAAACATTAAGTACCATCTATTAAAATTACAATCACATAAAATAATAATTAACATTTATTCTTAACTATTAATTGATTTTTATTTTCACCTATTGAACAGAATTCTTTATTAAAATAAAATTAAAATGCAATATTATTACGTAACGTCATATAATACACCATTTATAAATAAAATGCTATTAGTTAAATAATTAATGAGGCGAATTACAAAATCGCGAGGTTAGAATAGAATATGTATTACAATGGCATAAATAAATTATGAATTAATGATATTAATATTATAAAATTTATAAATTTATGTATGGAAATTATTGGGAAAGCTTTAATTTTTGACACAAATATTCAAATATTTTATAGGCTATAAGGACAAATATTTAAATTTTATAGACATTTATAAATATTGATACGTGCATCAAATTATTATATTATTAATTGAAATAAATGTTACTTGTTTTCATTTTTTAATTTTAATATTTAATAGATTTTCTGCAACAACCCTGATCCTCTTCACTTTTTCACTTTAATCCTTCTAAATATCTCCTTCAATTTGCAGATGATACAGCCCTAATTTCCCATGCACTCTCCGTACCTAAAGCTCTTGAATCCCTTCAGCAGCTTATTGACAACCTGCAAATTTGGTTTGCTAAGTGGCGAATTAAAATCAACCCCCACAAATCTCAGCTTCTGATTCCCTATCACCGCAACAATAATCCTGCATACAATATACATATCTCCACCACAACTGTTTCCCCTTATACCATAGATCGTAAAGTCAATTTCAAACACCACACTGCTTTAAACAAAACCAAAATCATAGCTAGAGCCAAAATCTTCAGAAAATTAACATAAAATATATAAAATGATCTGCCGTCCTCTCACGACTATAGTCAGGTCCTTTTCTCCAACTCCTGCAATCCTACTATCCACAATATCCAAGTTAGCGAGCGATCCTCTCTAAGAACTTTAACCAAAAGCCGCCACCCCAGTAATCCTCTACACAATCCCTCTAACCAATTCCTATACGACTCTACCTTTGTTATCCCCATTAATGAACGCCTTCTGTAACTAAGCGAAAATTTTTCCAAAAATCCCTTTAACCAACACATCCTTTCCCTCTACTGCTTGTGGAGAAATCCTAACCTGATCCCAAAATTGAAAACCCCTTCATTCACTACTTTCAAATTCATCGAATCACCTCATCATCATTAGAGACAGACTGACGTGACACATCGACAAGGACAGATCAGGGCTGAAAGACCGCCGGTCGATAGCCATTTAACAGACTAACCTTCTAACCTCATATCATCATAAATGTATTATATTTGTTTTATTTGTATTTTTGTTTGTTAATAAAGATGTTGTATATATAGATTTTCTTGAAAAATAAGATTTAGTCTGTAAGAATACTACAAGCCTGTAATAATATTTACCATATTTGTAATAAGAAAAGGGAAGTTAATTAAGAACAAATATATAGTTATTTGCGTATTAAATAAATTTTCCGGAAACTATTATTTAAGTTGCTGCATCCCCTAATGTCCATTGTAATAATCTTATTACCTGTAAACTTGAATGGCTTTATATTAAAATCCCTTACTAAAAATGAATTATTTCCTTACTCTTTTATTAATTATTATATTTAATGAACAAATCCAGGGCTATTCAGAGAGTTAAACTATATTATAAAAACGACAGCACAATTCAGCCGGTTATTAAGTTTCTACATTTTTATAAAATAAACTTTTAGTTTATTTGTTTCTTTAAATATTTCTGCTTCTTTGTACACGCCATGAGTTTTATACTTTGATAATAAACGGTGAGTAAATAACATACATAAATGGGCTCTTGATACGTCGGTTAACTCCTTCACCGCAGTACGTTAAGAAATTCACAAAGGTGTCAGTCATACTCATAACTCTATAATAATAACGTCGAAAACATAAAACTTTGTAAATCCAAGAGTTATGTGTCAATCGTTTACTTTAATGAAAAGCTTACTTTCCCTGTGCAGATTTTAGAAATTATAGGAGTGTAAATTATAAAATCAAATAGACAGTTAATAATATATAATGAACGCAAAAAATAGCTTAAATAATTAAAATCATTTTAATTTCTTTAAATCATTCTAAATCTAAATAAACTTTTCAAATTAAAAAACTCTGTCTTTATAAAATTTAAGGGAAACTATAATAGGTAAAAAAAGATGTCTCAAACGAAACAAAAATAAGAGTGCAGAAAACAATATTTAGACGAGTACTTACTTACGGTTGTGAGACATGAACCCTAAACAGGAGACAGAAAAGCAGAATATTAAAATAATAATCCCGTGATAATATCCTGAATTAGCAAACAATAAAAACTGTTTTTTACGTTCTGTATTGTTTCAATCTTTTACCCGATTGCCCAATTTATAATATTATATTTATATAAATACACCTGCCTTTATTAATTTATGTCACGTAAAAAAGTCTTTCAATAGTCGAAACTTAAGTAGTGCCTTTATATTTATATAAATAAATATTTTATTTAATTACAATAAAGAGTCGTAGTAAACAATCGTAGTAAGTATTTTATTCAGTATTTATACAGAATTTGTCAATTATAATAAACTAGGAATATTTAAATACCTCGTTAAAAAACATAAAACTAAAATATTATTCAAATCCTAGATAGGCATGGGTTTCTGCGGCTACACCAAATCATTTATTTAGATTTATCCGTATTTACTCATAATTTATAACGGCTGTTTATTTCACGCATAAGTGTTTTATTCAGAATTATTTAATTAAAATTAAAAATAATTGCCGTCAGTACGTTAAAAATAATTACATTTTCATTCGTACACTTTGTGATGTGTAAATTAATTTTCACACCGCAATTATTTTGCATGCCCTCAAAAGAGCGGTAAATGCGAATAGTTTTATTCGTATAAATATTTCCATAATTAGTCCCTGTTGGAAATGACTAATGCAAATAGTTTATAATTCCACATTTGATGCACATAATGGCCTGCGTTGAAGGCCATGAAAAGCCTGCGTATGAATTATGTTTATTAATATTCCAGCGCACGATGTAAAGTGGTGTGCGATAAACAACCTATAATAAATACATCAACAAACCATTTATGTCAGGTTATGTGCATTAGTTATAAACAGAAAAAAATGGAGATTATTGTAATGCCGGAGATATAATTTCTGCAAACTAACTTTGGACCAAGCCCAAACATTATTTGATTTCGTTCATACACAGGATTCTAGAAATCTTTTCACAAGTTCTTACTTACTTAGTAATATATTCCATAATGTTTAATATTATATAAATTTTAATATCAAACCGATAAAAATATGTACATCCGTGGTGTATGTTGAGTACATTTTAATACATTATAACTCACACTTCATACAATAAACGAACGACGCCATCGGAAGGGCTTTTACAAAATGTTTCTGAAGTGAATCCGAAAGGGCACAACAGGATAGAAATAAAAAGCGTTGCTGAACTGCTACATTGTCCAGTTAAGGCTTAAACTAGAGATTACAACATTGTAGATTTTCAACGTTTAAATCCAATTAATTTAAAATTAACAATTTACTTCCTGAAAAGTAAACATTATGAGTTAAGTGGTAGAGTAGCCTTAATTATTATTATTATTATGTTTTATGATTGCAGAGATGTTCACTTAAATTGTATATATTTATTGATTTGTTTAACTGATTTACCATATTCTTATTATCTGAACAGATTCTAAAATAAGTTTTTCAAGAAATAGGTTTATTTTATTATAATTTATAACTTTTATTATAAAATTTATTTAGCAAAATACAAATTTACTGCAAAGTAAATAATTTTGCAGCAAATGCCGATATTATTAGGATAACAATTTAAAACTTATAGCAATATAGTCCTCTTAATTTACATCTACCACACACACATGCACGTACATTCAAATGCTTGTTACTAACTCACTTCTTTATTTGCTTGGTTCAATTAATTTAACGTTTCTTATATCAATTCATTTGTTTACCTTGGTCAAAAACACAAGTTCAACTGTGTTTGTTAATAGAGTTAGATAGAACGTTTTGATGTTGCGTCGTCTACAGTAACATTTCCCCAAAATAATTTTTCACAAATTTGACATATCTCAAAAGCAGTATATAGATTCATTTAATTTTAGTGACGAAGAAGCATCACACCATTAAATATCGAATTTATACGAAATTCAATCATATTCTTAGTTCGCTTATTGATTAATTTCGTAAAGGTCGTCCAAAATCGATTATTGTTTCAGAAAACATTGATGTGTGTGTAAGCTGATATTGTTAGATCATCATGTGACCTACCATGAGATTGGTGCATCTTTGGGCATTCATAGGACCAGAATACATTTAATATTGCATGTACATTTGGCTGTTAAAATAATTTCTTCACATTAGGTATCATATAATTTAATAATCGCTCGAAAAAGGATTATCATACGATTACGATACGCGAAATTCGGGAAGCCTATGCTTCCTGTAGAACAACTAGAGAACTGGCAGAAACTCCTGGACTTCATAGAAGACACAGGAATACACATGGAGTAAAACATGCACAAAAAGACCACGGAGACCGCAGTCACGGACGCTAAGCGACACCATCTCATGAGAAGAAGAAAAAAACATACCTTAAGAGCTATTTTTCTTCCTCTTAGCAAGATATGAACGCTAAGTTAATTGGCGTTTGTGATCTTGGCGAGGATTTTCTCTCACCAAACAACAACATTAGTTGGCCATCCCATCGACCCTGGTACGTCGTTTCCATCTCTTTTATTTCTTAATGGAATGTCTCACCATGTTCTTTGCTCAATGCTCCTAAATTATCTGGAAAATGTTCAAAATAAGAGTGGAGGAAGTGCAACTGTAAGTCCTCTGAACTTTTTAAGCGTAGTTTTTACAATTTTCTCATATTGATCATCTCAACATTACCCAGAAACTTATCAATTACGTCCTTGTACGATTCCTAATTGGGCAATTTATTACATTTTTGTCCCTGGGGCTAATTATTATCTTTTCGGCCAATAAGTGACTTTTCAGTGCCTTTTCCTACTTTCCTACTACTTGTGTTCATTATATTTTATTTTTTAGAATCTTATACATGCTTGTATATATGTTTCTTTCATGTGCACTGAATGAACTACTGGAACTAAAGCTATTTTTTTCCATTATGCAGAAAATTTCCCTTTAGATTTTTTTGCTAGACACAATAAATAATCTGCCGGTACATAAACTATTCGTAGGCAACCAAACAAGCCAGGGATACCACAACAGTATAATACTTCCTCACTCCATTACGAAATATTTTTCTTCCTTACGATATATATACCCATAGACAGTTGTATGGGGAGCTAAAAGATTGTCTTCTTTCAATCTCGATCATAAAATTTCACTTTTTTCTTTTGTAAGGCCCAAATCGCGTACAAAATCGTTTAATTTTGATTGATTCAAAAGTCGCGGATTGTTATATTGTGATTCTGGGGACAAATTAAAATCATGTTCTATGCTAGTAGTTGAAGGAGAACAGGAACTACTCTCTTGTAATGTTTGTTGTTTTAGAATGGGAATATCTGGCCCATTTGCTATAAGTCTAATTGCTGATTTGGATACGTACCTCTTTGTTTTTCTTATCAAACTCCGAAATTTTGAACAAACAAAAATAACAACAATTATAATTATTTTGTTGTTCTCTCCAAACCATAGGAATACCAAAAGGCAAATATCTTAAATTTTCTTCACGTAGTGTAGAGTGAAATTTTTGTCCTAATCTCCTTATTTCATTTTATCATACGCCATTCCCAAACTCTTGAGTAACTGAGCATTTCTGCTGCTTTATTACATAGAACCTACAGATATAACAAAATTTATTTGGATTGTTTCCACAGCTTCTCCTAGACGTACCATTTAAACTTGCCGTTGTTAGACACTTAAACTTATTTTACCTCCAAACACGGTCTCAGGCACAAGGTTAAAGCGATACTAAAAATGCAAGGAGCACGGTAAGCAAATATACAAAACTACAAAATAAATCTGAGATTGGCCAGATAGATAGAATAAGGACTTATTGTAACAAAACTCAGGCAATCTAGTATGAATAAAATGAGTGGTTATATTTTAAAATCGTATTATATTTGAGGCTTTTAGACATTGTAAAACAACTTACATATAAAATATGTAAGTAATATGCAAAACTAATCACATTTCCGTTATCAGGGAGATTGACTTGACTTATCTGCATTTAAATATCTTATGCCATAAAATAATCGCAGGCCTGTATTATTGGATATTATCCTCTGCCAAAAATTTCTCTCCAGGTTATTATAAAATTCCCAGATCAATGAAATGCAAATACTTTATGTATTCTCAAATACAAAAATGATACCATATTTGTTTATATCTTCCATCACATCACACACTTTGCTGTGATAATTTTAAATCTATCATTAAGCAAAAACTCCTGCTAATGTCAATTAAATCCATTTCTGATGTCTAGTTTGGTTTACTTTCCAAACGTCAACCAAGTCTCCTCTATTTACCCTATCGCCCAATATATAAACTAAATACCTCAAACGTCAAAATTGTTTACTCTTTTTAGACATAATTTTTTTTGAAATTTTTGGTATATTGGACTTCTATGTAAATGTTTCCAGTTATTTAATAATCCCTATGCACAGCTTCCTCCGTAATAGTGTCTTCGATTAAGAATAATACAAATGCTTTTCCATTATTTTCTAATCCTACAAGGTGAGAATCCTTAGCTACAACATATTTTGCAACGATATCATAAATCCCAATCCCACGTATTTTAATACTTTGCAATATCCCTTGCACCTTTTACTGACGGCATCTTTCTTGTTAACCATGCACCAACGTTCCAAATCTCTCTAGAATCCCTTTAAATCTTCTGCTACACCATGCAAGATTGATGCTTTAAATGGCGAATTAAAATTAAATTTTCACAAGATTCCCTTCCATAATATTCAATTAAAGACTCTTCTTTAAATGCCATTACCAAGCAATAAAAAACAAAAGTAAATCAAGGACTCTAAATTTTATACAACTGTAAAAACAGTGAAAATGACAACAAAAACTCTAACATAAATATATATAATCGATATTCTAGCTTGTTAGATTATAGCGGAGTTGTTATCCAAATTCGGCCATCTATCTTTAATCACTACTACGTTTTCTGAAAAACTTCCTTAAGAACCCGAACCAAATTCTGACTTCTTGCCAATTGACTTCACAACCATTCAAATTATTTTTTACATAAAAGTACAAAAATCTCAACCATTATTGAACATAATAATTTTCACTTAAGTGAATTGCAATCAATCCCTTCAAACAAGTGCTTTGATTTAATTTTGTATGCCCCTAAATCCAAGTATCCTATCTAAATTTTAGTCAGATCGAATAAATCATTAAACAGTTATAAATACGATAAATAATCATTTCTGAAACGTTTAAGTTTATGCGTGGCTTGTTTAAAAGTAGTTTTGATGTATAAAATGAAATGAAAATATAGTTTTAATAACATATACAGGGTGTCCCGTTAATGCGGGGAAATGACTGGACCATTGATTCCTGGGGTCAAAATATGATGATTTAACGCAACTTATCTATATCCAAAAATTTACGGTTTAGCCGGAATTTGGCTTCAAAGTTTCAAAATTTTTTATTTCTTTTGTTTATAACAATTGAACGCTTTATTTAATTTGAATGAAATTTATTATTAATAAGTACCATAATATTATACATTATTCAAACAAACGAAGATAAGAATAAAGTGGAACACAACCTTAAAATTTTGTAAGCCGAAAAAATTATGCTTTTGTGAACGGATCTCAATAACACACGCATCCGCACCAGGCGTATACAGAACCAAAATTAATTATCCCTCAAACAAAGACAGAGAAGCACTACAAAAATAATACAATCTCGTTTCATTGATTTATTTCGCATTGACACTAATATAAACTATTCAGATAATATAATGTATATTGTGATGTTCGAACAATAGATTCCACGTTAATGATTTTTTTAATATTTACGGATACCTGGGGTTTTTAATTACATAGTAATGCTTTGTTCGAATTAGCGAATAATTAATTTTTTTTGTTTTTTATCTGTTTTTAGATATATTTCAGTTAGTTGTGAATAAAAGAAAAATCTTAAGTTTAAAGTTTCAGCTCAAAAACTTTCGAAACAGCGCCCGCCGGCACCATTATTTGTATTCTAATATTTGTTTGCCACAGATAAATTAACGTTTAATTGTTCACTACCTAAATATTTGATTTAGAAAAATCCGATTTATATTTAATTTGTGTTAACGAAACATCAAAATTTAATAATAAAAAATTTATACTATACGTCCCGAAGAAGAAACATATAGTGAGATATATTCCATGAAGGCGGAGGGTTTGAAATGAACTGTTCATTTCTCAATCAAAATTGAAAAATATGTTCTTACACTTATCTTGCATTGTATTTATTAAATTTATTGTATTTGAGAGCAAACTAAAATAAAGAAAGAAATAAATAAATGTATCTATGATGATGACAAACAAAACCCATACCTGGCTTTGTAATCTAAATAACAGAGAAGATACCAGATTTTAAGTTTCTTTATTTACAATTTGAAAATTCAGTTAGCGAATGGCTCAAATTCATTAAAAACAACAATATTAATAAATGTACTTTCTGAATTTCTTACGTATTCAATTATTGTTAATCAGACTTAAAATGAATTTACAAAAACATCCATTTTTAATTGAATTGACAATATTAAGAACTTGTAGCAGCAAAACAAATCTAAATTCAATCAAATTATACGGTGTACTTTTTTAAATATTTAATCATGAAAAGTTAAACCTAAACATTTTTTTATTATATACATTTCCGCTAACATATAATAAAGACCAAAATAACTCGGAACTGAACAATAAATTAATTGGGATTGTTAGAATAATCGGGCCAATTTTAATCACTTTTCAATTTTTAAACTTCAATTTATTGAAATACGCGGAATAATATTTCATAAAACTCAGCATATACCATGAATTATAGTGTGATTTTATATTAATTCGTAGAATGAAGGGATTGTTTTTTATAGGTAGCGTTTTAAACTAATAATTGCACGGGTTGATCTGTTTTCTATTAAACCCGGTAAAAATAGAAATATCTAATAATAATAATAATATGGTCTAAATAATAATTGTTGCTAATATATTTTTATACGATTTTATGCTACATTATTGAAGTTACAACAAATGATGATTAACGGAGATTATAGATCGCTTATAATTAGCATAGTTGGATGAGAAATCATATTAAAAATGTCTTCTGTTGAAAGAAGGAAAATCCAGTAGTATTTTGTTCAAGATTTCTTGAGAGATTCAACATTGGAAATAATTTTAGCAATGTATTATAATCAAAACCTCTAATTGGATAATGGACCTTCTAACTTGAAATACAAAATTTTCAAAATTTGAGTGTTGCTAATTTTGCGGACACTATATCAATGTAGCATACTCCAACTCGGCACGCACATATTCATAATAAATGGTTTTCACTATATGTGGAGTTTCAAAATTTGACGAATTCCGACAAATGAAACCACGACATTTGAATGTATCATTTACAATAGTGTCAAAATGTTTGATAACAAATATACACCAATATCATGAAAACTGCTACTTTTTGTATAAGAGTGTTATTGATGCAATATTTGTATAAAATAGGATTTCATTTCCTAGTAAATGACATATATTTATCAAATCCAGTCCATCTTCCTGACACCAATCAGAAATTTTGTCTAAGTTATTTTGAAGTTGACAATCATTAATGCTGTTGACTTTAGAATAAAATTTCACATCATCTGCATAAAAAAAAATTTCACAATTTTTCAGACAGGTCATCAATAAAAATATAGAACAATTGAACAACAAATGTCCTAAGATTGAACCTTGTGGTTGGGAAGTAGGAATAATATTTAAAGCTGCTAAATGTGACATATGATTTGCAAAAACCAAAATTACTCAATTTCTGCAGAAGAATATTTTGATCAACTTTGTCAAACCCTTTTGACAAGTTTGTGTAAATAACAGTTATCCAGCAGAATTGTTGGACAAATGGATGCAATTTTCATTTTATTTTTGGAAATTTTTAAAAAGCATTTTGTTGCTAGTATAGAAGCACAATCCTTTAAAAGGAATTATCTTCACCAGCGGAATTATTATTTCGAAGCTTTTTAAAAAATTTTAGCAGTAGCAATAGCAGGATTAATAATACTAGATAAAAAAGCATAAACAGATTTAATGAAAGCCATTTACTACGTCAAGATGTTTATCATGATCTATCAGCATTGTCAGAACAGTACACATACTGTTTACTTGAATTTCTTCGATTTATACCGCATACTTCTTTTGCTGTTTTTATTATTATGTTTTTATATGTTTGCCATAATTGTTCTAGATTTTTATTTTCTATTATGTTCTTATTTCTCATTTTATCTTCTACTGTTTGTTTGTAGTTTTCTGCTATTTCATTATTATTTAGTTTGTAGACCTTTACCATTTCAAACATTTTTTGGTTTTTTATTTTTGTGCTTTTTATTTTCTCTATTGTTCTATTAGTTTTAAATGTCGCTATAGTACGTAGTGGTCACTACCTATTTCTGGCCCTCTTCTTACTTTGGTGTCTATGATTGATTTAAATTGCTTCTTTCGATGAGTATATAGTCAATGATTGATTTCTCCTTCCTGCTGCTTACCTCTCGTGTGTATTTGTGTATAACTTTATGGTCAAAAAATGTGTTTGTTAATATCAAGTTGTTGAAGATACAGAAGTCAAGCATTAGATTCCATTATTATTTCTGTGTTTCTCTATGTTTGCCGATCACGTTGTTGTATTGCTCATCTTTTTTGCCAACTCTGCCATTAAAATCACCCATGATGTATATACTGCCTTTTGCTTCGTCTGTAATGTTAGTTAGTTCTTCCCAAAACCTGTCTTTATTGTCCGTTTTATCATCTTCGTTTGGTCCGTAGACTATTATAATGGATATATTGTTATTAGTGTTTTCATCCCCCATCTCAATTTTTAAAATTCTTTCAGATTTACATTCAAAATTTTTTACTTGTTTTTCGAGTGTTTTGTGAATTATACACCCTACCCCTGCTGCAGCTCTTTGTTCATCCTTTACTCCTTCACTCCCAAGTTACTCTACAAAATCTTTCGGATGTCATCGACATAAGGCGCACAGTTAATAATGTGGTAGAATTTGCGACGCCGCAGCTTGAATATCTAGATTTTCCGCAATCCCACGAATGACAGGTTCGGAATGACGTGGTTTAAAAATGGGCATCTAAACTTTCATTACGGATGACTCGGTAATTGGGGAAATAATTGGTGGTTCGACTAAAGCAGAGGTGTTTGACTCACCATCAAACACTGTACTTAGATAATTTGGTATTAAAGCTCTTGCATTAGGATTTACGCTATGCTCATTATTATTATTAGAGTGCGACGGAAGTATTTTATCAACATTCACATTTTTAAATAACGATGAACATTGTTATATAACTTTTGCATAATACATGAATTTCCGACCGCAACATTCTATTTCCGTGGGGGAAAGATTAAGAGGAATGAATCAATGTTACTCTTGCCTATATGACGTTAATAATGAAAAGATACATATATGGCATGTAAAATGTATTTTATACAAACAGATTATACATGAATTATTATCTTTGTACAAAATTGATTAATCCTTGGAGAAGTTGTTTATATAAAACCCTATAAACAGAGATTAAAGAGTAAATGGAAATTCTTTTAACGTTTTTATACCACTATTGATTCTAAATTATACGCAAACAAAATATACATTATATTATCAAGTTTTAAAATTTACGGGCCATTATCAAGTGTTAAGTCGAAAGTACTTTATTTATTCTTTAGTTTGAACTACCACATAGTAATGGTCGCAACCATAATTTCATATTATAGCAGTCTGTAAGTCAATGACTACTTACTAATCAGCAGGTTATAATTTATTAGGTGCATTTCAAATCTCATTTTGCCGTTCTATTTTATTGTTAACATATGTAAATTGGTAAGAATTAAAAACAGTAGATAATGCATAATTAAAAAATAGTAAACGTGCAATGTCCTTTTATTGTTGACAAAACATTTATTTTCAGTTTCAGTATTTTATTTGCATAATGAAAAATGGAAAAGTAATTTTTTAAATAGCATATTTCTACTCCATAATAAAATTTCTTTATTATTGTCATAAGGGACTCTGAAACCATGAAGTAACATTTTATTAAATAAAATATTCATACGAGCGTTACCTATTTCCGACAATTTATCCGTAAAGTGTCAAGCAACGTGAAATATTAAAAAAGCAATTTTTTACCATTTCACATTATCGTAGGGTACTCAGTCCATATAAGCATTAACGGTACCATATACATTATAAGCGGCCCTTTCACATCGATTTGTTATAAATATCAATTATTCTGTTTTAAATCATATTAACGTTCATATACTTAATTATAGATAGTGGTATTATTATTAATATTGAGACTAATGTTGACTATTAGATTTAATTGCTCCGAAACATGTTAGTTTGCAATTATATGAAAAAATCACTAAACACAAACTTAATGCATTATGTCGCATACAATAATTATTATGAACAATATTAAATGTTATGACATAATAGACAAACTACAGCTCATATTTATAAAAATCACTAAAATAATATAAAATTTCATTAACGAAAATGATGCTTAACACATGTTTGTTTTTCTGATATCCTAGGTAAATAAGGTTAAATTTTCAAATCACGCAATGCTATTACTCATACCGTACAAGCGACGAGTGAAGGAATCAATTCTGCAACTCCAATACAGATTGGTTATACAAATTGTTCCCTTTTTAGCAACAAGTTATCATTTGTTTCGAACGTTTTTTGAATGCAAATGGCCACAAATATCATTCAGATAAAGCTGTGAAAAGACTCTCAATTTATCAAGCTATAGATTTCCTGTCTACCGATAGGAAAAATCAAAGCCTTTTATTTAAAAATACAATCCCTTGGTACAACAATGTTATTAAAATGAATTAGTGTTTGGCTTAGCATAATAAAAAATACAATTACAGAAGTACAAATAAATTTAAATAGGCGTAATGATTAGTGTCCACTATAAAAAAAAACTTTAATCACTTAAATATACATATATAAATATACATGTAGACAATGATACATACAGGGCTACTGACCTGTAGTTTTCTGCCCTGTTTTAATTTAATTATGGAAGTAAATAACATATTTTTGCTGGCCAACTGAACTGTCTTGATTATTTGTCTAAATAAATTCTTGTATTATAAACACGGGATAGATATTTTCATATTTTCTTAGATTTTATTAAGGATCTGAAATATTTTTCGTTCTTATAGTAATCATAATATCTTACATAACTAAACTTTAGTTTCCCTTATTTGATTAAGTTTGCCTAATTCAAAGTCCGCTTTATATTCAAAAGAAATAAAATATTTTTTATTGTTTCAATTATTATGTAGTACGCATATAAATTATACCGATTATATTTTCCCAATACGGAAAGGACATAATTTTCATTTAAAAATCTAATATATTTAGTGTCAAAGAATTTAGATTTAGGGTATAAAAGATTTAATCAACCACTTAAAAATAATTTTTTAAAAATAAAATCCCAGTCACTTATATTACATTAATTATTAAATATAATTTCTTCTATTTTCATTTAAACTGGGTTTGTTTCATATTATAGACCTATTAAACATCACAATTAATCTCTTTTTTCTTTATAATTTAATTAATACATTCAAAATCGAGCATTTTACTTTAATAATTCATTTCTTTACTTAAAATATAGATGGTTAATAAAGTTTTCTAAAGACTAGTAGTCTATAAATCCCAATAAAAGTATTGATTGATTGTTGAGGCATTTAAGTGTTGAAAATTCATATTCATTATTTAGGTAACAAAACTGTTTGATTTTCAAATTTGGTTTTATTGTAAACACTACATATGTTTTGCCACACTGTGGCTTCTTCAGGTGAAGAAAATATTTTCTCGTCCGTAAACCAGCATGATTTTTTCACCATGGCATCGCTAGGCATTGCTGTAATCGCGTTAGCCTATAGCTCGTCTTCTAGCCATTGGTGCGTTTTTCCGTGTGATCGGATTTTGGGCGCCTGTCCTTGCATCAGTCTGTATGATACGGACCTGGCTTCTCCTTGAATGAAGATGTGTAATGGTGGTATGTTCAAGATGGCTTCTAGGGCTGCTGTTGGGGTGGTGCTTAGGGTTCCTGTTGTACTGAGACATGTTAGTCTTTGTGTACTGCTCAGGAGTCCTATCGCCCCCTTTTGCTTTGTCCTAGTCCACCACACCACTGGTCCATTTCTCTCCACGTCATTTTGGCGTCAAAGGTTACTCCCCGGTACTTTGTCTCCCCTACGAAGGGGATTTCCATACCCCCGAGCTTCAGTGGCTTTAGGCCTTGCAATGCTCGTCTTTTTGTGAATACGACAATTTGTGTATTTTGTGGATTGATTGTCAATCGCTCCTGTACGCACCAATTGTCTACTATGTTTAAGGCTCTTTGTGCTCGCTCCGAGACAACTCCCGCGAACCGGCTCCTGATGACAATGGCTAAGTCATCCGCGTACCCTAGCAGTTGATGTCCTCTTTGGACAGTTTTCCTAGAAGGTCATCTACTAGTGTAGCCCATAACAGTGGATATAGCACTCCTCCTTGTGGGCAGCCCCCCTGCCTTAGCCTTAATGGTATGGCCCCCCAAAGTGGGTATGATTGTCCTTTTCTCTAGGCTGGCCTTGATCCATTAGCAAAGGCTTGACGGGACTCCTTTCCTTGCTTGTGCCTCCACGATAGAGTTTGTTGTGACGTTGTTAAACGCCCCTTCTATATCCAGAAATGTGGCCATGGCTTTATCTTTGTCTTCCATTGACTTTGTGATGAGCCTGTTTAGGTTGTCTAGCGCCGAGTCCGTTGACTTACCCGGCTGATATGCATATGGCCTGTTGTTGAGGGGATCTTTTAACAGTATCTCGTCCCTTATGTACCTATCAATCAGCCTTTCCGTTCTTTTTAGTAAGAATGAAGATAGGCTGATAGGTCTGTATGACTTTGGCTTTAGGTCAGCTATTCTGCCTACCTTCGGCAGGTGGATTACCCTTACGCTTTGCCATGATTTTGGTATATATCCCCATGCCAGGCAGGCTTTGAAGATTTTTGACAGGTGCGGCACCAATTCCTCTATGCCCATTTGTAACAGAATGGGATAAATCCCATCCGGTCCCGCGGACTTGTAAGGTTGGAACCTGCTGATGGCCCATTTTATTTTAGTGGGTCTTGTGACCTCCGTGGCTAAACTCCAATCCTTTCGGTCGGGCCTTTTAGGTCTTTGGCTGGGATTGTTTGACTTGTTGTGTTCTGCTAGAATTGTTGAGGCTGGAAAGTGGACTTTTAATAGTTCCTTGAGACTTTCCTCTATTGTGTCTGTGTAGGTTCCTTCCGGTTTCTTGAGGAAGCCTACCTCTTTGGCAGCACTGCCGTCCTTAGCCAGGACTTTGTGAATTCTAGAGCATGCCGGAGTGTCGTTAATCTCCTCGCAGAACTTCCTCCACGAGTCCCTTTTGGACTCTGACGTTACCCAACATGAACATCTTTCGATGTGATCGTTCATCTACAACAAGCGACAAGCAAGATAGAGGCGGTGTGTTAATAGGTGTAACATTTGAATGCGATGTCTCTTTCTTATGCGTAAATTTTATCGCATAAAGGGTTTATAATATATTTTTTGTATCATAAAGGAAGTAATCCCATCAATGAATAAATAAATAAATCTAGGTTATTTTTAGTCTAAAATCTAGTAATGATTTTATTAAATATATTTGAAATAATTATTTGTAAAAACTGTTCATATACGATCATTCAATCGATATAAAACTTCTTCGCCAATTTATCTCACCGAACAACTTGCGTAGTTTAAAGGCTAATGCGTCAAATTTCATATATTTGTAAGGTAATAATAAAATGTTTATTACCTTCATCATCCTTATTTATTATTTTTATTTCTTAATTTCATTTCCAAATTTTGTAAAGTTATATCGACTAGGAAAGCTATTTTCTAAAGATTGTTTTTGGTATAATGTCTCGCCATGCACTTCTTCTATAAATAAATAACATAAAAAAAATGCATTTTCTAAATAAATAATTCCATTAACAAGTAAAAGCATTAACGTCTTTTTTTATTATATGGGGACAATAATACTATACGTTTTAAGAAAATCCTAATTAATCAACTCAAAAATTAAGTTGCGGGTAACTGTCCTCGGATAACTACCAAGGATTACACGAGGATTTTAGAATTTTGAAAATTTACATTACATTTGTTTGCAGATTGCTATTTGTTTGGTAGAGTGGTGTAATATATATACAATAATCTTTATTTGGACACATTTACAATACATAATAACATTTAACATACAAATAGATAAATGGTGCTAGTCCGTCAGGGCTATAGACCTGAGGTCTTTCAGCCCAATGCTGTAATATTTTAACATTGTGAATTTCGGCGAATCGATGCTTTTATTCTAAGGCATGGTTGGAACGTATGCTGAAATTTTGATTTAGTGTAAATACCTAAAAATTTTCCAAATATACAGGGTGTCCCGTTAATGCGGGGAAATGGATGGACCATAGATTCCTGAGGTCAAAATATGACGATTTAACGCAACTTATCTATATCCAAAAATTTACGGTTAAGCCGGAATTTGGCTTCAAAGTTTCAAATTTTTTTATTTCTTTTGTTTATAACAATTGAACGCTTTATTTGATTTGAATGAAATTTATTTTTAACAACTACCATAATATAATACATCATTTCAGTTATTATGACTATTATTAGTTAACAAGAAGTATAAGAAACAGTACCAGCACCACTTAAAAACTAAAATATTTTTTTATTGGTGGATCTAATAAAAACTAAAAAAATACAGCTTGAAAGACCATTTAATTTAAAAACTTTTTTATTTCTTAATAATATTTTATATCTTTTACGGTTTTCCCACAAAAAAATAAAATATATATTTTTTATCTAGTAAAAACAAAATCTAGTTTTTCATCGAATCGAAAATAAATGTTTTTCGTGGCCGTCTTTGTTTAAAAAATTGTAAATTATGTATAATAATAATTATTTAGTGTCTTTTAACAATTAATGTTTAACTTTATTATAGTTCATAAATATTCATATTTGGAACAAACATATCTTGTTTGTATTAGGATTTTGCAAAGAAAATTGTTTGAAAAGTGTTAGATGTTGTTTTGATTTATTTTATTAATTGATATTATTTAATTTTTATTCAAATGAGTAAGTTTATTTACTTATTAATGAGTGCATAATGAGTATACTATATTCATATTTTATTTTTTTGTACAAAAACCGTACAAGATATCAAAAACTACTAAGAGTCAAAAAAGTTTTTAAATCTAATGCCCTTTCAAGTAGATTTTTTTGGATTTGATTGGATGCACCAATAAAAAAATATTTTAGTTTTTAAATGGTGGTACTACTGTTTCTTATACTTCCTGTCAATCACTAATGGCCACAATAACTGAAATGATGTATGATATTATGGTACTTCTTAATAATAAATTTCATTCAAATCAAATAGAGCGTTCAATTGTTATAAACAAAAGAACGAAACATTTTTGAAACTTTGAAGCCAAATTCCGGCTTAACCGTAAATTTTTGAATATAGATAAGTTGTGTTAAATCATCATATTTTGACCCCAGGAATCTACGTTCCAGCCATTTCCCCACATTAACGGGACACCCTGTATACCTTTAAAGATGCGTCTAGTTGATCCTATATAAGTATCATATATAAGGACGGATTTTATCCTTTTGTATAAAATCAAATATTTTATAATTTAAAACAACTTTTATGAAAATTTTAGGTATATTTTCTATAGTTTAACCATTATCTATGAGTGTAGTAATTGTTTTTTTTAAACATGATTTAATTTTATTGCTAGTTGAACAATTACCATGTGAAACTGGGTCTGATATTCAGATCTAATTTATAGTTTCTTAAGCCATATAATCTCGGAGGAAATGTATTTAAATTACGGCAAATACTTTGTTCACTGCACTCACTTATTTGGTTTCATGTTGCTATGTTCAGTTACCTGACACGTGTTTCGGCCAAAAACGGCCATTCTCAAAGGATTTACAAAATTAACTGATTTAGTCATTGACCGAAACACTTGTCAAGAAACTAAATATACCAATATGAAACCAAACAAGTGTCTTATTGCAAAGTGAGATAATATTGTATTTGAATTTATTTTGTGAAGTTTATCGTTTCTGTAGAAAAATACTGTTATGTTGGATCTTTCTTAATACCGAGTTAATTTTCTTATCGTATACATAAATAATGTCTTTATTATATTATATTTATCTGTTTCCAGAATTTGATTTGACTATTTTTATATTTGTTAAAGATTTAAGTCAGGTTTTGGATTTAACATATTTGATAATTAGTACGAGAAATTATGCCTTTATTGCCTAGACAAAAACCATTTAGCTATCTCGAATAAGTGCCTAAGTACTTGGAAATCTTTTTTACATGATATAATTGATATAAAAGTGACATATTTCACATTAAACTAGATTCCCACTTTTAAGACTAGATATTTCAAATGATAATAGTCTATAGTTAGGTTCTAATCTAAATGATGTAATTTTTTTGTTAGTTCTAATGCATTTTTAATTGCGTGGGGATCTTTAAAATGTGTTAAATCTTTATATAACGAGTTCAAATGAGCGGAGATATTATGGGATGTGGAGTTGATAAATGAAACAACAGAATAAATAGGTTCTTCCTCTTTGTGGATTTTAATTAACCCGTATAAGATGATTCAAATTATATATCTTTGTCATCTTTTGGTGAATGCAGTTTTGAAACTTTGAATATTCTAAAAAAACATAATATTAAGGTAGCACTTAGACCTAGTTTAAAAATTCGTAGAATTATTTTTAATCTAAAAACCTGGCGTGATAAACTGATTAAATCGGGAATTTATAAATTAAAATGTGACAATTGTCAAGTAGTGTGTATAGGACAATCTGGACGTAATTTTAACATAAGGCTCAAAGAACATTTACGATCTTTTCAGCTAAGACAAACAGACAAGTCAACTTTTGCTAAACATCTTATCGATGAGTCACATTATTTTGGTGAAGATGTACTCTCAACTTGCGCTTTGCTGGAAAGGGACAAAAAATTGATCTGTTGGAATCACTTGAAATTCACAAAGCCCGTGCCAATACAGAATTCCTTCTATTAAACAAACAGATTGAACTTATTTACACTCCTATATTCTGGGCTGTTCGTTAAAATTGGTATTATTTATTTATTGATTTATCCAAAATACTAAAAATTGCTGTAATATAATAGATAGCTATGTTTTGTATATTTTTAATCACTTATATTTTGAAAATGACAAGTGTCTTGTCGAAACTAGTCAGCAGCATTATATTAATCCAGTTATACAGACAAAGTATTATTATTAAATATTTATTAAACAGTTAGAATTAGTTTGCAGAAAACGAAATATATTTCGCCTGATTATTTTTATTATTATTTCATTTATTCAGGTTTCAAATTTGCGAAGTCACTTCTAAGCTAACGATTAAAAAGTATATTTATTAATCTACCTCATTGATAAATATTTAATAGCAGCGTCTTAATTCAAGCATACGTCTTATAATAATTTTATAGACAACGGATAATAAAGTAAAGAAATTAAAAAAGCATCCTGATATCTATGAAGTTATGAAGTTCTGCGAGGAACACACATTTTACTCGTTATTAATTAACCAAAGATTTCACTAATCTTCCCTATGAACTGTGATGTTATAAAGCAGAACTGCACATAACTTACAGTAAGGTTTAATGTTTTTTTGATAAAACTTCTTTGTAAGGATTTAAATACTTAAAATAGTAGTTGTTCGCTACGTGTTTATACATTGATTTATCTTAGGTGTATTGTTTGGAAATCCTCTTAAGTTGAGCGTAAAAGTTGGAAATAAATTTAAGGGGATTTCCCGCACGTCAGATAAACAGTGTGTTTTTTTATTCAAAAGGTAATCGTTATTCAGTCCCTCGTTCTGATTTCAGGTTGCGTGGGTCCGAGCCGAAGATCAAACAATTTTAAGTCTGCACACGAAGGTCGTAACACATAATTCACGCATTAGCGTCACCCACGATAATTTACGCACGTGGCAGCTCAGGATAAGGCAGCTGAAAGAATCAGATCGCGGCTGCTACATGTGCCAAATAAATACCAGCGTTATGAAGATACAGCAGGGCTGTCTGGATGTTTACGGTAAGCATTTGATCCCGAGTACCAACTAGCTGAGTTTCAGGTTAATGCTAATACAAAGTAAATATATGCATAACCGTTTTATGCTTGCTTTAGTTATGCACACCCGTGGGCGTCATAACATGCACTACTAAATTTACGCATTAAATTAAATTACCCGGAACTAAAAACCTTTTTAATGTTGTTTCTGGATATTCAATTCGTACCTTGGAGACCTTATTGCTCATGAAATAATATTAATATTGCTTGGAGGAGTTTCAAGTATTCCTCAAGGATATGAGGGGAGCAAAAGTTTATTCTCGAGTCTTTAAGTTTGTAGTCTTAGGAATTATTGAATGAAGTATGTTGGGGTCATTTTCTTAATAAGAATATATATATATTTATATATATATATATATATATATATATATATATATATATATATATATATATATATATATATTCTCTAGGATATCTACAGAAAAGGAAGGTAAGCAATATATATAAATACATAA